>OZ005746.1:8992203-9592203 GCA_963930835.1 Spongia lamella
TGGTGTCCCAGCAATGCACTCTTTCAAAATGTTTTATCTAACTTACTATAACTAAAACTAAAACTAAAATTACAAGGCCTTACTAAAACAACACTAATTTCCACCATCGTCTGTGCCTCCCTATGGCAGGTATGTAACCATATGCATGTGTGTGAACTGTTTCATTAAAATACCGCACATTGGGAAAATTTCAAGGTTAAATTCACGTCTTCGTGGATTACTTTATAACTGTACATCAAACATTTAGCTACTCAGACATAATAATTATAATTATGCAGTCAACTTACATTTATGAATGTGCTCAGATAAAGAAGTGTCTTCAGCAAGTTTCTTAAGGTGTTCTATAATCAAGAGATACATTGCTACATACGTATGTAACACAAGACTAAAATTTAATATTTAAACTACATGTGTACATATACGTACATAAAGCTACGTACGCACTACACAGCTATATAGTGATATGCAATACACAAACACTTCATAATATGATATACGTACATAGACAATATCTGTGCCACATAGGGTTGGGCAATATACCGACTTTTTAGTCATACCGTGATATCACTTTGATACCGACTAGGATTTTAAATACCGAAATACCGTATTTAGGTATTATTTTAGTATTTATTCATATATTTAAGTAATTTATTGTGTATTTAGATATATTTTGAATTTATTATTATTGAAATATAATTGGTGTTGGGAATTTACATCTTACTTGATAGTAAAATAATACATGAATGTGATGCATTTGTGTGAAACATGTCATTAGCAGTAGCTACGTAATTAGTGCACACCTTCATTCAAACTGGGTAGACCAGTATAGTATAACAGATTGGCTTGTAGAGTGGATGGTAACTGCGTTAGGTGATGAACAGTTGCTTGTGTACTCTTATCCTATATAATGAGCACTTCATATAATATACCATAAACAACGAAACATTTGAGGAGGAAAACTTTCATGGTTAGAATATAAAACAAAAATTCAAGGGAAACTTTTTGCGGTAGCAGCTTCTTTCAACAATGAATGCCTAATCTTGTAAACCATTTGGTGTCAAACATTTGTGGTTGAGCAAAAACTGTGAAAGTTTTCCCCCTCGAATGTTTCATGGTATACGGTACCCTATACATACACACATAAAGAAATGTACGTAAGTTCACAAAACTTAAAATCTATATCATATATGATGCTTATTGACAGATGCTCACTTATGGAGCATAACTAATCCCTCACCCCTTGGTTTATTAAACTTTACACCTCTAATAAAACATTCATACATCATTTATGTCAGGCGTGGATCCAGGATTTTCTGAAGGAGGGTTAAAATATAGAGAGGTGGATCTTTGAAGTAGACCCAGCCCCCAGAACGTATAGGATGTTTTGTTCTTTTAAAAAATCATGGGTAATGCAAGATTTTGAGCATATGTTTAAATAAACAGAAGGAATGGAGTAAAGGGTGTGGTGGGTGCAACCCCATAGAAGGTATAGGTTGTTTTGTCTTATAAAGTAGTGAAATGACAGAAGTACGTAGTACGGTGCATTTCATAGCAATACATCACTCTTTTGGCTTCCCTGATATGGAAGGGGGTCATCTGACTACTATGACCCCTGGATCCACCCCTGTAAGTGACTGCATTATACATACGTAGCTAAAACAACATCATAATCATGACCTGTGTTATGTGTTGCTCCCCAATGATGAGGTAGTCAGTGTTGAGTGAGTCATGATAAAGATGATCAAACTGGTCCAGATGAGGTGACACAATATTCCTCACTTTATTCTTGTCCTCACCAACTATCATCCTGAAATCACCTATTGAGAAATGTTACATGTCAAACACCCTAATAGAACATACACCAATAGTGACCAAGCATGCCCATCACAAATATAAAATAGCCATGCAACATAATTATAAGTAATACGGAGCATGCTCATCAAAAGCACTGTAATAATAATAAGTATATATATTGCATGATGTTCTTGGTAAGCATGCATGTTCTGTTTTATTGAGATGGTCTTTTTAAGTGAGATACCGGCAGTCAACACATGCAAAGATTTCCAGTCACCCAACTACATAACTACATGGTGTACATTCAACTACATGGTGTACATTCAACTACATGCAAACTGTCAGTCTCATGAAGAAATGTAGCAAGCTGTTTAAAACGGAATTCCCAATTTTGATTCACGTATTTTATATTTCAGTACAAACAACATATTCGGTTCAGTTCAGAATTGTTTATTTGGGCATAAAATACATGTGCATTAATAAAAATAATTATCATAGCTACATACAATAGTTGCAGCATAAAATATTTATTACAAGAGGTAATACAAAATACTACTTTCCAGGGCCGTAGCAAAGCCATTGGGAGTGGTCCGGCTGCTTTCACCTCTCCTAAATTTCTCAAAAAAAACAAGAGCTCGAAATTATTAGAATACAATTCCGTTAGGACTTCTTCCTTCAACAGTGGCATTTTGTTATTATAGCTATAGTGATTTTATTGTGGTAACAGCACTAACAGGTAAAATAAGCAGTCTGCACACCCTATGCAGCTGTAGGCTTACTCGATTACGTGGGCGGCCGATATTTTGCAACTGCTTTTGTATACAATCTAGCCAAAGTAGTGTCACAAGGTGAGTTTAATGTGCCTAGAAATCATATATTATGGTCATCTGCTCATATAAAAGCTGTTTCGATGAAAAATAATTTTTAATTCTGAAAAAAGTGGTCCGGCCAAAACCGGACTGGCCGGACTGGTTGCTACGGCCTTGCTTTCAGTTTAAAGCTCTTTCCTCTCAGTATAATAGCACAACACAATGATAACACTATACTATTATGTACGTACGTATGCATGTAGTTCTTACCTTGATAAGACAGTCCAGCTATTACAGTATACAATTGTTCTCTAGTAAATGTTTCCGGTAACATCAACAGTGAAGTGTGTATAGCCATTGAAAGATTAGCTGCCATTGCTGTGCTGATCACTGGGGGAGTGGCTAGCTCTAGTATCAACACCTAATATTGACAGTTGATAATGGCTGCTTTGGGCTGCTGCTTGTTTAAGTGTTAAACGCAGTGTTTGCATAAGGTATGGCTTCCTGGCCACCTCTAAGTGACAAAAAATTTAATTAAAGAATCTCAGTAAACACACTAATGTACATTGTGATAGTATGTATATGTTACAGCACTGTGGAGTTGTGATGTACGGAAAATACAGCACGAGGGGTGGGGGCGAGTGGTAAATACAGCACGAGGCATAGCCGAGTGCTGTATTTACCATGAGACCCCACCCCAAGTGCTGTATTTTCCGTACATCACAAGTCGACGGTGCTTTAACTCATTTATTGTTTTTGTGTGGGAGGATTATCAGTGTTATTTTGTAGTGATAGACTCTCAGTGCGATGCTTTTAGCCAAGTTAGTGTTATTGGTGATGCTTTTAAAGTATATCTAACACGATGCTTTGTGATAATCTGCCATTCAAGCGCGTCGGAGTGGTTGTTCAATGTGACAGTCGTGAAGCTTTTTACTAGGGCTGTGCGATAATGGAAAAGTTATATCTCGATATGTCGTGTTAAAATTATCTCGATAAACAATATATCTCGATAATGTTGTCAACATGAAGTTTTATCATTATTTGCCTCAACGTATAAAACTGTCAGGCAAAAGTATCAAATAGCTAGCAGGTAACTGCTTTTAATAAGTCTATAGAGGTAGGCTGGTCCTTGTTTAAGTTTCAAACCAGTGTTTGCATAAGGTATGGCTTCCTGGCCACCTCTAAGTGACAAAAAAATTTAATTAAAGAATCTCAGTAAACACACTAATGTACATTGTGATAGTATCGATATGTTATCTGCCATTATCGTTATCGTGATAATATTTAGATATCGATAATTATCGTTTTATCGTTATTATCGCACAGCCCTACTTTTTACGTAGCTTATTACAAGGCTTACTGGCTAATGCGATGTCGAGCGAGGGATATGCATTGTTTTTAGCTTATTGTAAGGCTTACTGTAGTCTCGCGAGCCAGATTTTTTGGTGCAAGTCGTTATCGCTTTCAGTATAAGACTGGGCTTACAGTTTGATGCAATTCAGCCCTATATATATACATGATGCTTCAGTCACGGCTTTTATTGAAACATGTTAGTTGAATCTTTGTGTGTAGGTGTGGCAATAACCTTTGAAGATCCATTTAAGGTGTGCTAAGAATCCATATAGGTGGGCAGTAATTATCAAGGGGGTTTGTTTACAGCAGCTGTTGCAGACGATAATTGAAATAATTGTATTGTATTTGCTAACCACAGTGCTGTATTTCCTATACAGCACACTTGATATCTAAAACAGCATACTAGACATTTTATGGTAAATACAGTACTACTTTTCTCTTTGATCCGGGAACGCAAAAGACAATAATGATATGTTATCAGCCATTATCGTTATCGTGATAATATTTAAATATCGTTTTTATCGTTATTAATAATTAGATAATATTTAGATATCGTTTTTATATTATCGTTTTATCGTTGTTATCTCACAGCCCTAGTATAAAGCACGTAGCTGTACATGGCAAATCCAATTTCACTCTTGGCTAATATACATACATCCTCCATGCATAGTATGATACATACCAGTGTTGTTTTAGTTTACTAAAATTGAAACTAAAATACATTTTAGTAAGACAATTTATTTTTAGTATACTAAACTAAAACAAAACTAAATGTGTTTGTTTAAGGCTTACCATAACTAAACTAAAACTAAACGTAAATTTTTTTGCTTACTATACTAAAACTAAAAACTATTTATTCCCATACTGAATATTATACTTCTAGTTCTTGCCAAGACAAAATTTTAGCTTGTACTATATAAAACTAAACTAAAACAAATTTGTAAAACTAAACTAAAACCAACACAAAATTTCTAGCCTATACTAAAACTAAAATAAATTTTCTACCTTGTACTAAAAACTAAAATTATATTCAAGTGTGTACTAAAACTAAAAAATGAATTGATGTACTAAAACAACACTGATACATACATATGTACATACACAATACTCGGGCAGTATGTATCTACCTACGTACGTATGTACTGTACACAATAACTCATAGTGCATTTATATAGTACTCTTACTGGTTTATGTAGTCTCCCACTGATGTAGAGAGTGTTCCAGTGATGGAGGTCATGACACAGGTCATGTGTGGATACCACACCATACTTCATGAGCTGGGCATTAAATAAAATCGTGGTACTGATAAGACAAATAAATCATATATACCTAATGTACCTCTATAAATGCTTGTATACATAATAATATACATAATTTTATGTACATAAAAATCTCAAATAATGTGGACAATGTATACGTATTAATTTTTATTGGGTATCTTTACACACAATCATACCTTTCCACTCATTTCAACTCTTGTGTTGTAGTAGATCTGCCCCGCCCACTTCTGCACAGCAGCTACACCTTTGGGTCCTGAGTATCGCAAGAATGAGTAGTGAGTAGGATTTTGCTGTAGGTTTTGCTGATGCCATTCAACAGGTTCATCCACGGCCATAATAAAATCCAGCATTTCACCCTATGAACACAATATTTACTATAAAACACATCTCATACTATGGATACGCTATACTAAAGTAATTACACCACATTACACACACACACGCACGCACGCACACGCACACACACACACAACAATTTCTGTGCTTGTTGACCACACATACATGCAACGTTATCACGTGCACAAATATGAATACTAACCAAAGGTTTACCTAGCTGTTTAAATACCGCAGAGCCATAGGCAAAAGAAAACGTAATTCTTGGGAAACTAGATTTGATAGCATCGTAGTACTGGACAACAGGATGATGCATCCAAATGCTGTGACTCTACTTTTGATAGCGCGTGAATAATTTAATCTAACGCGCACTCTAAATCAAGCAATATGCGTAGCCGCTTCCCTCATCGGCTCGCTCGTCGTCGATACTGACATTTCAAACTTAACCATGTCCAGGTGATTTTAATTCATGTGTTAATTTTTGTTTATGCACATGATTTCTTTGGATGACTGATGTAGAGTAAATCATCAGTATTCGGACACCATCAATATTCGGACGCTATTTTACAAAGGACAAAGGGATGAAGCTACTATACTGTATACCACATTAACGAACTAGTCTTAGGCACTCAGCATACCAAGTTTCACTTTGATTGACTGCTTCGTCTTTGCACTAGAACAAGAAGTATGGGCTGTCCGAAAAAATCAGTAATCGGAATAAAAAATCAGTTTACGGACAAGGGCTCGTTCTGCTTTGATTTTTCTTAAGTCTCCACCATATCTCTTTTATAAACAGGCCTACCCTTGCTCTGGCTTAGTTCTAAGAACAAGGAGCCAAGGTGCTACCATTTCGGAATAATACCAATGAAAGTATACGAGATTGGAATATCAGTAATCGGACGCATGCGCGTGCATTTTAATTGAATTTCTAGAGTTTGTCGTTGGTGTATCGCTGTTTTCCGAGGTTTTTCTGTTGTTTGCTGTAACATACGGTATATTCTTGAAGGTAAGATCCACTTTTAGTGGAAATAGCCTAGACTACAAGTTTGTTTTGTCGTTATCTAGATGCTTCAAAGTAATATTCCGTTGTGTCAACGGGTATATCGCAGCAAAAACATCCAATGTGCTGGGATTGGGTCTTGTGACCATGGCAGTGTGAGTCGTATGGTCGGTTACAAGGAATGGAACTATGATAAAATGGATAAAGCTATGGAAGCTGTAAAAGATGGTATGAGTATTCGGCGAGCTGCCGAAGAATTTAATCTATCTAAGTCTACTTTGGGAGATCGAATTAGTGGACGAACGTTGCACGGAGCAAAGAGTGGTAGACCAAAATACCTAACTGACGAAGAAGAGGATATCCTTGTTAAATTTTTACTAAAGTGTGCTGCCATTGGCTATCCTCGTTCGAGAAATGAAGTCATTGCTATGGTGCAGCGGCTTTGTGATAGTCGTAACATGAGTGTACATGTTACTCATGGATGGTGGGAAAGATTTTGTTTTCGCCATCCAGAAATATCACTGAGGACAACATCAGCGCTATCATATGCTAGAGCAAAAGGCCAAAATGAAGAAGCCTTATCCAATTATTTTGATGTTTTGGAGGAGACTCTAGATGAACATAAACTTCATGATAAACCAGCCTTGATTTTTAATGTGGATGAAACAGGACTTCCGTTAAGTCCTTCCCCACCCAAAGGAGTATGTAGAAAAGGTACAAAAACACCAAATTCCATAACTTCAGGAGATAAATCTCAGATCACGGTAGTTGGTTGCGTTAGTGCAGCCGGGCATTGCATTCCTCCTATGATAATCTGGGACAGAAAAACTCTCCATGCAGATATGACTAAAGGTGAACTACCTGGGACAATATATGGCCTTTCTTCAAAAGGATGGGTAGATCAAGAGCTTTTTAAGATATGGTTTGAATTTCATTTTCTTCGTTATATTCCTCCTGTACAGCCAATCTTACTATTAATGGATGGACATTCTTCTCACTACTGTCCAGATACAGTGTTTTTAGCAGCCAAGGAGAAGATTATCCTTTTCACATTACCCCCTAATACAACACATTTGACGCAGCCATTAGATAAAGGTTGTTTTGGTCCATTAAAGAGTGCATGGCGTAATGCTTGCCATGACTTTATGGCTGAAAATCCCAGTAGAGTAGTTACCAGGTATTCTTTTTGTTCTATTTTTGCTGTAGCCTGGCTGCAAGCCATGTCAATGAAAAATATTATAGCTGGATTTAAGGTGGCTGGAATTTTTCCTGTTGACCGACGGAAACTTGTTCATTGTGACTCACCCGCTCCTTCACTGCTACAAAGTGTTGACCCAGCATACATCCCAATGCTTACTCCTATTTCACACAGAAAAATTGCCACTTCTAACCCTACTACTTTTTGGATTCAGAACATAAATTGTTCTGTGAAAAGCAACAGTCAAAATCAATAGCTGATAATGGTGAAGAAATGAAAAGCAGATACATGCTTTGGAAAGAAATGTATTTTCCTTATAAACTTACAAGTGACGATAATCCAGAAAAGTTTAGAACAGTTTGTACACCCAAGAAAGGTGCTAAACCATGTCCAGATACAGATACTGCTGTTGTTATGTATTCAAAACAGTCTATGCCTATTGAGAAGATGCTATAATGTCCTTCTCCTATTAAACCCTGTAACAACCCTGCTTCAAAAAGCACACCTCTAAAAAATTGTTCGTCACGGGTTCTAACTAGCAGTGAAAATCTTGCAATTCTTGAAGAAAAACAAAGAAAAAAGGCAGAAGAATTAAAAAAGAAAGAAGAGAGAAAAGAAGAGAGATTACTTAAGAAGAACCAAAAAGAAGAGAGAAAACAAGAGAAATTACTTAAGAAAAACCAAAAAGGAAAAGGTTTGTAATTACGTATGTATGTACATATGTATGTATAAAAGACATACGTACAGAGCTATATGCAAATTATATATATAGCGAGTCATGCATGCACAAATATATAATAGTTACATTTCCTCCATCACCAAAGGAACAACTACAACAACATTATACAAAATTAAGGAAGGTGCAAGTTCATCCACTCCAACCAAAGCAAATGTTGGTAGCTATACCACCCTAAATGTTAAAACCCACCTACAATATATTTTGTGTTTTTTTACTGACATGCATAGTTGACTGCATGTAACTATAGTTATACATTTTCCCTTTAAAATCTGGGCTAGTTATTTACCATAAATATTTTGAGAACTTTCGTTACCTTCATTTGAAGTGAGGTGTCAAGATGCATGTAGCTATGTTGGACTGCATGGTATAGCTAATTTATTGTCTTTTGCGTGGGCGGATCAAAGAGAAAAGTAGTACTGTATTTACCATAAAAATGTCTAGTAGGCTGTTTTAGATATCAAGTGTGCTGTATAAGAAATACAGCACTGTGGTTAGCAAATACAGTACAGTTATTTCAATTATCGTCTGCAACTGTTTACAGCTGCTGTAAACAACCCCCCTTGATAATTACTGCCCACCTTTATGGATTCTTAACACTCCTTAAATGGATCTTCAAAGGTTATTGCCACACCTAAACACAAAGATTCAACTAACTTTTCAACAAAAGCAGTGACTGAAGGGCTGCATTGCGTTAGACGGTAAGCCTAGTCTTATACTGAAAGCGATAACGAACTGCGCCAAAAAAAGATCTGGCTCACAAGACTCAGTACAGTAAGCCTTACAATAAGCTAAAAACAATGCATAGCGCTTGACATCGCATTAGCCAGTAAGCCTTGCAATAAGCTAAAAAGCTTCACGCCTGACACGTTGAACAACCACTCCGACGCGCTTGAATGGCAGATTATCACAAAGCATCGCGTTAGATATACTGTACAAGCATCACCGATAATACTAACTTGGCTAAGAGCACTGCACTGAGTCTATCACTACAAAATAACACTGATAATCCTCCCACACAAAAACAATAAATGAGTTAAAGCACCGCCGACTCGTGATGTATGGAAGAATACAGCACTCGGGGTGGGGTCTCGTGGTAAATACAGCACTCGGCTACGCCTCGTGCTGTATTTACCACTCGCCCCCACCCCTCATACTGTATTTTCCGTACATCACTCGCGGCGGTGCTATAACATATACATAATAGCTACATTACATACTTTTGTTCCATCATCAACAATAGCGGCACTACCAAAATCAGCCACCATAAGGGAAAATAAGGAAGGTGCAAGTGGGAGCAAATCATCTATCCTAACCAAAGCAGGTGTGTATGTAGCTAATTAGTTATACCTCCATGGCAAATAACTAATACCACAAAACCCACCCACAATGTCTATCTGCATTTATTGACATTCACTTTCTCTGACTATAAAGTTCCCCTTACTTTTGCAAGGCTATATATATATAGTCATTTTACTATAGCAAAATGTTTTATAAGAACTTCAAGGCTACTTTATTTGAAGTGTCAAGATGCATGTTGGACTGCATGGTATATGTTTGAAGTGCATATATCTGCTTGGTGCTGTGTGGAATGCTAACAATTTTTGTAGTATGTAATTTTAAGCTAAAACTGTCAGTGTTGATATCAGTTATCTTAGCCTTGGGCTAGTGTCTATACATACAGAGTCTGCTACTAGTATGCAAAATTAATACTCAACTACGTATACAATAGTTAATAAACTGTGGTCTATAGCTGCATAGTGACATACGTACGTATGTATATTGTATACAAATTCTTACCACTATATTGTGACTATTGAGTATATCGATCATTGGTATCCATTATCAAATTAAATTAATTATAATGGACCAGCAGAAAGTGGCGGGCACATGGCACACCAGCCCCACCTTCTGAGCTTCTCTTGGTAGTATCATTGTTCTGTACCATACACGTATTTATACCATAATATTATGCGTATGGTACGGATTATTGTACCATATGCGTATGGTGCATATGAGACACCACTGGTGTATATAGTTAGTTCATTAAGGCCATAGCTATATAGGTACTAGCTACATTCTCCCTTGACTGACCTTGGTAAGATGAACATATATATACATGTACATAGCTATATTATATGTATGCATATGTAGCTATATGTCAGTATTTATGTTTCATAGCTCTTTATCATATCCTATGCATGTATGTGCATACGTGTACACTGAATATGGCCATGTAGTTATGCAATTGGCTATATACTTATAGCTAGCTACTTAAAATTATGGAGCAATTTTATTTACTTTGAATCATGATCAGCTGTTAGCTATGCCATGCATGTCTTTTACTTATGCTTGTATATGCATATAGGCAGACCTGTTGTAATACATCCTCATGATGAAGACATTCTTGATGCTTCGGTGGACAGCAGTACTAGTGATCAACAAGATGCAGCCAAACATGGTCAGTTTATTTGTCTCCATTATGCATGTTCTTTGTCATGACATTTGAAACAAGCAAAACTGTATAGCAAGCTACACATGCATGTATGGTTATTTTTGTAGCAGACACAAATCCTACATGCAAAGATCAACAGCACAATTATTCTTCGGCTACTCTGACTGGCAATGTATGTTACAGTACAACTACTTCATGCACGTATGCATATGTATTCATGTTAACATGATTATAATTATGTAGACCTCATTACATGCAATTTGGAGCCAGAAGCCTTGTCACAAATACGTTGCAGTTATTCAGAATTTCAAGATCTATCATGGAAGTTTTCATAGTTTAAAGGCAAAAGAATATTTGAATGATGAAGTACGTAATACAGATGTATATCGCACTACAGACTGTAACTGTTATGATGGATGTGATTGTTTTCTACAGATTGTTAATGGATATCTTGGACTACTCGCAAGCAAATTTGATGGTGTTTTTGCAATAAACTCATATTTAGTTGCGGCTGTAATAACTAAGCGACAAAGCGAAATGTGTAAGACTCTCTTTCGTAAGGTATGACATATTCATGCATGGCTACGGTACCTGTAGCTATGTAGCTATGCTAAGTTGGTCTTTTCCATTTTATAGCATAAGCTGGGATCAAAGAAGAAACTGTTAGGCATGTATAATGAGAATAGAAATCACTGGGTTCTGGTGGTATGTAGCTATAGCAACATTATATTATAGCTATGCAGCTAGCTAATTTTTAATGTTTGAAGTATATGCATATAGCTATAAATGTAGTGCATGCGTACAGTTATTCTATAGCCAGTATATCTGGTAGCTGGCTATTTAGCTAGCCAGCTAATATCACATTTTAAAGAAATTGTTATTATATAGCTACCATGCATTCATATACTTTTTAGTGCATAGATTTAGAGAGGAAACAATTCTTTTATCTTGATCCACTTGGTGCTTCCACCTCAGCTAGAAAAGCTTACCAACAATTTCGGTAACATTTAAGCACTTAGAGGCATGAATATACTTAGTTACGTATGTGTCTATATTCAGGAATTATTTCAACATGAGGTATGAAAGTGGGGTTGAAGATAAACTATGCTTGAAAGGGTATTGCATAAAGCAATGTGATTCTATTCAGAAAGATGGCTACAACTGTGGAGTTATAGCATTGAAAGTACGTATTTTGAGATTTTTAGATTAATTGCCTAAGCCATAACATGTATATATAATAGTTAGCTGAACAATTATGCCAATTTGGAGAAGTTGATGGAAGTGTACTGCAGAAATTGGACTTTAATAGTGAAAGAGAAAATATTGGAATGGAACTCCTAAGCAACTCGAGTGAGTTTACAGTATAAGCTTATTATAGTACTTGGCCATATATGTTGTGCATGTGTGTGTTCATTCCAGTGGATATGACAAATGTTTGTACACTCTGTGGTGAATCTGAGAAAAATGACAGTATCAGTGGCCAACAATGGGTAACGTCCATGCATGTATAGAATAATTATATATGTATGTATATATGCAGGTACAGTGTGATAGATGTGACTGTTGGCAGCATGTTGATTGCATTGAAACTGCAAGACAACAGATTGAGTACAAGGACAAGTCTTTTTTTTGCTTGACATGCACAAATGATGCACCATCATTTACTCACTAATAGTTATTATTGTTATTATCGATTTTGCTAGTTAGGCACTAGGGGGAGAGCACAGAAGGTGTTAGCCTGTAGGATGTGCCCACCCAAAGCCATGGGAATTATGCATGCATCCTATTATTCCCAAAATTATTCAGTTCAACATAATGTGCACATGCCTATTAAGCTATATAGCTCATGTAGTGGTTCTAGAAATTTTAAAAGGGGTTTCTATACATTTAATCAAGTTATGCTGGGCATATATGCTATAACTAAGAGCCATGCAAGCTTCTAATTTTAAATATATAACTATACAGCTAGGCTGCATGGAGAAAGAATATATAATTATAGCTATAGGCTTAATAAATAGGCATGAGCATGCAAGCAAAATGGAGCTAGGAGATAAAGAAACTGTAGCTATATGCATAAATGTCACATTTAAAGGGACATGATTGGGTAATGCATGCTGTGGTTATTGGTATATATTAGTAATTTTGAGTGATTATGTAGCTATACTGAGCTATAGCTACTATAGCTAATTGGTAGTCAGTTACCTTCAGTGAGAATGATATCGATCTACGTAGACCAGTAAAATCATGGGAATTCGGCTCATAAGAACATACGTAGCTATAAAAATTACCTAGACGGGAATTGCTCAAAAGAATAATACTCAAGTGTAGGAGCATAAGGATCACTCCTAGGGAGCTACAGAAAATCCGCATTTGCCATTTGACAATACATGCATCCGTCCGATTACTGATTTCCCAACGTCGCGTAAATTAGTTGATCAGACTCCTAGTCCACAGCCCTTCAGATTTTCGTTTTTGGAGCTAAGGTAGATCGAGGGTAGGCCTATGTATAGAAAAATTGTGGCGGAGATTATACATTAAATAAAGTAGAACCAGCCCTTGTCCGAATATCGATTATTTATTCCGATTACCAATTTTTTCGGACACCTCATATTTCTTGCTCTAGCGCAAAGATGAAGCATTCGATCAAGACGAAACTTGGTATGCTAAATGCCCAAGAGTAGGTCGTTAATATGGTGTAAAGTATAGCAGCTTCATCCCTTTATCCTTTTTGCAATAGCGTCCGGATATTCATGGTGTCCGAATACTGATGATTTACTCTATTATGAAATAGCTACTGATAATTATTATATATCAAGGGGGTCTTGAAGGTCTTACGACCCCACCTCCAGAAATATATCAAAGAAGCCAAAAGAGTGATACATTGCTAAAATGTTGAAATAAGGGGTGTCATTTCAGCACTTCATGTACGTAATAAAACAACCTACCGGTATATCTTCCAAAGGGTTGCACCCATCACACCCCTACCAAGTCCATATTTGGTTAAATAGTTACTTAAATAAATTATACTTTAAATCTTGCATTAGGTATGATTTTGGTGTTATGACAAAAACCCTATAGCATCTGGCGGACGCAGCCCCCCAGACCACCTTCATCAGAGATACACCTCTCAGAAAATCCTGGATCCACCCCTGTATATTTTATTGTGATCACTATAAACTTTGTGATACTAATGCATTTATCCTTTGGTCTACGTATATTAGCTACTCCAATAATGCATTCAAATAGGTAAAAATTAATGTTCATTGATAAAATGTAGTGCATATAATTAATTTACATGTGCAGATAATGTAGTTAACTGGTAGATTGGCCAGGCTGTAAGCTGGTCGACATATAAAAATGGTTCATCAACTGATGACATGTAAATTGGGCAAATGTTTGCATCAATTTTGTCAACAGAAATGGGAACGAAATTTGCAGGAATGTGACATTCATAGAGTTGATTTGCGGTCCTTATTGTTCCTATCCCTACTCTTTTGCTGTTCAAGAGCAACTGTACTTTGTCACCAGGTGTCACTGGGAAACACTTAGAGCTTGAGTCAGCTCTCTGTTTATCATTACTGAAAGAAAATGAATAAAAGTAAATTATGTACATATTTGACCCGGCATGAGAAAATAGGGCTTATGTACACATAAAAATTTTTGGATTTCAAAATTAAATATAACATCACAAGTAATAATAGGAATCTAATAAAATTTTTACCTTTTCATGGGGAATCTTATGCAACTTACAGATTTCTAATACTGCATCTTAAGTAAAGGAGATACATACTGTAATAATTATGAATAGGTGTATTTTGTGTACATAAGACCGGTTTTCTCATACCGGGTAACATATATGCACGTATTTACCACTTGTTTGTTCCTTCATCAGTGAGAGGTAGTAACTCTGGTAGTGCAGTAAGTCTTGATCTTGTGCAACAACTACGAATACGTATAAGAAAATGAAATAATAGCTGTATAGCTAGCTACTGCCATATACCAAATTTACATGTATACTGTTTTGAAAATCCGGTCAGGTGGTCACATACAGATTGTAAATGATGTGCTCTTAAGACAGCTGCCTCCCATACAAAGTTTTATACTTATTTATAAGAAATCAGCATATGTGCAGAAAGCTATGTAGATTATTATTGATATACATAGCTAGCTAGCTATATGCATGTAACAACATGTATACACATGAAGTGCACAATGTTGCTACTTACGAGTAGGCTCTTAGCTGCTGATCTTGCGAGAGCATGATACACCTCTGAGAGCATCAAGCATATAATAACAATTATCAGCAAAATAGGCTAAAGAAATATATCAAGATACTCTAATAAAACAATCATTGATGTTGACACAATATTAATGATCAATATACCGTAGTTTGGGAAAAATTCAATGGTGTAAATATTCATGAGAAAAAAATTCAAGGTTAAAAATTTTTCGTCTCAGCAGGCTGCAGACGAAAATTTTTTAACGCTGAAGATTTTTGCAGTAATTTTTTTACTAGCAATACTCCTAATGTACATATATATATTATTCAAGAACTAACTACGTAGATGTATCCGTTCTTCCGACTTCGATTCGCCTGTCATGGGTTGTGCAGTGGCACTAATTGGAATGTCAAGGTTTGTGATCACGTGATATAATTTAAATATGGAAACGTGTGAGAGAAGCAGTTGTGTGCGTGGCTACCACGTCTACAGGGCCATTTGGGATGCGGCGACTGGTGAGGAGTTGGTGTGCGAATCTTCTTTACGACGAAGGTACTTCAACAGAGCCATTATAATTCACGAATACGACCGACTAACACTCAGTATTAAACTGTTGAAATGTGAACACATGTACTGAACATGCTCTATTTATTCGTGGTAAGAAATTTTTCGTGCGCATAATTTTCGCCGCGCTCAGCATCCGACGAAAATTTATTCACGCCGAATTTTTCCCAAACTACGGTACTCATATACTCTAATAAAACAGTCTTAAATTTTAAGTGTCATATAGTGGCTTAATTTTGTATACCAAAAATGAAACACATTATCTTAGTCATGAGCATAGTGTTGAGCATAATTTAAGAGCACCACCGCAGAAACATATAAGAATAATAGGCTGGAGGGCATGTAGCTACGTAGGTACATAACTATGATATGTACGTAGCTACCTATTAGTATACTTTAATTGTCATGCTAAGTAGTAGCTAAAAATATAATTATATGTACGAATATACATAGTCACACACATCATACCATTATTATCCATAAGAGTCGATGTAGTGATATGTTGTTTCTGGTGCTTTTTCAAGTTTGGATGATTACTCACTAACCATATTAGAATAACATTATAATACGTACATACATATATCTATAATTTGTATACCTTGTACTGTTATATTATCTTTGTTAGCTAATATTTGCCTTAAAGTGAGTCGCCCGTAAGATGATGGATGCTTTAGAGACTTTTCTTCTGGTAGGCCACTTACTGATATACCGTACTCCTGAATTCTTTTGTAAGGCATTTTCGCTGTTGTATCACCAATGGGCTCACCTACGTATATGTATGTTCATGTAAATATTAGAAAGTACTATAATTGTATGCTAGCATGGCCATACCATAACGGCAATTAAATAGATTCTCCACATATGTTCATAATGTATCTTTGGCATCTTTGCTCGTCTTAATGTTTTGGGCGGTATGTTGGAAGGCATGTCAGATATTACCGAATTGTAATTCCTTATATACTGTATAGCCCCAAATTTTTGTGGTCGAATATTTTCGTGAATTACACAGATATCATGAAAACTTTTGTCACGAAAATTTCCTTACACCACCGTTAAGTACAGGGCTTCCACACTTCAAAATCACAAAATAATGATGAATTACAAAAATCAGCTAAGATCACGAAAAATTTCAACCACGAAAATTTGGAGCTTAGCTATACGGTAAAATGACTGCAGCTCAAAAATCACTTCCTCACAAGTTTAAAATAAATACCGTGAAAATCACAATTATATTTAAAGAACAGTGGAATGTTTAGCTACAAGTTTGTTAGTGCTTTATAAAGTGTGTTTGCATGAAGATCATCAAGTAGTGGTTAATCTGACTAACTTTTCACAAATTAATTTTATTAAATGCTAACCTAACACATTTTGGTTGAATATACGTAGCTACAACAATTTATTACCAAAACGATTAAGATATTTACCTGACTTATCAGAAGAGACGTATCCTAGAAATTTATGTGGAATATGTGATCCCACCCATTTTGGTTACACCAACTAAATGTTTTTCATAGTGAACACTGAACAGCTACAAACATTAAGTGAAATCCTGGAATCACTTTGGCTTGCTCACTCTGAAAGATAAAAGTAGCTATGTAAGCTGTACTGTTGGTTATACCGGTATACTTATAGCCATATGGTGTAGTCTTCATTAATTGAAATTAATATATAGCTACTATATACTATTACGTATAGTCAGCTACTACAAGTGTTTGTAAATGGACTAATGGTATGGCTGCGCCTAATATGCCGGCATAATTTTGGGAATAATAGGAAGTGAAAAGAATTAGAATTATGCTGGAATAATAGGGAATTATGCTGGAATAATAGGGAATTATACTGAAATAATAAGGCAAATTATTATTATGCTACACTATAAACCTGATATAAACTACAAAACACTCACTTGTAAACTCTCTAGTAGCTATCTCTGATAAAAGTTAAAAGCGCTGCTGCAAAGTCTAACATGTGAGCTTAGATTATGTAAACTTAAACCCACAATCAAATATTTCTCGTGTCCATGACAACTTCAAATGCTGTAGAGGGCCTATTCTTGCACAATTAAGGTAATAAATGTTATGTTGTGTACTTAATAAGTTGGATATTGTAATTGTTTAAGAGAAGAATTTAGGAATAATCGGTAAAAGTTGGGAATAATTTTGGAATAATAGGTAAACTTTAAAAGAAATTCTCAAAAGAATAATAGGTAAAATTAAAAGCATAATAGGCGCAGCCCTAACTAATGCAGTATGTAGCTAAGTATTTAATTTATAACACGAATCATGATCAATCATTTCTGGGCCGAGCCTTAAAGATGGGATAAACAGTGAAATCTGTCTTCTTGCTTGCTTGATACATCAAAATCTCTTTATATGGCTGAAAGCCGTTTAAGTGCAAACCAACATTACATCAAATATTACAAGCATTATATAAAACACGTGGAGTGCTAACCATAGCACTGAATGGCTAGATACGTATAGATACATTGAAGTATATAGTATCAGCTGCCTTGCCGCCCTATAGCCAGCTCCTAATATACTATATATAGAATGATAAAAAATTAAAAATTAAAAAGGTAAGTAGGGATTGAATTCAATAGTGCTACAAAAAGTAAGGAAACAAGGAATAAGATTTTGGGACGAGAGAACATTCTGGCATGAGATAATTTATAAAAGTTTAATCCCTACTTTTGGCAAACCTATACTGAAGTGTTAGTTTTGTTCAGTTGTTGTAGTTTATCAGTTGTATATTGTTTGTCATTGAGGACCTGTATACCTACCTTCTGGTAGATACAGCCATCCTGACTAAATCAATAATAATAATAATAATAATAAGTGAGCCAAAAGTAGGGATTAAACTTTTATAAATTATCTCATGCCAGAATGTTCTCTCGTCCCAAAATCTTATTCCTTGTTTCCTTACTATTTGTAGCACTATTGAATTCAATCCCTACTTACCTTTTAAATTTTTAATTTTTTATCATTCTAGTTTGTTTGCTTTTTATACATGCTAAGCATTCATAATAATCTTTCAGGAGGCGCACAAATGTTACAGGCGCTTACGTAATAATTATGCTTGTTTTCAGGCGCTTGTTAACAACACATGGCAAAGCAGCTGTGTGATAGCAAATAACGCTCGAAAAACAGCAAAAGCTATTTGTCCAAGGCTATAATCTCGAAGTTCACGATGTAATAAAGTACACGCTTACACGCGAAAACATCGCCATGGTGCCACTGTAACCAATTATATCACGTGCAAGCCAGGTTTTAGTGTGACGTAATAAGCAGAAGCCGTAACAGGCTATCGTCACCTTCGAAGGTGAGATTCACACCTTGCTAGGAATATAGAAGAACAAGGAAGGGAATGAAGGATAAAAGGAATCGCCATGGCGCAGTGGGTAAATCGTCTTCGGAACAACATTTTCGTAAATCCGCCGCCATTACCTTTATTGTGTGAAAGTTCTGGAGCCCTACACCTAGCGCAACCGGGTCTTATGGCAGGCAGGCTGGCTGGCAGACGAAATACAGGTGAATTTCTAAATTTTCAAAGTTGGCTGTAGGTCGAAATATTCGACTTGTTGCTTCGTTTAACCAAGGTACAGCATCATTACAGCCTTAGCAATGCATTCCAGTCGGTTTTTTCGGGTAAAGCCTATTGGAAGGTTGTTTTATGAAGTGCGAAAAATTGGGAAACCATACAATTTCTTACCAATCCCTACTATTAAGTACTACCGTACTTAATGATATATATGTAATAGTTATACCATGGGCAAGAGGGATTTGCCTGATATATATGCCCAAGCCCGAGGGCCGCAGGCCCGAGGGCGCGGGCATATATATCAGGAAAATCCCGAGTGCCCATGTTATAACTAATATATTCCACTTCCGGCACTCTAAAAATCTGCCCAAAACTGACGTCAATAATTCGGCCTCTTTATATAGTAACGGGTACTCGTTGTGATTGTGGGATCGTTGTCATGACGTTCTTGCATGGTAGTGATGGCGATTGTGGGTTTACCACAACTTTTTATAAAGCTGCAGCACTTATAATGGACAAAAAATCCTGTTTAATCGCTTCAAAAGAATAAACTAATGGTGAGTGTGTAAATAGAGTAGATTAATATATATTAAGTCACGCAGTGAATAGACTATTTTTATCACGTTAGAAACTCACCTCAAATGGCGTCCTTTGGCTTATATCGGCTTGTAAACTCAATACAAACACTTTTAGACTAGTAACAAAGTTTATTTTCAACTTCAAATTAATATATTAAATTTAGAAAACTAAAACCCACAATCGATATCGCATTCTTGCGCCTATATAAAGAGTGGTAGTTCGTTTCTACATCACTGACTGGTTACCATGGCAGCGGGATATATCATGATATATACCTGTTCCCAGGGTATATTTGAAATATATCCCTGTGGTTTCCTTTGATGTGAGGTGTCAAAGTGGTATATATATATATATATATATATATATGATGAAGCCATACATCAAAGGAATTCCAAGGTTAGCTATACACCTACTAGCACGCATCATAGTATGTCATATGAACCACGGCTAATACGGTGAATATAACAAACATACAACCCTTGCAGGGGCGGATCCAGGATTTTTTGAAGGGGGGGTCTCAGTTGAGACATTGGTTACGTATTAAGTATATTATATAATACATTGCAATTATTCACATTATTATTTTTTAATGAAAAAGTGCATTGTAACCTACTGAACACTATATATATGCATGAAGCTACTCGCTGCTGTTCCTGCAGCTCAGTGATTGTATAACTACGTATAGTATACCATCGGGATATTTAAGTGTGCTTGGTTACTTATTTATATGGAACCATGTGCATTCATAAATTTAAGTGTGCTTGGTTACTTATTCATATAGATACTTCATATCACGCTGCTTCTTTCCTGTAGCCAAAATCTTTTTAGTGCTTCTGCCGACAATTCCTCACGTGAGCATAAATTCAAATCATTGAGTGATCTACTCTAGTTGTTTCCGCAATTCTTCACTTGTAATGCTCACAATCGATCATCCATCTGTTACGTAGCTTGAGTTGTTCTGCCTTATTCCATTAAATAACGGATCTGTGACACCTCGCGTGACACAACAGAATGACGGGTCCTAATGACCGATAAGCTGAATGTTAAATTCCTGGAAGAAATGACGTACAGACTTCTCGTGACGATTAAATCTTCAGTACTTCAACCATTTAACCTCACAACCCGACTGCTCATGACATCCGCCATATTAAACCAGTCAAATGATTAGTAGACTAACCGGAAATAATTATCTAAAATATTCTTAATGGCGCTTGTATCGGCAACTCGACGTTTTGAGTACTAGCTAGTAGATGGCTAGCTCACTCCTTTCAGTCCTTTGAAAGGTACGTATATCATAATAGTAATAGTTGTGTACACAGAGCACAAAGTTGATAGTACTTTATTTGAACTGTTACGTACCTGCACGGGTACGTGAGATACTGATGGTGGGGCCAGCCGCCACAGAAGTAGGATGATCGCGCTCAGCTGGAGTAGCGTGCAAATGAGGCTACGGAATGCTAGCACGTGGCCACCGAAGTAGCTGACTTTCCGGTCAGCAATTTATCATTTATACTAACCTTTCAGATGCAAAAAAAGTTCTGATATCCGTGGTGCATTGTTTCTTTCGTGAATCCTCAGACATGGTTCTATAGCGCTTAAAAGTACAAATACTAATAATTATTTTAGCGCCTATAATAATAATTATTTGAAGCGCTTGTTTTAGAATAAGACCCAACTTGGAGGGGGGGGTCTCCAGACCCCAAAGACCCCCCCCTGGATCCACCCCTGCCTTGTCCTCGGTCATCAGAAGTTTATCATGATAAACCCCTCGCCCTTCGTCCTCTGGGCTTATCATGGCAAACTTCCTCTGACCTCGGACTCGGGTCGTATATTTCTTATATTCACCTATTAGCCATGTATAGCTATAGCACAAAGGTAATGAATAAATGAATATACGTAGCTAAATATGTATAGCTAGAAAACACCTGTTGTTATAGCTATACCATAGATTTATAATCCCAAGTATATACCTGGGGTAATAAATCTATATGGTTATATTATCTATTTTCTTAACTTTGCAACTATCTCAAAGCCTGCATGATCGAATAATTAAGTAAGAAAGTAAGTATTAGTTTAACGTCTTTTAGTTCGGAGGATCTGTTTTCAACTACGTAGCTACGTACCAGACGGTGTCTGGTAGCTCAAACATTATAATTCTGAACTGTCTAAATGTACACAAAAATCTATCTAGTTAGTCTATATACTAAAAATAAGGCCTATAATATGGGATAAACAGAATATAATTATAGAGGTTTTACAAAAAGGAAACTGAAAGAAAAACAATGTGAAGGAGTTGTAGCAGCATACACAGAAGCCATGCAGCAAATATGGTGTATCTCCATTTCCAGACCAGATGCAAATCATCCGGGATTTTCCCCAACCAACCACCCTACGCAAACTACGAGAGTTCCTGGGCCTGGTTAACTTCTATCACCGGTTCATACCCAGATGTGCTGACATTCTGACATCCCTGAATGCCTTGCTGAAAATCACTTCAACCAACAGTTGAACCCTACAGTGGAATTCTGCAGCCACCTCTTCCTTTCAGGAGATCAAGAATGCATTGGTGAAGGCTACACTGCTGGTACACCTCAAGCCAGATGCTCCCATCAATTTCATGATTGATGCATCCAATGTTGCCATTGGAGCAGTCCTTCAGCAGCACTTAGATGGGATGTGGTGCCCCCTCTCTTACTTCTCCCCATCAAGTTCGTCAATTGGACTTCATTTCCCAGTTTACCACTGACATGCATCCGTCACATCACTGGATGTGGGAATCCAGTTGCTGATGCTCTGTCCCGGCTAGAGACTAATGCCACCCAACAATTTGAGTCAACCCTCTGGACACAGCTGATACATCTACGGTACAGCTCAAAGGCAACTTGATACACGCGGGAGACGGACACACGTGTCAATTTCCTTTTACACGCGGTTTAATCTTCCAGAGTGTCCATGTACAGGTGCACGTACACGTACGTAGCTATCTACTGTAACCACTGAGGCTGCTACTGTAACCACTAAGGTTGACAAGCCCAAACTCAGCACAGTTCATTCGGAAAAGAAGTTTAATGTTGTGGTGTACGGTACTGAAGAGAGTCCCCCTGAGACAAAAAGAGAAACATGAACAAAACATGACCTTGAGCATCTGGTTACATCGTTATCAGTCATTGATGCATCTATAAAGCCTCATGCTATCAAAGACTTTTTTTGGCTGGGCAAATTCAAACCTGGAAATAAGAAACCAAGACCTCTACTAGTAAAGTTTTTGAGATCTGCCGACACTGCCAATATTTTGAGAAACAAGGCTCAGCTTAGTTCACCTATATATATTAAGCCGGATCTCACACCTGAGGAACAGACCCAGGAATCAATGCTTCTAAAGGAGTGCAGATCCCTGATCGATAAAGGAGTGGACCGAAGACAAATAAGACTTCGAAACTGGAGTATTTACATTGATGATAAACCACACTGTAAAATTGTAGTTGCTAAGCTGAAATTCCATTCGGCTTCTCCTCACGCCCCTGCTCCTTAACCAAACTCCAAAGCTAAGTCTCCCAGTCCTATGGTGACTGATGATCAGAGTGGGTGACCATTCTGGTGATACACATCCTACTGCTGATAGTGACTTGTACTTAAATTCTGATCAACTACGGAATAATTCACTTGTGATTAATAATCTTAAACTAGCTATTATAAACTGCTGCAGTATTGTCAATAAGCACGCTGAGCTTCTCGCCTTAATTGCCTCCGAAGAGGCTGACCTGATTTTGGGTACAGAATCCCATTTAGACAATTCAATCACAAATTCAGAAATCTTTCCTACTACTTTTAGTGTTTACAGAAATGACAGCAATACACACAGAGGGTGTGTGTTTGTTTTAGTAAAAAATAGCACATCATCCTCTTTGATCAATACTGGTACATGTATTGAAATTATCTGGGTAAAACTTCATATCAATAACAGCAAAGACATTATCCTAGGCTCTTTTTATTGTCCTCCAAACTCAACAACTTCTACTCTGGACGAGCTGCATGTTTCTATTTGTGAAATAAAGTCTAAGTATCCTTCAGCTATTATCTATCTTGGAGGGGACTTCAATTGTCCTGGAATAGATTGGACTCATGGTGATATTATTGATTCATACATACCTATTTGCTTTCGTGAAAAGTTGATCACTCTCTCACAGGACCATCTTCTTACCCAGGTGGTCACACTTCCAACAAGAGGTCCTAATATTCTAGATCTATGCTTCACTACTCACTCTAGTACTGCTTAGTTCTGTCACACCATCCCAGGCCTGTGTGACCACAAAGCAGTCATCGTTGAGATCTCTTCCTGTATATTTCACATCAAACAACCTACACGTAAAGTTTTTATATACAAGAGGGCCAACTGGGAGGAAATACGTCAAAAACTACATGAGATTACTGCAGAGTATTTCTCTATTAATGCCACACCTGGAAGACCCGTTGAAGAAAATTGGAAGTACATAAAGCAGAAATTTTTAGAGCTGATTGACACTTATGTCCCTTGCAAAACATTAAACAATCGTTACCACCTCCCTTGCATGTCTGTTCCTTTAAAACGTTTAATTAAGAAGAAACAGCGAGTCTATAATCGTGCTAAACTTTTCCAGCGTGAGTCTGATTGGAAGGAGTACAAGAACCTCCAGAGTGAAGTTCGACAATCATTACGCTACGCACACCAGCAGTACGTGACCAATATTTTAAACTCCACTGACAGCTCTGTTAATAAGAAACCATTTTGGCATTATATCAAGTCAAAAAGACAAGACAGGACTGGGATTGGCACCTTGAAGTCTGTAGACGGCAGGGTTGTTACTACTCCAGCTGAAAAAGCTGAATTACTTAACAAACAATTCAAGTCTGTCTTTACAACTGACAGTGACCAACCTTGTACAACTGACTCTGAAAACAATCATATGCCATATCCCACTATTCCTGATTTCAAAGTAACTGCACCAGGAGTGTACAGTCTCCTTTTCAAATCCAACATACACAAATCTCCTGGCCCTGATAATATCCACCCATATTTTCTTAAAGAAACTGCAAGTGAAATTACACCTATGTTAACCCATTTGTTCCAACAATCTCTAAACTGTGGAACCGTGCCTAATGACTGGAAGAAGGCTTACATAACTCCTATTTACAAAAAAGGTGACAAATCAAGTCCAATAAACTATCGTCCAATTTCACTAACCTCAGTCGTGTGTAAATTGATGGAGCATATCCTTGTCAGCCATATCATGCACCACCTGGAAGTTCATAACATCTTACTCGACACCCAATTCGGCTTTAGATCTATGCATTCCTGTGAGTCACAGTCACTCCTCACAACTACAGACCTTACTAGAGCCATTGATAGGAGATTACAAACTGATATTGGTATACTTGACTTTTCTAAGGCGTTCGACAAGGTATCCCATTCCAAATTACTCCACAAACTGGAATACTATGGCATAAGAGACAATATCCTAGATTGGATAAAATCATTTCTTGATAATCGTACACAGCAGGTTGTTGTTGAGGGCTCTTACTCCTCTTCATGCTCAGTGACATCGGGAGTCCCGCAGGGATCTGTTCTTGGCCCAGCTCTTTTTCTAATATACATTAATGACATCTCTCTTAACATCCGAAGCCAACTTCGACTTTTTGCCGATGATTGCCTGGTTTACAGAACTATTCAATCTATGGATGATCATTATATTTTACAGGAAGACCTTAATTCTTTAACTTCCTGGGCTAGAGCTTTTAACATGGAATTTAACATTCCTAAATGCAACATAATACAGGTCACTACTCTTTGCAATAAAAGTAATTTCACCTACTCAATGAATGGTATTCCCCTGCAGATAGTTGAACAACATTTATACCTTGGTGTCTACCTTCATCACAGAATGTCATGGCAACCTCAAGTGGACTATGTCTGTAACAAGGCCAACCGTATTTTGGGCTTTCTGTGGAGGAATTTACGTGGCTCCTCTAGGACCCTGCGGGAGGCCAGCTACTTGCATTTTGTCTTGCCTATCTTGGACTACTGCTGTCCTATATGGGATCCATACCACCAAACATCCATACACAAGTTAGAAATGATCCAGCATCGTGCTGCCCGTTTTGTCCTCAACAAGCCATGGCGGAGAACTAACCATGACAGTATTAGTGATATCCTAGAAGCCTTGAAATGGCCACCACTTAAGGAACATAGACAACATGCCCGTCTGGTATTGCTGTTTAAACTCACAAGTAATCTTCTTTCAATATCTAGCATTTACTTATCATCACCATCACCGTTAACCATTACAAGAGCCCAGCACAAACTGAAATACCTACATACCCAGTCAACATCTAACACCTACCGGTACTCTTTTTTTCCAAGAACCATCCCGGAATGGAACAACTTGCAAATTCCTGACTTGCATAACCTAACTTTAAATCAATTTAAACAACAACTAGTAATCAATACGTATATAGCTATTATAAGTAAATAATTACACATTAGCTTGATACCCCTAAGGGGCTTTGCTAATTATTAATAATAATAATAATCCCCGCGGGACTGCAGTGCGTGCGTGTACGTACCGTATGCGTGGTGAAGATGCTGCACCCTCGTGCTGCACGCCTGGCACGGTTCTTCACGCGGGTGATTTCTCTTTCCCATTGTTCTATTGTCTGCTTAAATATACGGGCTAGGAAAGTTGCATGTTTAGAACATTTTCGATAGTATAGCAAATACGTGAACCATTCGTCAACTAGCTGCCATGCCTCGTTTAGACATTAATACGAGAAGAGTTGTTTTTTTAAAACAAGCTGGGTATTCTATTGCTGAAATACAGAAGCGCCTTAAAGAAGAGAACATTTCTATCAGTTCACAGGCGCTTTTCAATCTCGTAAGGAAGTACAATGAGACAGGAAGACTAATTGATATGCCACGAAGGACTCGTCCCAGAAAACTTGATGATGAAATGCGGGCTGTCTTGAATCAAGCGCTAACTGAGAATGATGAACTCACCACTAGACAAGCCCTTTGCTTACTGATTGAAAGATGGCCTACTCTGCAAGTATCTCTTCCTACAATTAAGCGCGTACGACATACTCAATTAGGATGGGTATGTACCAGGCCACATTACTGCCAGCTGCTTAGAGTACTTATGTAGGTACCTGTACCTGTACCTGTAGTAATGCATCATGTGTTTAAAGTTGAATAGGAAGAAGAGGTTAGTTTGGTGTAAGGAACAGCTGAGAGTAAAAGAAGAGTTTGATGATGTTGTATTTACTGACGAATCGACTGTTCAACTGGAGCAACACAGTCGCTTGTGCTTTCATAAACACCGCATGCCACGAAATCTCAAGCAAAGGGCCAAACATCCCATAAAAGTACACATTTGGGGTGGCATATCAAAGAGGGGGAGCTACTAATGTAGTGATTTTTACTGGAATCATGAACGCTGAACGTTTAGCAACTGTATTTGAAGCAGGTTTACTTCCTTTTCTAAGGGAATATTTTCCTGATGGCCATCGTCTGCAACAAGACAATGACCCGAAGCATGCGAGCTTTTACATTGAAGATTTTTTTGAAGAGAACGGAGTTAATTGGTGGCCCACACCCCCTGAGTCGCCAGACTTAAACCCTATCGAAAACATATGGGGTTCACTTAAACAATATTTACGGAACATGTACAAACCTAAGAACTTGGAAGAATTGAGAGAGGGAATCAAACAGTTTTGGACTACCCTTACACCTGCAGTTTGTACATGCTACATACAGCATCTTAAAAAGGCTATTCCTAAGGTTATAGAAAATGAGGGAGGTCCAAGTGGATACTGAACATTCAGTCAACTACTTGTACACTACTTATGCATAGATAACTCATGATATTATAATGCACTTGATCTTTAAATACCTCATATAAATAAAAAGTTTTAAGTCATACCATAATAAACTCTAAATCAGAATGAGCCTTATCCGCAATTACGTCACAATATAAAAATGGCGGCGTTATGGGTGGGACAATGTACAGAAAGCCTATGGAGAGGTTAACGTTTCGCTATGTTCGCCGTGAACAATGCAGGAGAAAACTCTGATTAGACATATAAACTATCTTCCGACGTAGGGGCATACATTTTCGTGCTTTTAAAAAAGTCCTAAGGCTGGTTTTTCTTCAATGAGGCATTTTGCAGAGTCGTCAAACGTAGAAAAATCAACTTTTGTCGTTTCCACTCTACCCTACGATGTTTTCTAGTGCGAGAAAGTGCAAAGTAGTTGATGTATGGGCTCTGAAGGCCATACGCCTGGACAAGGCGCCATGACGGGTTGTCAGAAAACATTGCCTTGACAGCCCATACACCCACTACTCTGCACTTTCGCACTAGAAAACATCGTAGGATAGAGTGGAAGCGACTAAAAGTTGGTTTTACTATATTTGACCACTCTGCAAAATGCCTCATTAAAGCAAAACCAGCCCTAGGACTTTTTTAAAAGCACGAAAATGTATGGCCTACATCGGAAGATAGTTTACATGTCTCACCAGAGTTTTCTCCTGCATTGTACACGGCGAACATAGCGAAACACTAACCTCTCCATAGGCTCTCTGTACATTGTCCCCCCCATAACGCCGCCATTTTTATATCGTGACGTAATTGCGGATAAGGCTCATAAAATCAAACATGAAGTTGCATTTTCTTCACTCATCACAGGCTCTTTCTCTTTTTCAGCGACCTTGACTTATCATCAATGGAGGTGATACATTTGGCCCACTCTGCCTTCATTTCAGAAGAATTTCATTCATAATATCCAAAAACTTTTGCTTGTATATATTTAATGATCTCTGCATCAAGTTTCTCCTTCCCACGGCCAGATACGTTACATCTAAGCTTAGTTTCCACGTCAAATAGCCTTTCTACGAGTAAAGCAGCAAAACTGTGCCGGTTCCGAGATTTTATATAAATTGGGATAATTTCTGCTGATGTTAATAGCTCTCTTGTGTAAGTTATAGTTGTAGTTTCAGTTCCAACAGAAGGTATAGCCATTACATCACTGTCAGGATTGACCAGCATCACAGTATCGATATCGGCAGATGTCATGGATTGCATCGTATTGTTCACACTGGAAGGTGTGGTTGGTGATATAGCAATAACATTGGGAGAAGGTACACATGTTGGGAGAAGGTACACATGTATTGCTTACAACGGAATGCATGGCTGGTGTTACTGCTAAAGTACTGGAAGATGGTGTGACTGATGTTACTGCAACATTGGAAGAAGATACACATGTTATCACATTGTTTATGATTGAATGGGTGGCTGGTGTTACTGCTGAAGTATTGGAAGGTGGTGTAGCTGGTATCATATTGAAGGAAGGTGTGGCTGACGTTACTGCAACATTGGAAGAAGGTACACATGTTATCATATTATTTACGGTGGCTGGTGTTACTGCTGAAGTATTGGTAGGTGGTGTAGCTGGTATCATATCGAAGGAAGGTGTGGCTGACGTGACTGCAACATTGAAAGATGGCATGGCCGGTAACATGTTTATATTACTAGATGTGACATCCTATTGTAGGAATGGAGCGAAATGTTGGGCTACACCAGCAGCTGGTACACAGACCACTTAATCATAGACTAGCAAATGTACCTGCCCTATCGTGCAGGTATAGCTAAATGCATACTGTGCATGGTAGCTATAGTCTCCTATGCCTATATATAGCCACCTAGTTCCTATGCCTACATGCATGATAACAGTCTTCTATGCGGCCTACCTATAGTCAACCTATCGTGCAGGTAGCAGGTGTGCATGGCATGCTAAGCATAGATCTTAAGCTTATTCAACTGCTCCACACAATCATCCTAGTGTTGTAAATGTACCTGCTCTATCCTGCAGGTGTAGCTAAATGCACTCCCTATAGTTCACTAACCTGTCTATGCTTAACAACCGGCTAGGTCTCCTATGACTACCTAGTCCCCTAAGCCTTCTATGCCTATATAGCAAGTCTCCTGTGCCTATACTTAGTCTCTTATGCCTGCGTAGGCAGGTGTAGCTACAGTGTAAATGCACTCCCTATAGTCCGCTAACCTGTCTATGCTTAACTACTGGCTAAGTCTCCTATGCCTATACCTAGTCTCCTATATGCCTACCAAGTCTCCTAAGCTTCCTATGCCTATACTGTAAATCTCCTGTGCCTATACTCAGTCTCTTATACCTGCGTAGTCTCTGTATGCCTATGTTTATAACTACATATGCTATGCCTACCTAATCTCCTATATACGTATGCATACCTACATATATGCCTTACCAACCTCATGCCTGCATGGTTATGACAATGACAACAGCTTGTCTGTGTACAGTAAGGTTTCATTGTTTATTTAACACCTTTGTAGTTATTTAACACCTTAATTGAGTAGGCTGTACCAGCTAATAAACGCTGAGTAGGTTAAGGAGGCACAGTATGGTTCAACTATGGCTTCCTGGTCAATCTTTAAATCGCTGTAACTCAGTAAATATTAATTCAACACCGTTTAAAACTAGTCACAATATACAAGCTATGCTGGACCTACAATTCACAGCAAACAAACTCTTTTAATCGTGCGGAGAACGGAAGTTACGTTTTCTGGCTTTCCCGAGGAACTAGTTACAGAAAAAACCATCGCAGACCTTGCCATCTCCGTTAACAATTAATAAACCTTATATCTACAAAAGAGCGGTTTTATTTTGTTCATTTTCTTCTTTACTAGATAGGTGCAGCATTTCCGGTTTCTTTCTCGGTCATAACTCCTTCTTTAAAGGGACGCCATCGCCTAACCGATTAAGATTTTTAAAAACGGCTTCCGCACATTTGTACCAAATTTATCTGGGTCTATCGATACAAAATTTGATGGCTGTGGAGTTAAAAACAAAAGACTAGTTCTATTTTTAAAAGGAGCATGCAAGGATTATATACGCGCGGCGCAAATGAGCAAACCGCGGAATTTATATTGATAGTGCAATCCGATGAATAATCGTCAATATGCGGAAAAGTTGTTTACAAGTGAATGAATTCGCGCAAAAGAACTGAAAGGCCAAGGCTCAGCAAGTTAACTCGCGACAATAAATTCATTCGACTAATAGAAGAATAAGAATTAGAATGTAACTACTGCTCGCTGCGAGGCTCGCTGTACTCAACCGCTGCTCACTGTACTCAACGCTGAAAGAATATTGTCTCTTCAGCTAGTGAAACCTTTTTACGAAGTGGTGGCTTTTATAAAAGCCGTTTAAAAAGACAAAATGCCGACGAAATTATGTCGGCTTTCGTCCAGTAAAACTATTCCATATCTTGTCACGCCAGGCCTTCCGTTTTACTCCAGCTATTTGTAACTGATTGTTAAAGGCCTGGCAATCGTCACAAACCTGAGCAGCTGTTGGTTTATGTCTAGCTACCACAAACTAATTTGCAGTAACCATTAAATGTAATTAGCGCCTGAGGTGTGTATACATCCGTGCGGAGCATATGAAGCCAGTATAGAGCTGAGAGAAGCCTTTTATGAACTGTACTGTGCCTCCTTAATCTATTGCAGATTGTTAGCCAATTGACTGTATAATGGCGATAGTGCTACAGCAAACGGACTTGTCTACCTGCATGTTGCATTCCTGTTTTTACTGTCTTCCCTTTCGTATGTTGAGCAACAATTCGATTTCGATGGACACGCCCACTTATCGAGTCGAAACGTTTACCCTTTATAGTGCTTGCTGCTGCTACTGAGGCTTTAGACACTTCAAAGTAAGTGATTTGCCGGCTATTTCCAGCTGAAGCGGAGGCTGGGTAATGGCTAATGGCAATTTGGCAGCACAACCGGTCGTCGGCTAAAAAGTAAATATAGGTTTTAAAAAACGTGGAGTGACTCAATCCCCGACCACTGACCTAAGGTGTCGAAGTCTAGTCCGTTACCAACCGTGCACTGGATTGCTGTGGGTTAATGGCTGTCTGGATCGACACAGGCGACTATCGCGGACTCCTGTCGAGAAACTACAACTCTTAGAAACTTTTAAAAATAAACTTGGTCATGCCGGAGGACGTGGCTATCGCTTCGACAAAGTCCGAAGTTGATACTGCACAGACGACCGAGATATCGACCAACCAAAAAGTGCGGACAGACGGCTTTTCAGCTTTATATAGTAGACTAGCAAATGTACCTGCCCTATCATGCAGGTGTAGCTAAATACACTCCCTAGTCTGCTAACCTGTGCATGTATGCTTAGCTACTAAGTTTCTTATGCCTACCTAGTTTCCTATATATATAGTGTCTGTGCCTATAGCTATACATGCAGTCTCTTATGCCTACCTATATAGCCTAGTCTCTCTCCTATACCTACACCTACTTTGCCTTTGACAATTAATAGCTTGTCTGTGTACAGATACCTACCTAGTCTCTATATGTCTGTCTAGTTACCACATAGCTAAATCTATGCTATGCTTGGGTATAGCAATAGATCATATGAGGAGATTCTCTATATAGTCCACTAAGCTTGTCTATGCTGAGCTGCTGAGTGTCCTATATGCCTATACACCTAGTTTCCTACCTGCATGGTCTCATATGCCTACCTAGTCTCCCAGTCTCCTATGTCTGTAGCTCTCTTGTGCCTGTTGGCTATGCCTGTTTGGTTATTACATAGCTAGCAATGTTTACTCATAACACCTTGTAAAATTGATTGTCTGTTTACAATGAGGTTTCTTTGTTTAATTAACAGCCTGTAGTAGGCTGTACCAGCTTGCATAACAACTTCATCTATTGATTAGCCAATCAAGTAATACATATTCGTTTTCGACGGACACGCCCACTTATCGAGTCAAAACGTTTACTCTTGTATAGTGCCTGCTGCTGCTACTGAGGTTTTAGACACTTCAAAGTAAGTGATTTGCCGGCTACTTCCAGCTGAAACGGAGGCTGGGTAATGGGTGATGGCATATTCGTTTTTGACGGACACACCCACTTATCGAGTCAAAACGTTTACCCTTATAAGGAATTAATGCTTGAAAATTTGTTGAAAAAAGTTAGAGTTCAAAAAAAAACTTGGAGTAACTCAATCCCCGACCTCTGATGTGTCACAGTCCATTGCGTTACCATCTACGCAAAAACCCATGCAAAATAAAAAGTTTAAAAAGTAAAAAAAACTTTGCAGTGACTAAATCCCCGATCACCGATCTACAGTTTGAAAGTCCGTTGCGTTACCATCAGCGCAAAAACCATAGAAAAAACTAATGATTCACGCATGGCTATTCGACATGGATGTCTATCGCGCGTTAGTGTGGACGAACTATAGCTCTTAGAAACTTTTAGAAATGAACTATGAGATACCTGAAGACATAGCCATCGTGTCGTGTAAGTCCTGCATCAATCCATGCTGGCACGACTCTGAGTTATCGGCGGGACGGTCGGACGGACAGACAGACAGACGGCTTTTCAGCTTTATATAATAGACTAGCAAATGTACCTGCCCTATCGTGCAGGTGTAGCTAAATGCACTCCCTAGTCCGCTAACCTGTGCATGTATGCTTAACTACTAAGTTCCTTATGCCTACCTAGTCTACCTATAGTGTCTGTGCCTATACCTATAGCTATAGCTATACATGCAGTCTTTTATGCCTACCTATAGCCTAGTCTCTCTCCTATACCTACACCTACTTTGCCTTTGACAATTAACAGCTTGTCTGTTTACAGGTATACCTACCTAGTCTCTATGTCCATCTGGTTACCACATAGCTAAATCCATGCTATGCATGGGTAGCAATAGATCATATGATGGGATTCTCTATATAGTCCACTAAGCTTGTCTATGCATGCATGCATGCCTAACTGCTGAGTGTCCTATATGCCTATACACCTAGTTTCCTACCTGCATGGTCTCCTATGCCTACCTGCATGCTAGTCTCCTATTGCCTACCTAGTCTCCTATGCATGCTACCTAGTCTCCCAGTCTCCTATGTCTGTAGCTCTCTTGTGCCTGTTGGCTATGCCTGTTGGCTATGCCTGTTTGGTTACCACATAGCTAGCAATGTTTACTTATGACACCTTGTAAAATTGATTGTCTGTTTACAATGAGGTTTCTTTGTTTAATTAACAGCCTGTAGTAGGCTGTACCAGCTTGCATAACAACTTCATCTATTGATTAGCCAATCAAGTAATACATATTCGTTTTCGATGGACACGCCCACTTATCGAGTCAAAACGTTTACCCTTGTATAGTGCTAGTCTGGCGTTGCCAGACCCTTGGATTAGATCGCGCAAAGGCGCGCGCTGATCAAGGGTCTGGTGACCCTAGCATACAGTAGTTGTGCGTCTACCAACATTGTGGTAGAGCCAATCAGATTTAAGCAGTGTTTAAATTGCGTATTTGATGACATAGTGTGCAAATACCCTCAGAATTATTTGAAAGACACATGGCGAAACACGTGGAGTTTCTGTTTGCAGTCGAGAAAGTGACAAAATTTGTTGGTACCAAGCTCTTAATTACGAACAGAAGGTTATTCTCAGAACCATTTCTCTCTAACTCGCAGGTAATTATGGACTTCAACAATGTAAAAACACGCTCAGCATTAACTTTTCTCATTCCTTCACGCACTCGATGTCACCACATCCTGCACAAAGAAACGAACAATCCGTAGACGCCATTTTTATTTTTACGTCATGCGCAATTCCTACACTAATTACATTCCATTTGCACAACTACTGTATGCTAGGGTCACCAGACCCTTGATCAGCGGCACGATCTAATCCAAGCGTCTGGCAATGCCAGACTAGTATAGTGCCTGCTGCTGCTACTGAGGCTTTAGACACTTCAAAGTAAGTGACTTGCCGGCTACTTCCAGCTGAAACGGAGGCTGGGTAATGGCATATTCGTTTTCGACGGACACGCCCACTTATCGAGTCAAAATGTTTACCCTTATATAGTACCTGCATGCTGCTGCTATACTGAGGCTAGACATTTCAAAGTAAGTGACTTGCCGGCTACTTCCAGTTGAAGCAGAGGCTGGGTAATGGCTAATAGCATTTTGGCAACACAACTGGTCGTCGCATAAAAAGTAAATATAAGTAAAAAGAATGTGGAGTTACTCAATCCCCGACCACTGGACTCAGGTGTCACAGCCGAGTGCGTTACCATCAACGCAATAATTTCAGTGATTTATGGCTGTTTTGGTCGACATGGGTGTCCATTGTGCTCTCGTTCCGAAAAAGCATAGGTCTTAGAAACTTTTGGAAATGAACTTTGAGACACCTGAAGACATAGCTATCGCGTCGTGCAGGTCCTGCATCAATCCATGCTGGCACGACTGAGTTATCGCCGCGACGGTCGGACAGACAGACGGCTTTTCAGCTTTATATAATAGACTAGCAAATGTACCTGCCCTATCATGCAGGTGTAGCTAAATGCATGCTGTGCATGGTAGCTATAGTCTCCTATGCCTATATATAGCTACCTAGTTCCTATGCCTACATGCATGATAACAGTCTTCTATGCGACCTACCTATAGTCAACCTATCGTGCAGGTAGCAGGTGTGCATGGCATGCTAAGCATAGATCTTAAGCTTATTGAACTGCTCCACACAATCATCCTAGTGTTGTAAATGTACCTGCTCTATCCTGCAGGTGTAGCTAAATGCACTCCCTATAGTCCGCTAACCTGTCTATGCTTAACTACTGGCTAAGTCTCCTATGCCTATACCTAGTCTCCTATATGCCTACCAAGTCTCCTAAGCCTCCTATATGCCTACCAAGTCTCCTAAGCCTCCTATGCCTATACTGTAAATCTCCTGTGCCTATACTCAGTCTCTTATACCTGCGTAGTCTCTGTATGCCTATGCTTATAACTACGTATGCTATGCCTACCTAATCTCCTATATACGTATGCATACCTACATATATGCCTTACCAACCTCATGCCTGCATGGTTATGACAATGACAACAGCTTGTCTGTGTACAGTAAGGTTTCATTGTTTATTTAACACCTTAATTGAGTAGGCTGTACCAGCTAATAAAGGCTGAGTAGGTTAATCTATTGCAGACTGTTAGCCAATTGACTGTGTAATGGCGATAGTGCTACAGCAAACGGACTTGTCTACCTGTTGCATTCCTGTTTCCCTTTCGTATGTTGAGCATCAATTCGATTTCGATGGACACGCCCACTTATCGAGTCGAAACGTTTACCCTTTATAGTGCCTGCTGCTGCTACTAAGGCTTTAGACACTTCAAAGTAAGTGATTTGCCGGCTATTTCCAGCTGAAGCGGAGGCTGGGTAATGGCTAATGGCACTTTGGCAGCACAACTGGTCGTCGGCTAAAAAGTAAATATAAGTTTAAAAAACGTAGAGTGACTCAATCCCCGACCACTGACCTAAGGTGTCGAAGTCGAGTGCGTTACCAACCGTGCACTGGATTGCTGTGGGTTAATGGCTGTCTGGATCGACACAGGCGACTATCACGGACTACTGTGGAAAAACTACAGCTCTTAGAAACTTTTAAAAATAAACTTGGTCATGCCGGAGGACGTGGCTATCGCTTCGAGAAAGTCCGAAGTTGATACATGCACAGACGACCGAGATATCGACCGGCCAAAAAGTGCGGACAGACAGACAGACGGACGGACGGACAGACGGCTTTTCAGCTTTATATAGTAGAATGTGCTGCAGCTGTTTTTTCATTTGTTCCTAATACATGGAAAGAAACTTTAACAGGTAAAATAACCTAAATGCACTGTTTTTATTAGACATTGTAGGTGACAAGTAAAAGTATAGGTTATTGTCTGAATCTGAGGTTTCATGTCATTTCAGAAACCTGAGGAATGTGACACAGTTACCAAGAAGGTGATTATGTAACATTTCTATAAACAACATAGAACCGAGCGATTGGCCAATGCAGACTATGACTTTCTTGCATCCATTTCATAATTACTTTGACCATCTTCAATCATGTCATGCCCAAAGATATTTGAACAATAACCAATTCATGGCTTGCTAGTGCCATTTCGTAATTACCTTGACTTATCTTCAGCCATAGCATGGCCAAACTAAATTAAATCACCAAAATTTTAGCCAATGAAAAACTGCATGCTTCATGGAGGAGTAGTAAATGACCTTGTTCAAGTGTCTATCGCATTTTAAAATGTAAAACAACAAAGCATATTATGCATACCCTAGTCTAAACAATGATTCACATACAGTGTACTAGGACAAATGGCCGGTTTAATTGGTCCTCAAATGTACCATTATAATCAACAACAGAATTATAATCAACAACAGAATTGAGTACATACCTGCTCCGCAACAATATGTTCAACATTTTTCTTCAACTTTCCAAGTTCGATCTGGTTTCCTTTAAGGTAGTTCTGCTTCTATAAAGCAACAGAATTAACATCATTTAACGAAATATGTTTCAAACACCTTCAATTGTAAAGAGTATTAACAAGAGTACATAATATAATGTATAGAGGAGAGAATGTCGAACTTCGAATAAGCTGTGAAACAAACTGTCAAGGTACTTTTACTCTACTGTCAAGAAATACAATTACATCACAAGAGAGTCACATGAGCAAAGACTCGTCACTAAGGAACACAAAGCAACACTTATACATTTAAATTCTATTAATGATAAAGCTTTCACAACATACACTTTCATGAACAATAGTAAGTGTCATATAACAGCAGCACAAGGAGTTAAAAAGAAATTTAAACATATTCAGTGTTACAATGTTGGCACTTCCTGTCTAGCACTAACCTTTAGCCCTTCAGTGAAATGTATAGGGAACAATTTATGATTGCCCTCAGCATCATCAACTTGGACATGATGAATCTTTTCTCCAATAAACTGAAATAATATACATATATACTCTGTCAACAAATTTAACTACAATAATTTGGTTTAAAAGTCTAAAGGCAGCCATATACTTTCACAAATTCAATAAATTAACATAATTATAGACTTAATTAATGTGGTATGAGCTGATCTTTCAGGCTTTACATTACAAATACCAAATACAAGAATAACATGTAACACTTTCACACCTCAGATCAAAGGAATCTACAGGGATACATAAGCCATGTATCCCTATTCTCCTTCACATCTAGTGTACACCAGTGTACATGATCAAAAGGCAGATCAAAGAGTTCAAAGGAAAGATTTTCCCGGGATACAACTAGATGTACACCGGTGTACATCTAGTTGTATCCTGGGAAAATCTTTCCTTTGAACTCTTTGATCTACCCTTTGATCGCTAAGTTGGTGCATCACTAGAGCTCTTTATATAGGCGCATAAATGTAATATCGATTGTGGCTTTTAGTTTTCTAAATTAATCTTTATTTGTAGTTGAAATATATACTTTGTTACTAGTCTTAAAGTGTTTGTTTTCCGTATCCATGGAAGTTTAGAAGCCGATATAAGCCCAAAAACGCCATTTGAGGTGAGTTTCTCACGTGATAAAAATAATCTATTTACTGTGTGACTTAATGTATCTACATTAATCTACTCTATTTGTAACACACTCACCATTAGTTTATCAGCGATTAAACGCGATTTTTGCCCATTTATAAGTCCTGCAGCTTTATAAAAAGTTGTGGTAAACCCACAATTACCAGCACTACCATGCAAGAACGTCATGACAACGATGAAATAGAGTCCCACAATCACAACGAGTACCCGTTACTATATAAAGAGGCGGAAATATCGACATCAAGTTTGGGCAAATTTTTAGAGTGCCGGAAGTGTTACATATTACTTGTAACATGTGCACTCGTGATTTACCTGATATGTATGCCCTCAGCCCTCGGGCCTGCGGCCCTCGGGCATACATATCAGGCAAATCCCTCGTGCCCATGTTACAACTATTACATGTAGCCAACAACAAGCAGAAAGTGTGAATAGCAGATACCATGGGCCAGGGTCTGAGCCTATACCTCATTCCACAAAGTCAGTGGAAATCAGGAAAGAAACAGGTTCAAGTATATAGAATAGTATAGTGTACTAACTATTTTATTGTATGAAGCCATCTAAGTTCAAAGTTAACAAGTGTGCTATATTTTCCATAATGTGCACACTGTGCTATATTATCCCTGTGATCATAAAGCACTGTTCTACATTATCAATTTGATTTCAGTAAAGCACACTTGTGCCACAACCCACCCAGACAGCATTCCTGTCAGGAGGTAGTTGTTTGTTAACACCTCCCCTTGTTAACACCTACACAAATATGTACATGGAGCTGTAAACAAGCTGTTAATATTGCAAGTCCTAGCAAAATAGCAACGCAATTGTTCACTGAATGGCAGAAATAAGCGCATGGTGATTCGTCACAGTGCTGGTTAAATATGAGGCCATCAGGTAAGTAATTTTCCGGGGTTGATAAAGTAGCATATTAAACCAAGTAGCATACTAATAAATGAAGACCAGATCTCTAAACCGTTTACAAAGTGCGAGCATGAGAGTTACAACTTGCCACTCTCAGTGAGCTAAACAATTTTAATCGATTCTTTGCCAGCTCCTAGTACTTATCGCGGCTATTGTACATTTGAACGTCGTTGTAGATGCACACTAGGACTAACAATACTACCAACGTCGTCTGGCTTACGCTCATGCACTACAGGAAACATAGCACTCTGGTGCGGCCTTGAGGCTAATATAACGCTCGGCTGCGCCTCGTGCTATATTAGCCTCTCGACCACTCCCTTGTGTTACATTTCCTGTATTGCACTTGCCGCCGTACTTTAACTAGTATGTAAGAGCACAACACTTATGCAGGGCATTATTTAGGTTTAAGAAGCCAACATTACCTCAAGATCATGTTCATCTGAAATGGAATCACAATCATCAGGATAGTATTCCTCATTACTGCTGTTTTCCTCCACTCCCATTTCAGTTGATTCTTCCTAAAATATAAACTAACTATTTACATAGTCAAAGTGATGCAGGAAGCAATGCTACACAGTAAAAGAAAACTGCAATAGGGGATAAGTAAACACAGAATACAGGTTTGGTTCTTATGCATATACGTAGATAACCATATAATTAGACAAAATCATAAGTCTTAACCTTAGTATGGCTACTCTTCTGTAATCCAGGTGCAGCTTCACCAATCCATAATTCAAAGCTCTATTTTAATAAAGATGCCTCAAATACGTTATTTTAACTGTGGCACCTTTTTGTTATCTTTGGATTTGGTAGTTTCTTTCTTTTTCTAAGGATTAGATCTGGCTAAGGGCTTCGTAGCATTTTCTTTTCCTTTGCCACTTGCAGGCTATTGTGAAATTCAGATGAATGCATGCAAAAGTACATAATAAATATCTAAAGGAAATAATAAAAAACTACAGTAGCCATCTAAAAACCATGCAAGTTAGGCAACTGCAACTAAATCTTCACATATGCACCGACTCTTACTTTTGACTTTTTTTAGGCATTACTTCAGTTCTAACTCATTCTTTTCAACTAATTTTCTTCTGCGAGTTGGTTTCTTTCCAGGCGTATCTTCTGATGTTTTAGTCCCTACAGGACTTACATCTACAGGTGGTTCATCATCCGATTCTTCAATTTCATCAAAAATTTCTTGCTGAGTAGCACAAGCTTCCATTGAACCTTTACAGAAAGTATAATCCATACACATGTGTATGAATCATCATCCTAACAAAGTACCTGAGAATATTAATATTCCTGGATGTTTCTTTTTGTTAGACCATACCACAAAGCATGGATCACCAGCATGCAGGTCATTTTCTTTGACTATCCGATGAAGAGGTATGATTGATGATGTGCTCTCGTCATGAAAATGAACCAAGGCATGGCTATCTGAAACCAAAAGTGTATATAAAGTAGAACACAAGGTCATGCCAAGCCAGCAATTAGACTGCTGCTCCAACACCTATATCATTTAATGCACTAATATCAATTCTATAAGCCGCACAAAATCTAATTTAAGAAATTGTTCTTTACCAGGCAAAATAAAAAGAATAACCTACTTGAGCATAATAATAAATTTCTATCAGTGATTACGCTACACTGTAAAGATTCAGCCTGTCACATAGCTGCGCATTAAATGGAATAGAGCAACAAACACTAACAACGAAAATCGATGCATAATATATATAAATATAAATATATTAACAAATATAAATATATTAACAAACGTATCTCTAACCTTCTAACCAGTTAACTCCATCTTTTATACTTTCGCTTATAGCACAAATAATCGATTCCTCAAATGAAGCAGTGTCTAAAACCTCGTCTAAAACAGATGTCATTGCTGGGGAATCGCGAGAAACATCGATGTCTAACGAACTTGCAACCGGTGTATCGTGAGTAAATCCATCCATTCTTTTCAATAGTGTACTCACGTGCAAACTGCATCCGATCATAATGTCCGCTCAAGCCGCATATCTATGGTCCAAGTCTATCACTTTCACTGAATTTGACGCTGGTATGTTATTTTAGCTACATAACTACGTACGTACATGTCCATTGTTTATAAAATAATACACATGTGGCGGGTATTGCCGGCAATTGCCTGTGACGGTTTGTCCTATGCGGGCTTTTCACGCGGGATTGTGCCGGTGCCTGACACGGGCTTTCAGCTTCGCAGGCACCCGCGCGGTTTCTACCGGGTGGTGTAGTTCGCCACCCGTAGCATTTTAACCCGTCACACGCGTACGGGACTCAAGTTGCCGTTGAGCTGTACCGTACTTGGCACACAGAGGATCCATACCACAGCTTACCACCCTATAGAGCGTTTTCATATCCATGGCAACGAAAATGACAAAATATCACCCGTAATTTACCGGTTATTATGCCGTATTTACGCCATATTGTTGAACCAACCTATCGAGCGTTGTATGGGAGTCTCACTCGTTTCTTTAAAGGTGAAGGTGCGCATCATATATGTTATTTCTTTCTTTGTATAATAAGTATTTTCCATGTTTACAATGCTAAAGTTCGATGAAATAAGCGTTTTTCGGCGTTCTCAGTGTACTTTCCACCACAGCTTAAGGGCGCTTGCGCATTGAAACTGGTTCAACAATATGGCCGACTTAACAATGTAACCATGGTTATTTTTGTGTTCATTTTCGTTGCTATGGATATGAAAACGCTCTATAGCCAATGGACTAGTAGAACGATTCCACCGCCAATTGAAGGGTGCACTGAAGTGCCTGCCAGATCCCAACCATTGGACAACAGCTCTTCCTCTGGTACTCCTGGGTATCCGTACAACAATTGAGCAAGATCTGAAGTGCATAGCTGCACAGATGGTGTACGGCACCACCCTCCACTTGCCAGGAGAATTTGTCACTAGTACAACAAACAATATGGACCCTATCTCCTTTGCAACTCAGCTGAAGACATTTATGCAGCAAATTAAGCCACCTCCAGTCCAACGACAGCAACAACGAACATCCTACGTGAGTGATGATCTATTTAACTGCACCTTTGTTTTTGTAAGGCATGATGGAGTCAAGCAATCACTACAGAAAACTTACGATGGTCCATTTAGAGTTACTGACAGAAGTGATAAACACTTTACTTTAGACATCTCAGGTTGGAAAAAAGTAGTTTCCCTGGACCGTCTCAAGCCTGCAGTTATTGACGATGATTTACCAGCTTCTACCGCCTCAGTTACTGTGCCACCATCATCTGATGTACCACCTCCACCACAGTCAGTAGTTACACCTCCACCATTGTCAATCCAACCACATACCACTAGGTCAGGCCGCCACGTCCACTGGCCTAAGTGGCTGGCAGATTACTACATGTTCAACTAGTTCACTGGAGGAGGGGGGGAGTATTTTGTAGCAGCATACACAGAAGCCATGCAGCAAATAAGGTGAACTGAACTCATGCACACACATAATAGTTAACTAACTAGTTATCTTGTAACATACTTTATCATGTTTTTTGATTGCTTGTAACCATATTTCTTTTTATCGTACTTTTGTCTCTTGTACTTTGTTCTTTTGTATTTACCTCTGTATATAAGTGCTGCATTTGACTATTATGATGAGTGGTGTTTTCTATCAATACAACCGTTGCACGAATCTCGACTGACCGGCTTCGTTCTCTTACAGAGTCTACCTAAGACATTCCAACACGTACATGATATTAGATGTTCTAAAATGTTAATATTCATATGATTCCGTATATAACAAAGGATGTTCCACAGCTATGATCAATACCTTCATACCACTCGGTGGTGGCGAATAGATATCCCCATCTTGTTATCTAAAAGTCGACATAAGTATCAGTCCAAGCTTCTTCTGGTATGTCACCTTCTCTCGACAGCCATACTAAATCATTTCCAGTGTTCTCAACAGTGGCAGCACTGGCAGTAGCTAAAATTAATTGCCTTATCTTCCTTTGAAGGTATTATGGTAAGTCTAGCACTGGTCCCAGTGCTAGTAGCAACAACAAATTCCTTCGACTCATTCCATCCAATAATTCACTTTAGCCTATAGGCGTAGCTATGTGATTTAGGAGAGATGAGACATATAGTAAGTTAAGATCATAGCCGGCTATACCGTAAAACTTAGCCTAGCTAGGTGCAATTGCAACGTTAATTCCATTTTTGTTTACATCTGCGGCTTTCTACAGGAGTCTCATTATGCGTAGACATTCATCCCGTTTAATTTTCCATAATCTTCCGTTCTAAGACTGACGTAATGTTTTGAACATCCGGTGTCTAATTCAGCAGCGCGCGTTGTTTAAGATGAGGGATAATTAGATTGAATTGTATACTCTCTGAGAGATACTGAGGTGGGAGATGAGTAAGCTACGTATACATTATTCATATTAATGCACGCTGTATGAGCATGATTCGTGGTATATGAGTACTCAAGTAAATAACAGCATACAGGCTTTACACAACAAATCAAATTGTTTTTGAATACATTATTAATCTATGTTAATAATTACACAATTGCACGTGTACTGTATGAGCCTTTGATATATTAGTGCTTACTCACTACATGGTGTCTCATCAGTACTCAAAGTCTTGGTACATTAAACTGACTGGTCTTTGACTGCCATATTAGAGTGTATTGATCAACCTTTGGTGAGAAGGACATTTCTTTTCCGATTATATTGTACTTGTCACATAAAGGTAACATAAGCAGCTAAGAGAACAGTTGAAGGAATTAAATAAAGATGGCAATAATTATATAAAAATGGGGTCATAGTGCAGAGGAGGAAACAATAACTTCCTCCCTGCACTGATAATGTCTTCAATACCAAGCCTAATATGATACAAAATAGTAATCTCAATATAACAGTGCTCAGCTTAAATTGTAGAAGTATACGAAGCCAAGAAAGAGGAGTAAGTTACTAGCTTTGATATACGAGCACAATGCTGATATAGTTATTGGGGGTGAATCACACCTAGATCATACTTACCCTTCTAGTGACCTATTCCTTCGTGATTTTACAGTCATAAGGAAAGATAGGGTTGCTGGCAGTGATGGAGTCTTCATAGCTTTTAGAAACTACTTAACGATAATAGAACAACCATCTCTCAGGTGAAGCAGAAATGATTTGGGCCAAATTACAAGTGGATAATAAGAAAGTTGTCTACATATGTTCTTTTTATAGACCCCCAAATTGTGACACTGACCCAATATTACATTTAAAAGAGTCAATACTTAGGATCATCAACATTCATGGTCCATCTAACATAATTCTAGGAGGAGATTTTAATTTTCCCGACATCTCATGGGATGATGGCATTGGTTACATTAACACTAATCCAGCATATAGTAGAGAAGTAAATGTACTCTTTTGTGACCTTCTCAATGACTTTGGTATGGAACAACTAGTTGATGAGCCTACAAGTTGTTAGACCTTATTTTAACTTCTGAACCTTTCACTATCACCAATGTTACCACGGTTCCTGTAATTTCTGACCATGAAGCTGTGCTTTTCCAGCTCACGACCTGTGTAGAAAAGAATACATCATCACCACGACAAGTCTATCAGTATCATAAAGCTAACAATAGTACTATTAAATGGGAGGTCCTTAAATTCTCACAAAAATTCCCTTAATGAGAATCCCTATCAAAGATCTGTGGAAGACAACTGGTCCATTTTTAAGGAGGCCATGCATGACATCATTAATAGAAATATTCCTACTAAAATAATAAAAAATCATAAGGATTTGCCATGGCTAAATTACTCTATCAAATGCAAAATGAAGAGAAGAAATCATTTATACATTAAAGCAAAGCGTACTCAGAATGCTTCTGATTGGGCTGCATTATAGGCAATTAAAAAATGAAATAAATGACTTAATGAGTAAGGCACATGAAGACTATTGCAAACACCTATTTGATAATTCATACTGTGAAAGTCGTAAACGGTTCTGGTCCTTAATTAAGAGTTTATGGAAAGATTACTCTGGTATTGCATCACTCAATGTTGATGGGACATGTTTGACTAATCCCATGGAAAAAGCAGAAGCTCTGAACAAACAGTTTTTTACTTTTTTACTGATGAAGATCACCATGTCCCTACCTTTGAATCTAATCCCTTTCCTAATATTGAAGACCTATATTTTTCTACACACGGTATTTCTTGTATTTTAAAGAAATTACAAGCCAACAAAGCCCCTGGCCCAGACAAGATTCCTACATATATTCTTAAACTTTGTAACGAAGAAATTGTCCCAATCCTACAGATTATTTTTATCCAGAGTTTCAAGGACCGAACCCTCCCTAATGACTGGCTTACAGCAAAATTAATGTTGTCCCAATCTTTAAGAAAGGTAGTCATAATTCACCATCTAATTATAGACCTATTTCTCTTACATCGGCTTATTGTAAGGTAATGGAACATGTAATTTTTCATTTTATAATGGATCATCTAGACGAGAATAATAATTATAATTAATAACCATCAGCATGGCTTCAGACCTGCACATTCATGTCAAAGTCAATTAATCCTTATTACTGAAGATATTTTTAAAACCATGGATGCCCATAAACAAGTCAACCTTATACTTTTAGATTTTTGCAAAGCATTCGACAAAGTTCCCCACCAAAGATTGCTTGCAAAACTGAAAAAATAAATAAATATATAAATAACTTAAATAAATAAAAAATACAAAAAAAGGTATAGGTGTACTACTAGGCTGAATGCCTGGGTATGACCAGCCGGAGTGTTAGGGTATTATCAGCCGGAGTGTTGGGTATTCCCAGACGGAGTGCTGGGGTATTACCGGCCGGAGCACTGGGGTATATATTACCAGCCGGAGTGCTGGGGTGTTTTCCAGTCAGAGTGCTGGGGTGTTGTCCAGTCAGAGTGCTGGAGTGCTGAGGTCCCAGCCAGAGTATGGTATACAAGGAAACCTCTTGAACTGGATAACTGAATGGATGACCAAGAGACAACAAAGGGTAGTGTTAGAGAATAAAGCATCCGATTACTTACCTGTTAAATCAGGAATTCCACAGGGCACAGTTTTGGGGCCACTAATGTTCTTACTGTATATAAATGATATTAACCAAAACATAAGCTCTATACTATTAGATTGTTCGCTGATGACTGCATTATGTACAGAACAGTTAGCACCAGGGAAGAATTAAGCTTCTAGCCTTCAATATGACTTGGATATAATTCATAAATGGTGTAAAACATGGCAAATGCAACTAAATGTAGACAAGTGTGCTATCTTGAGATGTACACGATCATCCTCTCCTGTTTTATTTGACTATGCAGTTGATGGAAGAGCTATAACCAGTACAGACAAACATCTATACTTAGGCATTACCCTACACAAGGCAATGCAATGGTCACATCATATTGATGTCATTTGTAAAAAGGCATCCAAGGTCTTCAATTTTATTAGGAGAAATCTAAGTAAATGTTCTGAAATCAAATCTACTGCTTATCTCTCTCTTGCCCGTCCAATAATAGAGTATGCAGCAAGTGTATGGGACCCACATCAGCAGTATTTAATAGATAACATTGAAAGAATCCAAAGGCGGGCAGCCAGATGGGTCCTGTCTGACTATAATCAGCAATCGAGTGTAACCAACATGCTCAACCAATTACAATGGCCTACCTTACAACTACGTCGCTATATCTCAAGACTTTCACAGATTCATAAGATTGTTCACTAACATAGTACTGCTATCCATATGCCATGTTACTACATGCCTACATCATATCCAACCAGACGATTACATACATATCGATATATCATTCCATCTATCTCCACCACCGGTTATCAGCAAAGCTTCTTTCCGAAATCGATCAAACAATGAAACGACTTACCCGGTGATTGTATCGGCATCAGCTCACCTGAACTTTTTAATAAATTAAAACTCTCTTAACTAAATCATTTAACGTATAACTTATCAAGTAGATAGCTATATAATTTATTTTAACTTTCCTGGGCAAAATCAGTTTATCTATCTGGCCCAGTAATTAAATCATAATCATAAAAGTAAGTTCTACACAATCCCAGTTCCTGTAACACCAGGGGGTATCAGTGGCTACACCATATCCAGAACCTTGTGTATACTTTTTAGTACTGTACAACACATAATTTGACAGGAGGGTATTTTGATGCATTTCGGTTAGACCATCAAAATTTTCTCCATTTGTAAAGCAAATATTTTAATTAAAGCATTGATCATCCATCAATTTTTCTTCCATCAAATATTTTGAGATTTAGTATCCGTCAAAAATTTGTGCTATACAATTTTTTCTAGTTGTTACACAAATTCTTTGCTCTTAAGGTTCCAACACTCAGAATCAGGATTTCTTAATCATCCGTGCTACACAATTCACTGTAAGTTTAATGGAGTATTGAGAGCAAGGAAGTTTTCAAGGGGTCAACACATACATTCTATCATGATACATTCTCAATTATTTACATGGTAATTATTGTAATTATATAAGCATTCCTGTATTTATGTACGTAATTATAAATACTTTAACATTAAACATACGATTTTGTGATATGAATTGACACATGAAAGTTAGTTTGGAGTGTAGCATTGAAATTTGGCCCAGCAAAGACTTTGAAATAGTTCCTATAAATATCAAATGTCAAACAACATTATTACTGGTTTCTCCATTGGAAATGTATATATATGACTGCATGAATTGATGAACGGATATGTTCGCATACTTTCGATATTTAATTTCCTTTATCTCAGTGACTTCAGGGTGGCAAAAATCAATGGAGACAACTGGATATGGTGTAGTGGCACAAGAATCTAGAAATGATGGTCAGATATTGTTACTATTTCATAAATATATAGCCATCCAATAACAGTGGTAAGAGCTGTTACCAAGCTAGTGAAGAGTTTGTACTGCTGTTACTCCACCCGGAAATGACATCACAGTCACACACAGCCACTCTATACTGTCCTGTTATTTTGCTAGGTCAAACGGTATAATCAGGCAGGAAGTGATCAACGTACGTATCAAGAGTTTGGTAATAGTAGCTATAGCGTAATGGTAATACATAATTATATGCAATCATCAAAACAATTGGTACGCAATTTTCAATACATAAAAATCACATACCAGGTATTAAACACATGTAACTACACTTGAATACAATTACAATAGTACTGAACACAGTTGCCAAGCTAAGGAACTTGTTACTGAAGAACTGTCCTGGTCACTGCCTCTATTCATTACCCTCTATCCACTTAATTACTCCATGTGCATTCTGGAACTGTGCGTGGTCTGATTTGTTTGAACCATAAGAGTAAAATATGTGTAAAAAGAATTACACATGTAATACAAGTATTATATGTAAATTCTTGGAAGGCAGCACTGCATGAATATCAGAGGCTTGTGTGACTAGTACTCTAAATCAAATGTAAGCTATACAAATAAACTTCAGAATACAATTTCTGTCAAAATATAGTTGCTCGCTATGCGGTTACCGCCATTTTGTAGCATTACCCATCAGATATGTGATTTTCATCATGTGACATTAGGAAGTGTGTAGAAAGTCAGTTGGTTGGCTCCGAGCAACAACATTTCACATAGGTATGGCCTAACACAATATGTAACTCTTGTCATAGCTACACGAAATGTAGTTAAGTGCAGTGAAAATAACAATTCATAAGGCAGCACTGCGTGCATCAAATATCTCAAGGGCTCGTGCTGTACATGTGCAATCATGTTGTGCAAAGCCTGTATGCTGTTACTTACTTGAGTACTCATTTACTTTCTATATACCACGAATCACGCTCATACAGCGTGCATTACTATGAATAATGTAGCTTATACTCATCTCCCACCTCAGTATCTCTCAGAAAGTATACTATCTATCCATCTTCATCTTAAACAACGCGCACTGCTGAATTAGACACCGGATGTTCAAAATATTACGTCGGTCTTAGAACGGAAGATTACGGAAAATTAAACGGGATGAATGTCTACGCATAACGAGACTCATATAGAGTAGTACGCTATATGGTTCCCTTATCCTGTGATCGGTTATTTTACCTATAAAATGTAGTCGGGTTTAGTTGCACGTGATTACCTAACACTGCTTGCAATCGGCGGCCGAAAATAATTTCTTGCACGCTTCATATTTAAATTTGGGTGTTTACATAAAGGCGTGGTTTTGTTTTGAGAAGATGGCAGAGAAGGGGATACTTCAAAAACGTAAGATCATATATTTATTAACATCAAACTACTCGCAGCAAGTGTTTATATATAGTCTGGCCCTGTAGACTCGCAAGCCAGATCGCTGTTTTTTCTTATGTATAATTATGGGGGCGGAAAATATTTTCCTGCCCCCATACAAAGAAAAAAGCGGTCTGGTTTGCGAGACTAAGACCTCTGCATGCATGTGGGTTTCGCCAGACACAATGTTAGCTTGTCACTCGAGTTTGTCCTCGCGCTTTAACTGCATATAGTACAGAAAACTAAAATGTCCGTTTTAATGATGTACGCATATATTGTAGCGATTTTCTTTGTACAAAGCTACATATAAGCCACAATACTTTTGCCCTCACTCAAGCGATAAAAACCTAGAGAATGTTAAGAAACCATTCCATGCAGTTTTGCGGCTTGCACTTACTGCCGAGTGACCACTTGAGTCCGCTTGACTGCATGTGTACGTATACTGATCCGGGGGGGTCCGCAACGCAGCAAAATGGCGTATGAGATTACGTAATCTTTGCAATTTTACCAAGATTACATTAGGATTACACTGGGATTACACCAGGTTTGCACAGGGATTATACATATTTGTAATTCAAGAATTGGCTGTAATTTTTTGTAATATTTGTAATTCAAGAATTGTAATTCATATTTATTGAATTGTAATTCATAATTCATATTTATAGAATTGTAATTCATATTTGTAATTCAAGAATTGGCTGTAATTAAGAAGTGGTTGCGATCACGCGATAGATTACGGATCTGTATTACGTAACAAAATCAAGATTACAGATTACGAAAGATTACAGGCCAAGCGTACGAGATTACAGCCACGTTGCGAACCCCTCGTACTGATCTCTTTATATCATTATAGCTATATGCGGTAGCTACATGTATAGCTACGTATAGCTAGCTATACTATTAATTAAAGAAGTCTTTCTGCTTCTGTGTTTTACGTATCTGTAGTTGATGATCCACCTGAGCTACAATATATGAACAGGAATGTTAGGCCTCTCTTGTGTGCAGCCTGTGAGGTTAATCCGCAAGCATGGAAAGATTTAGGAATAGAATTAATGCCGGATAGTGCAGCAGCATTGAGTACAATATCAGTAAACCACAATGGTAACGTGGTGAGCTGCTGCTCGTCATTGTTCTCACTGTGGTTTGAAAGACAACCTAAGGCGAGCTGGAGGCAACTCATAGAAGCACTGAAAAATATCAATTTGGAGAAACTAGCTACACAAATTGAGGGACAGTTGATACCATCCGTGGACCCAGGTTATACGACTAAGACTGCTGTATCACAAGGTACGTACATATACGTAGCAATAGTACATAACTAGCTACGTACTAGCTAGCTACATGTGTGTAATTATGTTAACACCTTGTGATACAAGATTGTGTACGTACCAAGTTGTAGCAACCTTAAGAACACCATGCATGGAATTGCAAGGAAAACCTTGCTAGCTAGCTACTGGGTCATGAACACCTTTTAGCTACAATTTTTGCTACAACTTTTACTACACACACTGACGTAGCTACACCATTACAATGACTTGAAAGGAGAAAGGTGCATGAACTCCATAAATTATACTGAGCACGTAGCTATGAACCGCTACCAATAGCCTCATACCTATAGCTAGGCCGATACTTACACTGTAATGTTGACTTACCCTAGCTATAGCATAAATTTTTGACTGAATTGTGTCAAATTTTTACATTTAACGAAAAGTAGCTACATATATTTACAAAAGTTGTTTCAAGCCTCGTTTTCTATTTAATGTGCAATCAAGATTTGAAAATACCATGCAATAATATGGTGGCCTTGGATGTCGCGCCATGTGACAATATCCGTATTCCAACGTCCATGTGACAATCTCCAATATCCACGTGACAATCTCCAATGTCGACGTGCCAATCTCCAAAGTTGATGTGCCGATATGCAGTATTCAATGTGACGATTAATGCCAGTGTGCTGACCCAGCAAAAATATATCGCTATCACTCTGGTATCGATGTTGGCGCACGTGTCGAACTACTACTTCAAAGGGTTTCACATTAAGTCATCTGTCATCAGTGTCCACTGAAAAATGAGTCCTTGTGTTGATGTAAGTTAGTGTAAGCTTCTAACCTCCTCTATAATTGTGCTTCCCGCATAACAGAAGAAATAGCAGTCTGACCACGTCAGTGTTACTGTTAGTGTTACCAATACGTTCATACTTTGTACCACAGTAGTTTAATACTCTTATGCATCACAAAATTTATAGAGGAATAACATTGCTCAAAATAAGGATTGAAAGTTGGTCGATCATTCATTTGTAATAGAACACTATTATAGACTATCATTGGTCTCCATTGGAAATATACTGTAAATGTGTTCTACCAAATAGGAATTTGCTCGGTCATATACTGAAGTGGGTCGTAACCCATTAGTTAGCAACTGAGGTGTGGAATAATCATTAAGTACGGTAGTACTTAATAGTAGGGATCGCTATGGAAAACTATGGCTTCCGGAATTTTCGCACTTTTAAAAACAACCTTATAACAGGCTTTAGCCGAAAAAACCTACCTGGATGCATTAGTACTGCTATAATTAGGCTGTATCTTTGTTAAATGCAGTGAAAAGTCTAATATTTCGATCCACAGCGAATTTTAAAAATTTCGAAATTTACTTGTATTTCGTCTGCCGGCCAGCCAGCCAGCCTGCCGTAAGACCCAGTTCCGCTAGGTGTATGGCTCCAGATTTTTCACACAACAAAGGTAATGACGTCGGATTTACGAAAATGTTATTTTGATTAAGGTTTGTCCACTGCGCCATAGCTTGTCCTTTGTTCTATCTTCATCGATTGATCTTCCTCAACCGAAGGATGACGAAATATTACGAAGGTGTCAACATTCCACGCAAGGTGTTAAAATGAAACAATAAACACCTTGGATAGGCGCATGCTTACTGATGCAATCCGTAACGCGTAATGGAAGAAGAATTCAGTCTTTCCCTATAGTTTCGTCTTCCATAGCCACACCAATTTATTTGCACGCAGCTGCTTTATCGATCTTCTGAATTGTAAGCGCCGGATGTTAATTATAACATTAAGCGCTTATAATCGGACACCTATTAACGACCTAGTAGCTGCGTATTAAATAAAATGGTCTGGATACGAGTAGAATACAGTCCTTCCTTCACAGTACAAGTCATTTTACCATATAGACACTTGGTATTGTGATGAAACGAGTCTGTTGTAAAGGTGGGCGTGGCACATACGTAGCGAGCCATTGTAAACTATGTAGATATCAATTGCTAAGAAATAATTTCCAGTCTTGAGTGCCTGTAACAGCTAGCTATAAAAAGTAAACAAACTAGAATTTTTAAAAAAGTTGAATTTTAAAAAGGGGAGTAGGGATCGTAGCTCAGTATAAAAAGTAAGGAAACAAGTTGTTGATCACTCACCACCCAGCATATTGCATGTGTTTACTCAAGTATACAATTGCAGCTGGGTAAGCGTTCATACATGCACAAATGAAACACATTCTCTAGCACTTCTACAAGATTTAATCCCTACTTTGGCAGCCAGCATTCAAAGTAAAACATCATGCAGCCAACGTAGGGATTAAATCTTGTAGAAGTGCTAGAGAATGTGTTTCATTTGTGCATGTATGAACGCTTACCCAGCTGTGATTGTATACTTGAGTAAACACATGCAATATGCTGGGTGGTGAGTGATCAACAACTTGTTTCCTTACTTTTTATACTGAGCTACGATCCCTACTCCCCTTTTTAAAATTCAATTTTTTAAAAAATTCTAGTAGTAATAGTTTCTTGTCTCATCTGGTACACGTGTCTGTACGTTGTAGACCATGTATGGGTTAATGTCAAGTGGTAAACATGCATGTTTACTATGAGGTGTACGAAGCTAGAGGCCCACTTGAAGTAGAGCTGAAACAGATATCTAGGATATATGTTTAAAATCCACTATCCAAATCCGGGATAGTAGCTAATTAATTATTTCAAGCAGCTTTGAAATATTATTTGAATTATCAAAGTATGATTGTTTGAAGTTATGCGTTAGGTACTTTATTGGCTGAGCTTTTAAGCATATCACCATAAAAAACTGATGATGTCACTACCCGTAGGGTATCCGTGAAGTATTAGGATTAGGATACGAATCCGGATAGTAAATTCACTATCCGTTTCAGTCCTAACTTGAAGAGTAACTTTTGCACATTATCTACCGATAAAATTCCTTCTTTTGCAAATCCTGTAAAACCGGGATAGTAACTAAATGAAAAATTCAATTACTCACTTGTAATGATAGCAGGCATGTCTGTGCTTTCTCCACTCTACAAGTAACTGCTCCTTAAAAGTTGAAGTCACATACGTATGTAGCATGTTGAGTTTCTGTGATAATATTCATTAAAATATCATTTTGACGTATATTTACGTACATACATAGTTACATACATAAGGTGCTTTTCTACTGTCATTTGCATAGTACATAATTCCCTATATGGTACTGAGCTGAGCACATTGCACTTTCTGAATGAGTAATAAAGTACTTCTATTAGCATAACCACTGAATTTAAGTGCAATTCATAAAAGATTCAAGTAATAAACTTATAAGCGTCCATAGACTCTATGCCAATTAAACCTGATGAAGAAAACGAATGAATTTTTTTGTAATGCAGACTTTACAAAAACCATACGTATCTCTGGACTGCCTACATAGCTACATATACGGAAGAGGCTAATTTTTGTTTTACTATTAGTTTAGCAGCAGAGACAAGGAATTGATTTGAGTTGTGGAAAGGTTATAGTTTTAATTGTCCCGGCATTTTTTACACTTTTGCTACGTATGCATTAAGGACTCTCAGTAGGCGTTGCATGAGCAGTTTTTATTGGCCACTGAATCACTACCATGAGTCCTGCAGGATACATTATAGATAGTGCAGCTGATACGTACATCATGTAACACGTACATACGTACAATAGGCTGACCGATAGAAGTATGTACTGTAGCAACGTACGTATGTACGTACGTAAGTAGCACTACACAAGTTCTAGCTACATACGTATATATGTAGCTACAAAGAAAGCGTATGTTTACTATCTAACAACCAGGTCATGCATGTACGTATAGTGTTTAATTATGTACGTATTAAATGAAATCACAATTAATTCACTAAAGTACTCACACGTACATGTACATACACAATATATTTCTTCGGTCTCAATGTGTCTAGCTTTATACTCTAATGCTTAATTATATACATAGCTAGGCCTTTAAATACGTCATTAGATATTAATGCCTTCGAGGACAGCCAGACACATGCATTTATAGTGGTATACACTTTGTGCTGACTAAATTAACCAGACACGCACCTGCTAATATGTGTGACTGTTTTTATAACTACGTGTACATACTTACATATATACGTAGGTTAGCTAAAGGTGAGTTACTGCTAAAGAAGAGCAAGGTAATGCTGTGTTAGCCATTAATTTTACAGTAAAAGCCATTTAACCAGCAGTAAACAACAAGATGAAGCGCTTCAGTTATAAAAGTGGACATGCTGTGCGGGTTGTGGAGCTTATAAAAAAGACTAGCCTATAGTACGTATAATTATAGTAGCTAACTATACATTTGTAGTTTTGTGTACAATAATGATTCATTAGCCACACAATATGGTGGAATGAGGTTGTTCAGCGAATTTGTCCATGACAATCAATTCATCAGGATCACCACTTTATTAAGATTTTATGCAATAATGTGGCTACATGATATACAGAACAAAAAAGATCATCTGTTAACATCTGTTATTACAGCTACATACGTATGTATTGTACATACGTACATATGTACGTACATAATAAAATCAAATAATGTGTGTTGCAAGTGTGTGTAATTTATGTACGTACGTAGCTAGGTCTGTAATATGATGTCATCCATCTGTTAAAATTTCTACATACTTATATGGATATCGTAATCTGGTCATCCATCTATAGAGTCAGATTATTTTGTAGCTACGTACGTACATACGTACGTATGTATATACAGTACTGTATACGTATGTACGTATGTGCATACGTATACGGTTACAAGTTTTTACATTTGATATTACGTACATACGTACGTAAATATGTACGTAGATATGTAGCCACATAATATATGCATACGTATGTATGCTTGTTTGTTTTTTATTGTATGTAGCTGGTATTACTGATAATTCAACCTTGTCTAACAGTACCAAAAGTAATTCTGAGCTTTTTAAGGAGCCTATCACCATTACGAATGCTTATTCAATACTGATATCACAGTTAAACATTATTTTTAAAGACTGTGATTTGTCTACATTACAGACAGTACTCATCCATCAAGCTCGAACTCCTGGTGGTATAAAAATACATAAAGCTTTAAAAGATAAAATTATAGCTGCTAAATCAAGCTTTGAATTATTATGTCTTGTGGATGATTTTCCTTCCTGTAATTGGTTGGATACTCGACTCATAGGAGTGTTGGCACACGGATGTGGGTCTAAGTCTGCTGTTGATTTGATTGAAGCTTATAAAAGTTATGTATTTCCAAAGAAACTTAGTGATGCTTTAAGCAACTTTTTAAAGCAGCCAAAAACCAAAGCATATGTTGAAGCAATAAGTGTGAAACTTAAAATGGATCCTGATAAAATTACAATAGATGATGTTGTACAGTACCAGTGGGCTGTGGAAAATATTATATTAGACTTAGGTAACCAAATACTGAAAATAAAGCATATCAGAAAAGGATGTTTGGAAGTTAGCTACCATACACCAATCCACTGCAGTTTTAATGCTTACAAAATGGCTCTTCATAATCGTAACAAGTTCTATTTGATTAATCTTATTCATATTGATATTGGTGATCATCCCTTGATTTATGATCCTTGGCTTTGTGATTTTATAAAACCTCCTGTAAAGCAATATGAAGGTGAATTTTGTCCTGCTGTTATATAAATGTTTTATACAGTCTTACAGTTTTTACAGAGTTAAGCCACATTCTACTGGAAAACATACCTATGGATGATATTGTCAAATTGTTTAATTCTCAGCAAATTCTTACTGATGACGATGTAGGAATGCTATTATTTTGTCCTAGTGACTATTTGAAAAGGCAGTTGTTGCTAAGACACTCAATGCGTTTGAAGTTATCTGTGTGGGCAATGATCTGTGATGTATTACCTAAATCCATGAGGCATGTTGGCAATCAACTAATAGCTGGTAAATTATTTTTAAATAGCTTCAGTACATACATAAATATGTATACGTATGTACTTAGATAGCTTACGTACATACCTGTATGTTACGTACGTATATAAGGAGCTACGTATGTATGAACACACTAAACTACGTACATACATAGCTGTCCATCAATATTTTTACTATGTAGCAATTAATGTTAACTTAATATATATTATATATGTATTTGTGATACTCCATTTATTTACACTAAAGTTTATTTAATGCTGATATAGCTAACACCAATGCTGCTGCATGTGTGGCTGTTCTTTTATAGTCAGGATGAAAATGAGCTTATTTAATTAGCATCAATTCGATTTTAAAGACACACCAATTTATTGAGTCATAATATTCAGCTAGCTACGTACCCTGTAGAGAGATGCAGGCTTTAGGTACGTACATACGTATGTACGTACGTACTTCAACAATCTACATTGATATTTAATACTTTATGTGAGTGGAAATGAAGGGAAAATGGCTTATTGAGCATTTGAGTAGATATACTAAGGCATTTAGAAACTTTTTGAAACTTTTAGAAATTGTGACTGGCTCTGCAAAAACCCTCTAAATGTAAAAGTTGCATCATGTAAGTCCGGCATCACTAAGTCATACATAATTGAGTTGTCAACATGAAAGACAGACAGATGCACAGATGGACAAATGGATATATGTCTTTCAGCTTTATTGTGCAAGTGTATCTAATAAATTTCAAAATGCATGCTAAGCTCATATACTAAACTATAGTCAACTCTTACACTGGCAATCTCCATAGTCTTCTAAGCTGCCTATCTACTTACACATGTACGTGTAGTCTTCATCGCTATATGTATGTACGTACATACGTATCTACGGTACTGCTCTAAGGTAACGTCGCACTCGCTCGCAAATTTTTGTCGAGTGAACAGTATTACTCGATCGAGTTTCGTGTATTGAAGTGCTCGCAGCGTGTGAAGTGACGAGCACTCGAAGTAAACTTGAGTACATGATTTAGCATAAAGCTACGTAAGTACTGCATGTACATGACAGGCCTTATAGTAACAAAGCGCAAGTAGACAACGAGTACTCAAGTGTGAAGAGTAACCTCACGAGTCAACTTTAGTTTCCTTTAGATATACTATGTAACGTGCGGTAAAAGCCTAACACGCATAAAATATTAATCTATCGAGCTCTATTACCGCATAGATAATAATTTTATATTGCTCGAAAATATTAAGATACGCTTATGTGCATTGTTCTTTTGTTGTGTTGCCTTCCTTGCCAGTCACAAATAATAAAATGATGAAACAAATCCTATTATAATCACTAACAAATTGAAGAACGAGCGAAATTTATGCACTGAGACCAGTACAGCGACTACATTGTAAAACGTGTCACTGTTTATGCGCATGCCCAAGTATTATTCTATTTAAAGCATAGCGTACGGTTCTAATAATAAATCTCGAGCAAACATTCCTAGTGATTCGAGCTTTGTGTGAACGCGAGTATCTTCAAGTTAGTAAACCCTCGAGTGCTTTATCGCTCGAGAGTGATCGAGTTCAGCGTATCGAGCATTCGAGTGGCGAGTGTGTAAGTTGCGAGCAAGTGCGACGTTACCTTAGAGCAGTACCGTATAGAGCCTCCTCTTTAGTACATACATAAGTCTATTTACGTAACACCTTGTAGTAGACTATTAGCTTGATCTTTTGATAGTAAAATTGACTACCATATGTACGTATGTACATAGCTACCTGTACATGCATATAATTCCAGTGCTGTAGACCAACTATGTATATATACTTGTCTACCTGTAACATTCCTCTCAGTTATTGAGTCAAACCATTTAGTTACGTACACTGTATGGGCCTGCTGCTATACTGAGATTTAAAGTAAATGACTTACTGCTCCTTGTAAAACCTATGCTCCTGCTGTCTGCTATCAGCTACCAGGACAGTGCTGAGTCCTTATCTTCCAGATATTCTGTTAGACTGCATGTACGTAGCTTCACTTCTTTGTCTACAGTGAATAGCTATGTACGTACGTAGGTAAACATAATAAGAAAAATATGCACACTTAAGTAACTAAAGACATTTACAAATTTAAATTAAGAAATGTACATACATGCATGCACTGATTTGATTCCCAACTACTGGACCTGGCTATAACTTACCAGCTGGTTGCATTACCATCTTAGTGTAAGTTGACATACATACCGTAAATGTATTTTATTGAAACATAAGCTAAAGAACATACATACGTACATACATATAGCTATCACGTTTTGCTGCCAAATCCATGTAGACATCACTGAGTTATAGACATGACGGATGGATGGATAGACAGATGGCTTTTCATGTGGATGGCTATATGATATGTGACCGTCCGAGGGAAGATGTTTAATTAATTAAAACACACTGCTGCCTATACTTACGTAGTTAGCTGACTTTCTTGTATTAGCAGCAATAAGCATGCGTATATAGTAGACTGTATAATACCTACGTACACATTTGCTTTCATTTATGTAATTAAACTTGTGAATGGCTGATGGCTAGATATTATATATGGCTTTTTATGTACGTATGTGCCTACAGAAAAAGCTACTTATATAATTATGTGGACACACACAGCTACAGTACCACTCACTTTAAACTTGACACACGCGTGCGTGCACACGCGTGCATGCACACGTTTAACGCGTGTAAAAGTAAATAATTTGGCGTGTATCGTCAGTGCTGCACGCGAATTTGGCGTGCGCACAAATGCACGCGGAACACTAGACATGCACGACACAAATGCGCCCGCTACGTGCACATGCGTGGCACTCTAGACGTGCACTAAACTAATATACCCGCTACGTGCGCACGTTCTGCCATCTAACACGCGTGGCACTCTAGACGTGCACCAAACTAATATGCTCGTTACGTGCGCACGTTTTATCATTACACATGCACGTACAGTATATTGGCATAGGAAATGCAGCTGGTTCACGTCACAATACTACAAATCCTACAGTACAGCGGCACCCGACAGCATTATCAGAATCCTGACCAGTCAGCTGATTGAACCCACTGATCACGTGCCTTTGCCGTATATTAAAACCACACTTACCGGAAATTCATTTCTTAAAAATGGCGAGGATGAGTCTAGAGACGAGGAAGAGGGTGCTAACCTTGGATGTGCCATAATGTTAACAGCAACGCAGCAGTGCAGGATAGATGTGCAACATGACTGAATGGTGACTCAAAGTATTAGAATACACGTGTCCACTTGTGTAAATCCGTAACTCGCCGTAAATTTTTGTTATTTACTCAAAATTGAAGATACTATAATTTTCCATAATGTAGTAACTATGGTGTGAACTACTCGTGTATGGCAAGGACAATAATGGAACACGCGAAATCTACTACTGTGTACAGCGTATGGTAAGTCTTGAGAGTCGTACACGTGTCTAAATGCACAAGTGCAGTTCGTGCAAACAGTTAATGCATGAGTGTTCTTTTCATGCACTGAACTTTGCACTCGTGCATAATATGCACACGTCGAGGCACGCGTGCAGTTCAAGCTACACACGCCAACAAAATGAACGTCTCGTGCGTGCACGCGTGCAGTTCAAGCTACACACGCCAACAAAACGAACGTCTCGTGCATGCACGTGTGCAGTTCAAGCTACACACGCCAACAAAATGAACGTCTCGTGCATGCACGCGTGCAGTTCAAGCTACACACGCCAACAAAACGAACGTCTCGTGCATGCACGCGTGCAATTTCCAATGGTAATACGTCATAGGTCTGTCGTGCGCACGTGGAAAATGTTGCGTGCGTTTTTGAAAACGTGTCAAGCCGTGCAGTTGCTGCACGCGTGTGTCGTCAAGTTTAAAGTGAGCGGTACTGTATGTACATAGCTATGCATGAAAGCATACGCAAGCGTACACATACACATACATACGTAGCTTGCTATGTATGTTACATACATACGTAGCTATGTATTTACGTATATTTTATAGTACTTAAAGATAAATTGGAATATGCCTTGGAATATCAAAAGCAAACCGTACGAAAAGATACAGATTCCAAAATTCTTAATACTTTACATGGAACAAGAACTATCAAGTTGGGGTTTGTTGATGACAGTACTCTTTTCAATAAAACGCAAGCTTATCATTCAAGGAAGTTATCAGTGTTTATTTGTCCATTTGAACATGTTAAACATATCAAGCCATCAGAAGTAGAGAAAGAATTTCACTATACATCTGGACATATTATTGAATTGTTGAGCCATTGTCATCCTGAACTGTTAATAAAATGGTGTGAAAATTTAATGATTGGTGAAAATAGCTCCCTACCTCGGTGGTATGAAACACATAAAATTAAACTCCTTCCTCCATACAGTGTGCATAAATTGAGGAAGTTAAGAACTTCATCAGCTATATTAAAAATGATGAGTATATTTTGGTCTTGGAGTAATCATTCTGTACTCATATGTTTAGCAGAATTATCTGAAATAGCTGCTGCTTTGCTGCAGGACTTTGATTCAAGATTGTATTTAAACTCTTCCATCACAAAATATCCAATCTCACCACCACTTCCTTCAATGATTCCTCATAACAACAGCTCCACTATATTAATGGTGAAATGTAATAGAAAGTTACAAGTGACTCTTCAACTGGTGTATGACATACAGTCAATGATGATAGAGAAGTGTGAGATCACTGAACATGCTTTTCGACTATTAGCAGTACAGAGCAATCCGTTAGAATTACAATGGATAATCTCAAAATATATTGTTACTCTCATTAATGTAAATGTGAGGAAGCATCGTGAGTACTTTGCTATTAAAGGAATTACTGAAATTTTGGTTCACCCCAATGTAAAACATTGCATTGATGGTGACCCAAAATTGTTTTCATTACAAGAGGTAACTTCCTAGCAAATTTCAATTAAATATACGTACATTACATTACTGTATACAGATGTACAAGGTGTAGTATAAAACTTTGTTAGTGAAGATACGTATGTATTTCAAATTGGTTTCAAGCTGCCAAAGCTTCTATACTATATGCTATTTATGTATGTGTGTAGTACGTACATACATAAATGTATAACTGAAAAAAGATGCAATTACATAATCATAGATATTGAACTCACCAGCATAGACTTGTATATGTATGTACATACTTTCGTACTTATGGTGCTTATTATAGGACCTTGCATGTACGTACTGTGTATGTACGTATGTGATACCCTCTGGGTGTGTCAGACAAAGGATAATAATCTAGCATAAGGCAAAACTTATAATCAATAACTACGTAGCCATGTGCCTGTGTATAAATATGTTTAGCCAGCTAAGCGTACTTAAATGTTTGCATATATTCAGAGTATCCTCATAGTGTGGCGGTACATGAAATTTATGTAAATTCAAGGAAATACATATGTACATACATAGTACATACGTACATATAGTGGTAATATAATTTACCAATCATCACTTCTACACGAAACTTGTATTCTTAGTGAGTACAAACTCCTGGTTTTCATTTAATTGATAGCCCATTATTTGGAAACTTTCATATGTTTATGATATCATAATTGTACGTAATGTCTCTGACATCTAAAATGCTATACATATGGCCAGAGATGGGGTCGTTACTTTTACAAAGTAACTAGTTACTAGTTACTCGTTACATTCATCCAATGTAACTAGTTATAGTTACAGTTACTTTCTGTACAAGTAACTAGTTATTTCGTTACTAGTTACAATGTTCTTTGAAATTACGTCACCACGTGACTGGTCACGAGATAACATGCATGTACGTGCATTAATAAGAGTAATTGCCATTAATTGAACGTGATACAAACACGTGCACATGGTTTCTAACTCCTTACTCACGTAAGTTGGTGACTAGCTAGCGACCCATTTTTTAATTTTTGTTACTACTTAGCTAGCTACGTAGTTACTTTGTGCGTCATCGAATACCAGGCCTGTGTCTTACTCCTATGGGCCTGCGCATTATCTATATATTGTAACGCAGGCCGGTAACTAGCTACGGGGAACATAACTATTGTAATGCGTTAAGTAACGAGTAACTATTGTAGCGAAAGTGACCGTGAGTAACTGGCTATTGTTACGCGTAAAGTACGTCGGAGTAACGATTGTAACGAATTAAGTAACGCGTTACTTTTGTGACGCGCTATTTGTTGGGCAATTGTAACTAGTTACATATTACTAGTTACAAGGCATGTAACGCGTTATATTACTTCGTTACTTGAAAAGTAATATATTACGTAACGCGTTACAATTGTAACGCGTTACCCCCAACTCTGCATATGGCTGTATTTAATGCGTACCAGTTTATATTTACGTATAGTCAACTTGGTCAAAATGATATGTGTAAGGTGATAATAGGTACATATGGTATACTAATATACGTATAGAGAGTTAACATTGTTTGTAATACAGTTATACATACATAATATTATGTACATACATTATTACATATGTATGTACATATGTTATTACAGAAAAGTCATAAACTGTACTTCGCTGCAATGTTTGGTAATGTTACAGAAGTAGAGGAACTTATTCAATCAGGGGTGTATGTTGATTCTACCATTATAGTGAGTTGGCAATGTATAAGAAAGTAATAACTACGGCTTTATAAGTTTGAAAGAATATGGAACAAGGAGGAAGTTTTCAATGCTTGATCATGCAGATGGATAATATATTAAATCACAACCTTTACAACCGATGTAAACCAAAATCCATTATGTATATATGCATACGTACGTATGTGCATACCTACGTATGTACGTACGTATTTACGATGAAGCATGGTAATTCCCATTCTTTTTAGTTTTTAATTCTAATGTCTTTTAAAATCAATTTTGCCTTATTTGTCAATTTATAATGTTTGTGAGTACATATGTAGGTACGCACATATGTAACTCACTGATACTCAAGCATTTCAAACTAAAGTGTTTTACTGGGACTTTTTGCTCTATCTTACTGGTACTCCTGTATTTCCATAAACTTTTAATACGCCATAGCTAGTAGCTACATATGTACAGTACCTTCACACATAATTACGTACGTAGCTACGTAGCTATTTTTGGTTGTAACACTATGTGTTAGTATTGGGTCAGTCTAATCATCGGAGACCTGATGCAATCACGTGATCATAGCTAAAAGCAGCCCTTATCCAAACAAGTCTGTTTTAATTGATCGATATCGGCTAAATTTAATAGTGCTATGCACTTTTAGTATAGCAAAAATGCAATAAATGTTGTATACTTTAAAGTCTATAAAATCATGTGAATGCATCAGATATCCGACATTTAGTGAACCCCATTAGTATTACCATAAGTTCTCTAAAAATTTGGCCTCTCTATTTACTCGACACCCCTTTTTTAATAACAAAATTATATTTTCCAATAAAATTCGGCATGTGCTACATTGAATGGCAGCTGCGATTTTATCCATGGCAGAATCACTGTACATGTCAAGTGATAATTGTCAAGTTGAAGATCCTAAGCTTGATACAAATGTTCAGCCGGCACTACTACTACTGCTGATCTTCTGATATTAAATGCACGGGAGTTGAATATCCTCAACCACCAGACGTATTCATGTAGGTATAAAGGATGCATGATAATAATGGATTACTTTCATAAAGAAACTGAGTTGCTAAGTACTCTCGTTGCTAATATTTTGACACAGACTTTAATTCCAATAAATACTCTCTATTGCAGGTAAACAGTTGGCGAGATGAAAATAATTATTTTAAAAATGTGCCAAATTTTAGAGAACTTACAGTAGCTATACATACGTGGTTGCACATGATTAGAGCTGTAATGACCTGCAAATTACATAGCTATGTAATAAGTGTTTACTAAAGAACCAAAAATGAATAAGGACACAACTGCATGGTCACAATGAATATATATTTATTACACTGCTATTATTCAGGAATTCCTACTGTAGCCAGTAAATTGGTGGGCAGGTATGTAGACAGGCAGAGAAATAAAATTGTAGTTTAATCTTTAATGCATTTGTTATTTTATTCCTTAGCTCCTTGTAGTACCGTACGTAGGAAAATTTTGGCAGGGTAAAACATTGGCGAATGCGCTGATTTGAATCAATTGGAGGGTAAAATATTGACGAATGAGCCACAAGTATAGCTAAAACTGATCCTAAAAAGAAACATTGGTGGATAAAAAATTGGCGAATGTCCTTCTATTCGCCAAATTCGCCAATTTTTTCCCACTCAAATTTTTCCCACGTACAGTATTGTACTATGTAGTGTAGCATCAGTTGTCATTTATCAGCATACAATTATTCATCGTCCTGCTAAAGTGACACTAATCACATTTTCTGTAATCTAATTAGTTACATACTTTAGATGACCTATTTATCAACCATAACATATAATTTTAGGGAATTTATATAAGGAGCTACACTTGAAAGTTTACTTAACTCTCGAAACATTCAAAGCCTCCGTTGCAGCCGTACTGTAGAAGTATAGTATACTTTCTTTCTGAAGCAAGATAAATATACAGATCAAATTAAATATTCAAATACATGATAACACACAATACAGTATAGAGTTGTAAACAATGTCTGAACAATGACTGGTTTGTCTGAGCAATTACATATTTGTCAGGACTTTTGTCCTAACACTTTAAATTTCTTATCATGATCCCTGTATAATAAGATTAATGCAACAATAGATTACGTAGTAAGTTTGACAAAATAGAAATTGCAATTTAACGAAAATCCCAACTTTATAAGTGCAACTTATAGCTATCTATTAACTTTCAAATTACTGTATAGCTAGAAATTTTTGAGGGATAAAATTTTCGTTGATTAGGCTTTAGTAAAGTTTTTGAGAATTATTTTTCGAGGATAAGCTACTTACCATTATTTTTATTCTCTTTTAGCAAGCAAAAATTCAAGGATATAAATTTTAGAGGATAGAACAATTTCACGAAAACCTTGTAAATTTTGTCCCTCAAAAATTTATGGCTATACGGTACATTACAACAGAGCCGATTAAATTTTATCATAATAGGCTTAATGTTTGATCAGTGCTTAAAAGCATGATAGGTACGTAGCTTTAATAGCATTATTTGCTCAAATAAGTAGCTACGTATAATCTCTCAAAAAGTATGAGTAAAGATTATTGCAAGGTACGTACGTACGTATGTACGTACGTGTTATATATGTACAGTTGTGTTCTGATTTGTATTACGTAAGTACATGTTAAATTTATAGGTAGCAAATAACCTTTGCATGCACACCACATTACTACGTACCATGGTTCATAATAATAGTTACGTATACTTATGTACGTAGCTACTTTTTGCCAAATAATGAACCTATTGCATCATGGCTTACAAGTGTAAACAAAGTCAGTAATTCAAGTTAAGTAAATTATGTATGTACATTCATATGTACGTACGTATATGATAGCAATAGCTTGTAATTACGTACAATGATAATTATAAGTAAGTCTCTTGTGTTCACATGTGTATTAACTACATGTTAAATTTATAGCAGGGTAGTGATTAACCTCTGCATGCATATCACATGACTATAATGGTTCATAATAATACCTACATGTAATACATAAATACGTATATAGAGATATGTATGTATGCACATTTCATCATCCAAAATTAAATTGTTGTTCATTAAACTGTGTACGTAGCTATACGTATGTTTTACCATTACTACATAATATTGTAATCATAAGGAATGAAATAATGAAGACTTTCATCACTTAAGTAAGAGTACATACGTAATTATATACGTATGTAGCAATTAAATCTGAAATCGAAAGTAGCAAGTACATGTATGTACATACGTATGTATAGCTACTTTTTGACAAATAGTGAACCAGTTGACAATGTGTGGTGGGTCACAATGACTTCATTTTGTTTATATTACCATATCTACCATAATGTAAACATAAGTGTATATGTAGTACATTTTTGGATTCTTCTAATTGCAGAGTATTTGTGTTACTATAGTAACCCATACACACTATCAACTAAATAACAAGCACATTTGATAATAATAGTGATACGTATGTAGTACAATTATAATTGTAAGTCACTCGTTTGTGTTTGCTGTTTACTATATGTTAATTTTACAGTATGGAGAGACACCTCTGTTTATGGCATCAAGCGGTGGTCATGATAGAGTTGTAGAAGTTTTAATAGCAGCAGGGGCTAATGTGAATTTTGTTAATGGAGTGAGTTATTAGCAACATACGCAGCTAGTGGCTTATTAACAATACTGATGTGATGTGGACCATTGCTGAATGTCTTAGCATAAAGCATATAACTATGAGGAAACAGTAGGGTACTTACGTACTGTCAAGTATGCAATGTATGCATGCTATATAGGTTTGTACATATATCTGATTCAATGATTGATTTGAGCAGCATACGTATGTACATACGTATGCCAGCATACTTTTGAGCATTATAGGCATAATCATTGAGCATAATATTAATGCCAGCTTATGTAAGAGGAAAATTTTTGTGCAAAGAGCACCTTACACAAAAGTGTAGATATTTGGAAGTGCTTGTGAGATTTTGGGTCAATCTATAATGATCTTTTATCAAGTATGAGATGAATGCAATGATAAATAGTAAGTTTGACAAAATGGAAATCACAATTCAATGAAAAATGCCAACTTTATAAGTGTAACTTATAACTACCCATTAAGGTTCACATTACATTACAACAGGTTTATTCATAATAGGCTTAATTTTGGATCAATGCACACACACGATAGACAGTTATAGTACATACACACGTAGCATAATTTGAGTGGTAGCTATAAAATATTGGTAAAGCTTATTGCAAGGTACGTGCGTATGTACATACGTGTTATGTATGTACGGTAGGAGTCAAAACTAAGTTAACATGAAATTTTTATGATTGTAATCACAGTATTAAAACGATTGGTACGTACGTAGCTAGTCTATCTGTTTGCCCCTTTGAGAATCTACGTACATACGTAGCTAAGTATACATAGTTAATTTCATATTAGTTAACAAGTGTAAACTAAGGCATGAAAAGTCAGTAATTAAAAAACTACATGGATACATATACGTATGTATGTATATACATACGTATATGATAACAATACCTCGGGCATACATTACTATAATGAAAATTTTAAGTAATCTCTCTTTGTATTCAGATGTGCATTAACTAGCTACATGTTAAATTTATAGGAGGGTAGCAAGTAACCTCTGCATACAAACCACACGACTACAATGGTTTATAATAATAACTACATACTTAGTAATACGTGTGTACAATACATGACAGTGCATATGTATGTATCTTTCATCATTATTTATGTATGTACAGTACAGCTCTAAGGTAACGTCGCACTCGCTTGTGAATTTTGTCGAGTAAACAGCATTAATTACTAGATCGAGTTTCATGTACTGAAATGCTCACAGTGTGTGAAGTGACGAGTACTCGAAATAAACTCGAGTGCATGATTTAGCATAAAGCTACGTAAGTACGTACTGCATGTACGTGACAGGCCTTATAGTGACAAAGTGCAAGTAGACGACGAGTACTCAAGTGTGAAGAGTAACTTCATGAGTCAACTGTAATTTCCTATAGATATACTATGTAATGTGCGGTAAAAGCCTAACACACATAAAATATTAATCTATCGAACTCTATTGCCGCATAGATAATAATTTTATATTGCTCAAAATATTAAGATACACCTACGTGCACTGTTCTTTTGTTGTGTTGCCTTCTTTGCCAGTCACAAATAATAAAATGGTGAAACTAATTCTACATATTTTAATCATTATAACAAATTGATGAGCGAGTGAAATTGATGCACTGAGACCAGTACAGCGACTACACTGTAAAACGTGCCACTGTTTATGCGCATGCCCACGTATTATTCTATTTAAACTTTAAAGCATAGCGTACGGTTCTATTAATAAATCTCGAGCAAACATTCCTAGTGATTCGAGCTTTGTGTGAACACGAGTATCTTCAAGTTAGTAAACCTTCGAGCGTTTTATCCCTCAACAGTTGCTCGAGAGTGACCGAGTTCAGCGTATCAAGCATTCGATTGGTGAGTGTGTAAGTTGTGAGCTAGTGCGACGTTACCTTAGAGCTGTACCGTAAGTAGCGATTAAATTTGGAATCCCAATAGTAGCTACGTACGTAGTACAAAAATGTTTTTTATCTGAAAATTTTAACCTCAGTTTCAACATTAATATTGAGTATAGTCCCATCCCTATAACATGTACGTAGCTAGCTATTTGTGAACCAGTTGCATGCATGATGGTGGCTCACAATGACTATGCTACGTACTTAAAATTTATTTTGTTTAGATTATTGTTACTGTAATATATATATATTTATATACGTAGTACATAATTGGATATTTCTACATACGTAATTACATAGTAATTATGTTACTATGGTAACCCATACACAGTATCAGCTAAATAGGAAGCATATTTGATAATTAGTGATACGTAGCTACAATTAAAATTGTAAATCACTTGCTTGTGTTTTGCTATTTACTATATGTTAATTTTACAGTATGGACGGACACCTCTGTTAGGGGCATCAAGCAGTGGTTGTGATAGAGTTGTAGAATTGTTAATAGCAGCAGGGGCTGATGTGAATTTTGTTGATATGGTGAGTTATTAGCAACATAGCTAGTGGCTTATTAACAATACTGATGTGATGTTACTATTGCTGAATGACTTAGCATAAAGCATATACGTACGTACATAGGTAACTGTGAGAAAACAGTAGAGTGCTTACTGTCAAGCATGCAATGTATAGCTACATGCTATAGCTACGAATGTATATGTGCTATTATATCTGATTCATTAGTTGATTTAAGCCACACACGTACGTATGCCAGCATAATTTTGAGTGACAAAATCATTGAGCATAATACCCGCATAATAGGCAATTTTTTGTGTAAAGAACACCTTGCACTCAGGTAGCTATAGATATTTGGAAGTGCTTACGTATGAGATTTTTGGTCAATCTGCAGAGATCTTTGATCAAGTATAACAGGGCTAACGACAATGGTCGAATATCGGACATTTTTCAAAATTACTGATTTCCGGCCAGTTGCTTACATGACAGGAAAACTTGTCCGCTCATAAATAAATGTAAATCAATGTAGCTAAATTACAAATTTATAAGTGTTTGGTAAACCTATAACAGCAGTTTAGAATTATGCAATCGACTGATTACAAAAATGGGCATGTTCATACAGCAACCATACATAGCCAAATGCTAACTAAAGGCCAAAATAATGTTTTTCATGCATTAACTGTCATATACGTGTTGTTTTAAGGCTTATACTATGGTACAAAAAGCCAAATTGATTGGCTTAAAAGTGGACGTGGCACACAAGCATCGATCGCGCAAGATGTATAGGCTGCCACGATTGCAACAGTAAAGCAGCAATTTTTACTCGTAAACCCTTTTGTATTTAGTATTAGTAGGTTATGAGTGCTTTACGAAGCTTCGAAGCCCTTCGAAGTTTACTTAACTTTCGAAACATTCAAAGCCTCTGTTCCAGCCATACTGTAATAGTATAGTATACTTCCTTTCTTAATCAAGATAAATATACAGATCAAATTAAATATTCAAATACATGATAACACACAATACAGTATAGAGTTGTAAACATTGTCTGAACAATGGCTGGTTTGTCCGAGCAATTACATATTTGTCAGGACTTTTGTCCTATCACTTTAAATTTCTTATCATGAGCCATGTATAATAAGATGAATGCAACAATAGAATACATAATAAGTTTGACAAAATAGAAATCGCAATTCAACGAAAATCCCAACTTTATAAGTGTAACTTATAGCTATCTATTAATTTTCAAATACTGTATAGCTAGAATTTTTCGTTGATTAGGCTTTAGTAAAGTTTATGCAAATAATTTTTCGAGGACAAGTTACTTACCATATTATTATTCTCTTTTAGCAAGCAAAAATTCAAGGATATTAATTTTGATGGATAGAAAAATTTCCCAAACTCCTTGAAAATTTTGTCCCTCAAAAATTTATGGCTATATATACGGTACATTACAACAGAGCTGATTAAATTTTATCATAATAGGCTTAATTTTTGATCAATGCTTAAAAGCATGATAGGTACGTAGCTATTTGCTCAAGTAAGTAGCTATAATATCTCAAAAAGTATGAGTAAAGATTATTGCAAAGTACGCACATACGTACGTACGTGTTATATACGTACAGTTGTGTTCAGATTTGTATTAAGTACATGTTAAATTTAAAGGTGACCTCTGCATGCACACCACATTACTACGTACCATGGTTCATGATAATAGCTACGTACTTATACGTACATACGTACATAGCTACTTTTTGGCAAATAATGAACCTATTGCATGATGGTTTACAATGACTTTGCTATTTAAAATTTATTTTGTTTAGATTAACACACTTAGCTACCGTAATGTAAACATTAAGTATACACGTAGTACATTGTTGGATTCTTCTAATTACACAGTATTTGTGTTACTATAATAACCCACACACGATATGCATATTTGATAATTTGTGATACGTACGTACGTAGCTACAATTAAAATTGTACGTAAGTCACTTGCTTGTGTTTTGTTATTTACTATTCGTTAATTTTACAGTATAGGCGGACACCTCTGTTAGAGGCATTAAGCCGTCGTTGTGTTAGAGTTGTAGAATTGTTAATAGCAGCAGGGGCTGACGTGAATTTTGTTGATAAAGTGAGTTATTAGCAACATAGCTAGTGGCTAATTAACAATACTGATGTGATGTAACTATTGCTGAATGACTTAGCATAAGGCATATCCGTACGTAGGTAACTGTGAGAAAACAGTAGAGTGCTTACTGTCAAGCATGCAATGAATAGCTAGCTACATGCTATAGCTACGTATGTATATGTGCTATTATATCTGATTCATTAGTTGATTTAAGCCACGCATGCCAGCATAATGTTGAGTGACAAAATCATTGAGTATAATGCCTATATATTAGGCAATTTTTACACCTTGTACTCAAGTAGCTGTAGATATTTGGAAGTGCTTATGAGATTTTTGGTCAGTCTATAGAGATCTTTAATCAAGTATAACAGGGCTGACGAGAATGGTGGGATATTGGACATTTTTCAAGATTTACACTGATTTCCAGTCAGGTGCTTACATGACCGGAAAACATGTCTGCTCATAAAATCAATGTAGCTAAATTGCAAATTTATAAGTATTTGATAAACCTATAACAGCAGTTTAGAATAATGCAATCGACTGAGTACAAAACTGGGCATGTCCATACAGCAATCATACATAGCCAAATGCTAATTAAAGGCTAAAATGATGTTTTTCATGCATTAACTGTCATATACGTGTTGTTTTAAGGCTTATACTATGGTACAAAAAGCCAAATTGGTTGGCTTAAAAGTGGACGTGGCACACAAACATGGATCGCACAAGATGTATAGGCTGCCACGATTGCCACAATAAAAAAACAATTTTCACTTGTAAACCCTTTTGTATTTACGTATTAGTGTGTTATGAGTTCTTTATGAGCTTCAAAGGATAGTTACGTAGCTACCCTTGAAAGTTTACTTAACTCTTGAAACATTCAAAGGCTCCGTTCCAGCCGTACTGTAGAAGTATAGCATACTTTCTTTCTGAAGCAAGATAAATATACAGATCAAATTAAATATTCAAATACTGATAACACACAATACAGTATAGAGTTGTAAACAATGTCTGAACAATGACTGGTTTGTCTGAGCAATTACATATTTGTCAGGACTTTTGTCGTAACACTTTAAATTTCTTATCATGATCCCTGTATAATAAGATTAATGCAACAATAGATTACGTAGTAAGTTTGACAAAATAGAAATCACAATTCAACGAAAATCCCAACTTTATAAGTATAACTTATAGCTATCTATTAACTTTCAAATTACTGTATAGCTATACTATGTTCGCATTCACCTTGCCCTTGTAATTGCTACAAGAAAAGTCTTTGAAGTGACATACTTGTACAAATGATTTTTGTCATTGGAAATGTACAGTAGCAACTGCCTACAATTTGTCAGTAAATGAACTACAAAGGAATATTCTCCATAGGAAATGTATGGTAAAAATTTGTCAGGCCATATCTCCCTTGTTTTATAGCCTATCAGAGCGCTTCTTTTATTAATGTTTCCAGCATTTGAAGGGCTTCACAACAATATAAAATTTGTAATCATAGGATGAACACAACGGAAGTTATTCAAGGGAAATGACAGGCAAGGTGAACGCGAACAGACTATAGAAATTTTCGAGGGATAAAATTTTCGTTGATTAGGCTTTAGTAAAGTTTTTGCAAATTATTTTTCGAGGATAAGCTACTTGCCATTATTTTTATTCTCTTTTAGGAAGCAAAAATTCAAGGATATAAATTTTAGAGGATAGAACAATTTCACGAAAACCTTGTAAATTTTGTCCCTCAAAAATTTATGGCTATATATACGGTACATTACAACAGAGCTGATTAAATTTTATCATAATAGGCTTAATTTTTGATCAATGCTTAAAAGCATGATAGGTAGCTATTTGCTCAAGTAAGTAGCTACAATCTCTCAAAAAGTATGAGTAAAGATTATTGCAAGGTACGCACATACATACGTACGTGTTATATACGTACAGTTGTGTTCAGATTTGTATTAAGTACATGTTAAATTTAAAGGTGACCTCTGCATGCACATCACATTACTACGTACCATGGTTCATGATAATAGCTACGTACTTATACGTACATACGTACATAGCTACTTTTTGGCAAATAATGAACCTATTGCATGATGGTTTACAATGACTTTGCTATTTAAAATTTATTTTGTTTAGATTAACACACTTAGATACCGTAATGTAAACATTAAGTATATACGTAGTACATTGTTGGATTCTTCTAATTACACAGTATTTGTGTTACTATAATAACCCACACACAATATGCATATTTGATAATTTGTGATACGTACGTAGCTACAATTAAAATTGTAAGTCACTGGCTTGTGTTTTGTTATTTACTAATTGTTAATTTTACAGTATGGACAGACACCACTGTTAGAGGCATTAAGCAGTCGTTGTGTTAGAGTTGTAGAATTGTTAATAGCAGCAGGGGCTGACGTGAATTTTGTTGATAAAGGGAATTATTAGCAACATAGATAGTGGCTCATTATCAATACTGATGTGATGTAGCTATTGCTAGCATAAGGCATATACGTACGTAGCTAACTGTGAGAAAACAGTAGAGTGCTTACTGTCAAGCATGCAATGAATAGCTAGCTACATGCTATAGCTACGTATGTGTGTGTGTTATTATATCTAATTCATTAGTTGATTTAAGCCACGCTTGCCAGCATAATTTTGTGTGACAAAATCATTGAGTATAATGCCTATATAATAGGCAATTTTTACACCTTGCACTCAGGTAGCTATAGATATTTGGAAGTGCTTATGAGATTTTTGGTCAGTCTATAGAGATCTTTAATCAAGTATAACAGGGCTCACGAGAATGGTGGGATATCGGACATTTTTCAAAATTTACACTGATTTCCAGTCAGGTGCTTACATGACCGGAAAACATGTCCGCTCATAAAATGAATGTAGCTAAATTACAAATTTATAAGTATTTGGTAAACCTATAACAGCAGTTTAGAATGATGCAATCGACTGAGTACAAAATTGGGCGTGTCCATACAGCAATCATACATAGCCAAACGCTAATTAAAGGCTAAAATGATGTTTTTCATGCATTAACTGTCATATACGTGTTGTTTTAAGGCTTATACTATGGTATAAAAAGCCAAATTGGTTGGCTTAAAAGTGGACGTGGCACACAAACATCTATCGTGCAAGATGTATAGGCTGCCACGATTGCCGCAATAAAGAAACAATTTCACTCATAATCCCTTTTGTATTTAGGTATTAGTTTGTTATGAGTGCTTTACGAAGCTTCGAAGGATAGTTAGCTATCCTTCAAAGTTTACTTAACCTTCGAAACATTCAAAGGCTCCGTTCCAGCTGTACTGTAGAAGTACAGTACCATTCAACTATAACTTCATTTTCACACTGTGTACACGTGTTGTACCACAAAATTATTACACTGCATCCCTGTTACATGCTTGCGTACTGTACAATATCACATAAAGTAAACAGTGCTTTAGTAGTGCACATATTAAATCTTAACGAATATTTTTAGTCGCACTTATTGTTGCACACCATACTGTAGGTGATTGAGAACAAAAAGTACATCAAGTATAGAGGGCGCATATGAGCACATACAGCTAGGGCTAAAACGAGAATATTCACATTGGAATATTCTATACACTCACATAGCGGAAAACAATTAGTCCTGCGTGGATGGCCGATCATAATATTGCTCAGCTGATATGCTATTTTCAGCCACTGTAGTGTGATATAATAACTCTAACAGATCAGAAAATCACACCCGTTTATTACTTGGCTTTTGCAAAAATAGAATTTTACCTTTCAAATCCTGGGATATCAATATTTCATACGTATTTCAATTTATTAACAGAGGAATTCTTGATCGAGTTTGAACAATCGGTATCCCTACGTACAGCACAGATGTAAGTATTAGCCTGTTGTTTACTTTAATTCTTCAGCACTTTTCATGTACGTACGTACTGTTAATCACGTTGTATGTGTTTATTAAAACCAATGCGTCACGTGATGAGGTCAACCATTTTTATTGTCTGGCGCACGTGCACGAGGTGAATCAGGAGAAGAGGTGTTGAGAGGCCACTCCTTATTTGACACTCAATATGGCCGACAACAGAATACGCACGTGAGTCAGCCGTATAATAAGCACTATCAAAATAGTTCGATTGATAATCTGTGCAACTGCATCGTCGTGTGGCTTGTGCAATGATTCTTGTAGATTTCTTTGTACGTACATGGCCACGAGTCCAAGACCAGATGTTGCCGTGTAGCTACACCCCTGTAAATGACATGTGTCGTGGCACTTTACGTCTTGTGTAAATTTACATGCACCTGTGTTGTGGCACTTCACGTCTCGTGTGAACTTACACATAGCCGTCTTGTGTAAATCATGATTTCCACAAGAAATTTTTGCATTTCAGATGCGAATAGTTGCGTGGTATCATGCACGTGTGAATTGTCACGCGAGTGTGAAGTTATAGTTGAACTGTACTGTGTACTTTCTGAAGCAAGATAAATATACAGATCAAATTAAATATTCAAATACATGATAACACAATACAGTATGAAGTTGTAAACAATGTCTGAGCAATGACTGGTTTGTCCGAGCAATTACATATACTTTTGTCCTAACACTTTAAATTTCTTATCGTGAGCCTTGTATAATAAGATGAATGCAACGATAGAATACGTAATAAGTTTGACAAAATAGAAATCTCGTTTCAACGAAAATCCCAACTTTATAAGTGTAACTAATACGTAGCTACGTGTCTATTAACTCTCAAATTACTTTATACGTAGCTAGAAATTTCGAGGGATAAAATTTTTGTTGGTTAGGCTTTAGTAAAATTTTTGCTAATAATTTTTTGAGGATAAGCTACTTACCGTATCATTATTCTCTTTTAGCAAGCAAAATTCAAGGATAGTAATTTTCCAGAATAGAAAAATTTTGCGAAAACCTTGAAAAATTTGTCCCTCAAAAATTTATGGCTATATGGTATATTACAACAGAGCCAATTAAATTTTATCATAATAGGCTTAATTTTTGATCAATGCTTAAAGGCATGATACGTAGGTAGCTTTAATAGTATTAGTTGCTCAAGTACGTAAGTAGCTATAATCTCTCAAAAGTATGAGTAAAGATTATTGCAAGGTATGTACATACATATGTGTTATATACGTACAGTTGTGTTCAGATTTGTATTAAGTACGTACATGTTAAATTTAAAGGTAGCAAATAATCTCTGCATGCACACCACATTACTACGTACCATGGTTCATAATAATAGCTACATACTTACTTTTTGAACCTGTTGCATGGTGGATTATTCTAATTACACAGTATTTATGTAATTATCAAATATGCATAGTGTACACACACTATGCATGTTTGATAATTAGTGATACCATAGATTATATACCCCCTATGGATGTGAAACAGCAGCGCGCGCCTATACGTACATTCGTAAATGAACGCCAGTGTCTCTATGCTGGTTTTGCACTTCTAAAAATTTCATTCGTGAATGTCAGTAACGGTAGTTAGTTTGTTTCCATAATTTTTAAGAGTGTATTTGTTAGTAGTTTTTAAGAATTTTCCAGTACTAAATCTTGGTAGGTCGAGCAAGGTTATTTCATCGTTGGTTATGTTGTCTTCCAGAGGTTTTTACACAAAGGTGAGAAACTCGAATGTAATATGATGTTGCTTTATGGTTAGTTCGAAGATTACTTGATGAATTATTGACTGGACGGGGCTGTGTTCCAGTTTTTAACAGTGCGGTGAAGTTTTTCGGCTCTTTCGAAGTTTTCTTCAGTGATTTTTGTAACACATATTCTCAGAAATCACTGGCTACATTCTTTTGAAAAGTAGCAAGAAATAGTCATTGTGACCTGCTAATTTGACTGGGGTGGTTTAAATTTAGGGCGAAGTTTGTATGTAATTTTTATAGACTGTTTTACTAGAGTATATAGTTTATAAAATACAGTGACTGTACTATTAGAGTATATCGATTTCTTTGTATAAATTTCTAGCTGGACACAGACAGCTTTCCAGCTTTTTTGCATGATAAAAATCACACATTAGGCCTTTCAGGAATGGTTTTCGCTATGGACAGAGGGCAGTTATAAATGGGAGGCCCGAAACCAGGATATGACTGGTGGCGCTTATAAGTTTCATATCCATAAGGCGTATATAATCTATGGTGATATATAGCTACAATTAAAATTGTAAGTCACTTGTTTGTGTTTTGCTAATTACTACGTATATGTTAATCTTACAGTATGGATGTACACCTCTCCATCTTGCATCAATGAGAGGTTATGATATAGTTGTAGAAATATTAATAGCAGCAGGGGCTAATGTGAATTTTGTTGATAGAGTGAGTTATTAGCAACATAGCTAGTAACTTAATTAACAATACTGATGTGATTTTGACTAAAGCTGAATTGTTGTTGGATGTTTTTGCATAAGGCATACGTAGCTACGTATAACTGTTAGGAAACCGTAGGGTGCTTACTGTCTATACGTATACGTATGTACATGTTTGTACGTACATCTAATTCAATGGTTGATTTAAGCCACATACATACATACATATACCAGCATAGTTATATAGATAATAAATTGGTCATCTACATATAATATACTAGGAGATTGCATTACAATATATTGTATAGGTGATTACATAGTCATCTACAAAATTTCATTGTTCAAAATGCTAAGTAGAATTGCACTGATACTGATACTAGTATCGGTGTCGGCCCTATTTTTATTCTATTGGTTTAGTATCAATTTGTTAGTAAATATCAATATTGATGCCGTTACTTGATGAAAGCAACTGTTGATTATTCCATCATAATCATGATGCCAGCACAATACGTAGCTTGAGAACACGGAAAATAAATGAAAGATCGATATGTACGTATATGTTATAGCACCGCCGCGAGTAATGTATGGAAAATACAGCATGAGGGGTGGGGGCGAGTGGTAAATACAGCACAAGACGTAGCCGAGTGCTGTATTTACCACGAGACCCCACCCCGAATGCTGTATTTTCTGTATATCACGAGTCGGCAGTGCTTTAACTCATTTATTGTTTTTGTGTGGGAGGATTATCAGTGTTTTTTTCGTTTATTTTGTAGTGATGGACTCTCAGTGCGATGCTTTTAGCCAAGTTAGTATTATCGGTGATGCTTGTACAGTATATCTAATGCGAAGCTTTGTGATAATCTGCCATTCAAGCGCGTCGGAGTGGTTATTCAACATGTCAGGTGTGAAGCTTGTTAGCTTATTGCAAGGCTTACTGGCTAATGCGATTTCGAGCACGCTATGCATTGTTTTTAGCTTATTGTAAGGCTTACTGTAGTCTCGCGAGCCAGATCTTTTTTTGGCGCAGGTCGTTATCGCTTTCAGTATAAGACTACGTAGGTTTACCATCTGACGCAATGCAGCCCTATATATACATGATGCTTCAGTCACGGCTTTTATTGAAACAAGTTAGTTGAATATTTGTGTTTAGGTGTGGCAATAACCTTTGAAGATCCATTTAAGGAGTGTTAAGAATCCATAAAGGTGGGCAGTAATTATCAAGGGGGGTTGTTTACAGCAGCTGTTGCAGACGATAATTGAAATAACTGTATTGTATTTGCTAACCACAGTGCTGTATTTCCTATACAGCACACTTGATATCTAAAACAGCATACTAGACATTTTATGGTAAATACAGTACTACTTTTCTCTTTGATCCTCCCACGCAAAAGACAATAAACACTAATAGAACATTCACTATTCTAATATAGCAGTCTTGTATAAATACATTTAGATGGTTAGTGAAACTGATAAATGTATTTTTAGTAAAGATGTATCTTCTGTTGCGAGTATAGCTGATTTCTTATTCCCTGAAATGGCTGAAATGCCAAAATTCATTTAAGTATCGGTATCGGCCATGTTAAGCTTCATATTTGAATTTAACTATCAGTATTGGCATTGGTTTCAAATTATGTGTATCTGTGCATCACTAATGCTAAGGCTTAACAAATGTATGATTTCCTATTGTTTATTGACACAACAGGCCACTACCTAGCTAGGATAAACATTGGATTCTATATACAGTACGTATGTACGTACGTAACACCTTGTCAGTTAGCTATGCATTACAAATTCAATTAAAACAAGTTTTATCAAACTGTCCTTAATAGTTGCTAATTCATATGATTGATTAAATTTGGAGCTTAAGTATAATTTTGTAATTCTAGTCAATGATTTTAGTAGCTACTCATGTGTGTGTATGTATGTATGTATGTATGTATGTATGTATGTATGTATGTATGTATGTATGTATGTATGTATGTATGTATGTATGTATGTATGTATGTATGTATGTATGTACATGTAGTTACATAATTACGTATGTATGTACATACCTACATACCAGCAAAATTCTTTATTCTTTACCTTTCTTGAGATCTTTACTGTTGGCCATCACAGTGGCTAATCACAACTATTACAGCAACTATGCTATCTACGTAGCTATACAGCTACACATATACGGTACGCTGCAAAAAAGGTTACATCGTGTATACGTATACGCAGTAGTGTAATGTAATTTTAGTACAATTACATTTTTGTGTAATTGCTATTGTAGTTTTCTGTAATACGATTTGTAATTTTGTGTACATAGTACAATGTGTTTTGTATTGTAGCTATATAGCTACGATTCGTAGTTGTATACGTAGTACTAAGTTTTCATACTGTAATTGCATGCACGTACCATAGATAGTATAACTCTGTACTACGGCTAATCTTACAAACCAACTGAATACCAAAACATGCTAGCTAGTAGACTATATTATCGCCTTGCACATTAAAGACACAAATGTATAATAATAAAATGCTTACCTATGGACTTCACAATAATCTAAAGCCTCTAGCATACCATGGATCTATGATAGAACAATAAACGAGACAATACGTAGTACAATGCTGTTCCAATTAGTGCATATTTCTTTTAGTAAATTTTAGGCGCCTAGATTTACTGGATTAATTTGTTTTAGAAATGGAATTTGTAGGTAGCATAGTTGTAGTTTGCTAAATTTATAGTAGTTTAGGCCTTTTACGTATAATAACTGATGCAGGTTAGTTTCTAGCTTGTTTTCTGTCGTGACGGCTGTTGTAAGTATTGTTCTTCAGTGATGACGGGAGCAACGATGAGTTGAACTTGAACTCTACTACAGGTGTTGTAGCATTGTAGGATAGCTATGTATACCATAACAATATTTAAGTGCATTGTTATATGTAGTGATTTGCAAGTGTTTATAAAAGCAAAATAAGCTAGTTAGCTGGATATCGACAAATGGAATCTTGAATGGATAGCCGAGCTGTATGCTTGTCTGGGTTTAGGATGAACCATAGAGAATCACCTGTAAGACAGCAGAATTTCATACATAATAATAAATTCATACAAATTATGATTATATTTATTTTAAGTAGCTATAACTAGTCAGACCGTTCAGAGTAGCTCAGATCACGTAATGCACACACAGAACACTCTCGAGTGGGACGTTGTCATGTTGCATCTGAACAGCACTGTATAATGGCTTCGTGCATCAGTCATCGTATCTGTATATAGCTACGTAGCTGGCATTATTGTGTTAGTATAACATAGTTTAGCTACTATGCCGGTAGCACAGTACAAATCGTAATTTGCTCTACGCTAGATGTACGTATGTACCGTAGTGTTGTGTACTAGCTAGCTAGCTACTGTAGTTTTGCATAGTATGCATTGTAATTTTCTGTAGTAGGAGTTGTAATTTTACGTTCTACATATTGTAGTAATACTACAAAGTTCTGTAGTACGTAGCTTTGTAATTACAATTACAAACTGAAACATTACCTTTTTGCAGTGTACCATATTTGTACATGATGCAAAGGAGAATTTAAGGTGGTGGAGAAAAGAACAGCACATGACCATGGCTTACTTATAGCATACACACAGGAGGTAGCTAACAACCTTAGACTAGTTTTACTGTAGGTTATTCCATTATAACATTTCATTCTGCAATCCACTCCATATTATATTTGGAGAGATTTGCAACTGTACACATGCAGTAACAACACACAGCACAGGAGGAATGTATGTATGTACATACGTAGCTGTACATATGTACATACATACATAAACGTAATGCTTTACATATTGCTTTGCCAGTTGTATGCTTTCATATTGCTCTGCCATTCAGTGGTTACTGTGAAAGTGTAGTCAATGTTATTAGTCATTCAAGCCTGATATCATTTCATCCATCCATCAGCATCAATATCATGCTTACTAATCCCTCAAAGGAAGATGCTTAAAGTTTCCTACGCAAGCCAAACAAAACACTTTAAATGGTAACAAAACAGCATTTATACACTATTAATAATCATTTTATATCTTTTCTCTATGCAGCGATTATTCACAAACCTGTTTCCTTCCAGTTTCAAAATGCATATACACGTGCACGATTAACAAACGATGCCAATCAACAATACAACCAAGTTTCAAGCCTGTTTTCTTTGTATTGCATTTCTACAACACTAAACAAACCTAAGTATCGTTATAACTTTTCTCCAGAGACAACTATTTTTATCTGACACAAACAATACTCCGTGAACGGAACCCGGGTATGTTAGTAAACAGCCCAATAGTGGCGTGACCTTTCTATAATAAGCGCACCGGCTACTGAAATGCACAAGAAACTTGTTAGCAAGTCCATCGGGTAAGTTATACCATCGATATGGCATCAACAGGGGTTTAAGAATTAATAAGTATGCGTAATTACTAGTACGTAAGTACGCGTACTTCATTACGAAAGTAAGGTATAGTATGTAGTAAAGTACGTTCCGTACTACGGTACAATTACTCGTACTACGGATCGTACTACGATCGTACTATGGTACGAAACGTAAACTTTATTATGAAGTGTACCGTAGTCACCTGCATGTTCAATTAGTCACCTACACGTGTGTACTTAGTCACCTACACGTGTTTACTTAGTGCCCTGGCCCTCAGGCAACGACCGACCGGCGTCAAATAAGTTTCGACTATACTTTCATGTACAAAAAAATTTCCATAGATAAAGAGTAGTGAGACAAACTTCATTTCGCTGTTTGTAGTCTTCTTCGGCTTATTTGCTTGTGAAGATGTTAAGCGCGTCAACATCGTCAAAAATACGCTAGCACTAGTTGCCAAGTGGATGCCATGGAAACTTCAAAAGCTCTTTGCTCAGGAAATCGATAACTATAGCTCTTCCACGCTTATAATGGCGTTTGAAGGTATTATCATGTGATTCTTGTTCAGTGTAGTCTAAATAAGTTAGATGCCGTGACCTACGGGAACTAAGCGATTTAGTAACCCTCAGGCCCTTAATAGCGCTCTCGCTATGCTCAGGTGCCACACCCTCAGGCCTTCAGGTTACTAAATCGCTTAGTTCCCTTGGTCTTGGCATCTAACTATTATATAGCCAAACGCTAACTAAAGGCTAAAATAATGTATTTCATGCATTAACTGTCATATGCGTCTTGTTTTAAGGCTTATACTATGGTACAAAATGCCAAATTGGTTGGCTTAAAAGTGGAATTGGCACACAATAATCAATCGCGCAAGATGTATAGGCTGCCACGATTGCTGCAATAAAGAAATAATTTTCACTCGTAAACCCTTTTGTATTTACATATTAGTGTGTTATGAATGCTTTACGAAGCTTTGAAAGATAGTTAGCTACCATTCAAAGTTTACTTAACCTTCGAAACACTCAAAGGCTCCGTTCCAGCCGTACTGTAGAAGTATAGTATACTTCCTTTCTGAAGCAAGATAAATATACAGATCAGATTAAATATTCAAATACATGATAACACAATACAGTATAGAGTTGTAAACAATGCCTGAACAATGACTGGCTTGTCCGAGCAATTACATATTTGTCAGTACTTTTGTCCTAACACTTTAAATTTCTTATCGTGAGCCCTGTATAATAAGATGAATGTAACGATAGAATACGTAATAAGTTTGACAAAATAGAAATCTAAATTCAACGAAAATCCCAACTTTATAAGTATAACTTATAGCTGTTGTATACCGTACGAGTATTTTATACCGTACGCGTATGGTACATACCATACGTGTACGGTACGTACCATACGCGTATGGTATGTTTTTCTGTACCATGCAGGTATGGTTGTACCGTACACGTATATATGTTTCGCACAGTGTAAAACTTTCTATACGGAGGCTCTACACAAAAGGCTTATTACTCTTCACAAGGCTATCAAAAACATTCGAATTCGTAATAGCGCTTCATAATTATATCACTGAATAGGACTACAATATAGCTAACTCACGATCAGTTACTTAATTGCCGCGATCATCCGTTTTAAAATAACTATGGATGAAGATGTACAACCAATTCGATGTGAATGAGCCAGAAAGAGAAAGCGATGAATTCGAAAGCTTCAAGAGACTTCTTTGCTAGGTATGAGTATAGTGAATCTAAGCCCACGCATTTGATTAGATTTCTATAGTAACTAATTTTAGCTACTTGTATTGTTGTGTTATCGTAGCTGTGAGCTGTGAGCTCCTATCTGTAGACCACTGGCTAGCTATTTATCGTTAGGCATGCGTACATTAATTTTATATGCTTTTAAAATTTCCTATTATTCTTTCCGGAAGTTCGAAGTGACTTTCGGAGCAAGCTAAATCTCAATTGTCCGTCCAGCAATGACGAACTTATTAGAGTCCGTGCAAAAACATCACTGCAGGAAGCTGCATCGTGGGTATAATTCATGATCTAAGACAAATAACAATACTGTGTTAGCTACAGCTACGTATATACTTGTGCTGCTTGTGAACAGCAATAGAAATTAATAATCGATCATTAAGCACATACGTAGCTAACTCGTAAACTTAAGAATACATGTAGCTAAACGTAGATAACAAATACTGAAGCTAACAAATTACATATTAGCTAATTACCTAGCTACTTACATATGTGCATGTATGTATGTAACTATATAAACTGAAAGCTTAAAAACACACGTACGTATGTAGCTAATCTAGTAATCTCTATGCCTCTTTGAGAAACTACGTACATACGTATGTACATATGTACATACACATAGCTAATTTTATCAGCTAGCTATTTTATCAGCTTAGGCTATATCTTTTAGTCACATCATTTTATACTAATGTGATGTGACTATTGCTGAATGTCTTAGCAGAAGGCATATACGTACGTAGCTAACTGTGAGAAAACAGTTGAGTGCTTACTGTCAAGCATGCAATGTATAGCTAGCTACATGCTATAGCAATGTATGTACGTATATGTGCTATTATATCTGATTCATTAGTTGATTTAAGCCACACACGTACGGTACGTATGTACGTACGTATGCCAACATAATTTTGATTGACAAAATCATTGAGCATAATGCCAGCATAATAGGCAATTTTTTGTGCAAAGAACACCTTGCACTCAGGTAACTATAGATATTTGGAAGTGCTTATAAGATTTTTGGTCAGTCTATAGAGATCTTTAATAAGGCTCACGAGAATGGTCAGATATTAGACATTTTTCAAAATTTACACTGATTTCCGACCAGTTGCTTACATGATCAGAAAACATGTCCTCTCATAAATAAATGTGAAATCAATGTAGCTAAATTACAAATTATAAGTACGTATTTGGTAAACTAACAGCAGTTTAGAATAATGCAATCGACTGATCACAAAAATGGGCATGTCCATACAGCAACCATACTTCGACTACGATATAGCGAATTTGCAGGGTTACTAAGTCACTTACGGTACACTTCATAAAAAGGTTTACGTTTCGTGATCACGGTATGACTACGATTACAAGTTGCTACAAAAAATACTACGGTGTGATTACAATTACAAGTTACTATGAAACGTACTACGGTGTAATTATGATACGATACGTACTTAGCTTATTGTATCAGGAAATGTTAGGACTCACCCGAAGGAATCCCCAAGGGAATCTACCAAAATCCATCCCATTATTAACCGCAAGAATGTTGCTAAACATCTACGCAAGCCAAACAAAACACTTTAAATGGTAACAAAACAGCATTTATACACGATTAATAATCATTTTATATCTTTTCTCTATGCAGCGATTATTCACAAACCTGTTTCCTTCCAGTTTCAAAATGCGTATACACGCGCACGATTAACAAACGATGCCAATCAACAATACAACCAAGTTTCAAGCCTGTTTTCTTTGTATTGCATTTCTACAACACTAAACAAACCTAAGTATCACTATAACTTTTCTCCAGAGACAACTATTTTTATCTGACACAAACAATACTCCGTGAACAGAACCCAGGTATGTTAGTAAACGGCCCAATAGTGATGTGACCTTTCTATAATTTTTTTTTTTGATCCGGCCCTAAAGGCACTCCCTTTGACCTTTCTATAATAAGCACACCGGCTACTGAAACGCACAAGAAACTTGTTAGCAAGTCCATCGGGTAAGTTATACCATCGATATGGCGTCAACAGGGGTTTAAGAATTAATAAGTACGCGTAATTACTAGTACGTAAGTACGCGTACTTCATTACGAAAGTAAGGTACAGTATGTAGTAAAGTACGTTCCGTACTACGGTACAATTACTCGTACTACGATCGTACTATGGTACGAAACGTAAACTTTATTATGAAGTGTACCGTAGTCACCTGCATGTTCACTTAGTCACCTACACGTGTGTACTTAGTCACCTGCACGTGTTTACTTAGTGCCCTGGCCCTCAGGCAACGACCGACCGGCGTCAAATAAGTTTCGACTATACTTTCATGTACAAAATATTTCCATAGATAAAGAGTAGTGCGACAAACTTCATTTCGCTGTTTGTAGTCTTCTTCGGCTTATTTGCTTGTGAAGATGTTAAGCGCGTCAACATCGTCAAAAATACACTAGCACTAGTTGCCAAGTGGATGCCATGGAAACTTCAAAAGCTCTTTGCTCAGGAAATCGATAACTATAGCTCTTCCACGCTTATAATGGCGTTTGAAGGTATTATCATGTGATTCTTGTTCAGTGTAGTCTAAATAAGTTAGATGCCGTGACCTACGGGAACTAAGCGATTTAGTAACCCTCAGGCCCTTAGTAGCGCTCTCGCTATGCTCAGGTGCCACAGCCTCAGGCCTTCAGGTTACTAAATCGCTTAGTTCCCTTGGTCTTGGCATCTAACTATTATATAGCCAAACGCTAGCTAAAGGCTAAAATAATGTATTTCATGCATTAACTGTCATATGTGTCTTGTTTTAAGGCTTATACTATGGTACAAAATGCCAAATTGGTTGGCTTAAAAGTGGAATTGGCACACAATAATCAATCGCGCAAGATGTATAGGCTGCCACGATTGCTGCAATAAAGAAATAATTTTCACTCGTAAACCCTTTTGTATTTACGTATTAGTGTGTTATGAATGCTTTACGAAGCTTAGAAAGATAGTTAGCTACTCTTCAAAGTTTACTTAACCTTCGAAACACTCAAAGGCTCCGTTCCAGCCATATTGTAGAAGTATAGTATACTTCCTTTCTGAAGCAAGATAAATATACAGATCAAATTAAATATTCAAATACATGATAACACAATACAGTATAGAGTTGTAAACAATGCCTGAACAATGACTGGCTTGTCCGAGCAATTACATATTTGTCAGTACTTTTGTCCTAACACTTTAAATTTCTTATTGTGAGCCCTGTATAATAAGATGAATGTAACGATAGAATACGTAATAAGTTTGACAAAATAGAAATCGAAATTCAACGAAAATCCCAACTTTATAAGTATAACTTATAGCTGTTGTATGCCGTACGAGTATTTTATACCGTACGCGTATGGTACATACCATATGCGTACGGTACGTACCATACGCGTATGGTATGTTTTTCTGTACCATACGTGTATGGTTGTACCGTACACATATATATGTTTCGCACAGTATAAAACTTTCTATACGGAGGCTCTACACAAAAGGCTTATTACTCTTCACAAGGCTATCAAAAACGTTCGAATTCGTAATAGCTCTTCATAATTATATCACTGAATAGGACTACAATATAGCTAACTCACGATCAGTTACTTAATTGCCGCGATCATCCGTTTTTTAAAATAACTATGGATGAAGATGTACAACCAATTCGATGTGAATGAGCCAGAAAGAGAAAGTGATAAATTCAAAAGCTTCAAGAGACTTCTTTGCTAGGTATGAGTATAGTGAATCTAAGCCCACGCATTTGATTAGATTTCTATAGTAACTAATTTTAGCTACTTGTATTGTTGTGTTATCGTAGCTGTGAGCTGTGAGCTCCTATCTGTAGACCACTGGCTAGCTATTTATCGTTAGGCATGCGTACATTAATTTTATATGCTTTTAAAATTTCCTATTATTCTTTCCGGAAGTTCGAAGTGACTTTCGGAGCAAGCTAAATCTCAATTGTCCGTCCAGCAATGACGAACTTATTAGAGTCCGTGCAAAAACATTACTGCAGGAAGCTGCATCGTGGGTATAATTCATGATCTAAGACAAATAACAATACTGTCTTAGCTACAGCTATATACTTGTGCTGCTTGTGAACAGCAATAGTAGTATAGTAGCTATACGTATATGGTACAAATAGCCATACCATATGCGTACGGTCATACCGTACGCGTATACTCGTACGGTATGTACCATACGCGTATGGTATAAAATACTCGTGCGGTACACAACATAGCTATCTATTAAGTAAACTTTCAAATTACCATATAGCTAGCTAGAAATTTTCCAGGGATAACATTTTCATTGATTAGGCTTTAGTAAAGTTTTTGTGAATAATTTTTTGAGGATAAGCTACTTACAGTACCGCTCACTTTAAACTTGACACACGTGTGTGTGCACACGCGTGCATGCACACGTTTAACGCGTGTAAAAGTAAATAATTTGGCGTGTATCGTCAGTGCTGCACGCGAATTTGGCGTGCGCATAAATGCACGCGGAACACTAGACATGCACGACACAAATACGCCCGCTACGTGCACACGCGTGGCACTCTAGACGTGCACTAAACTAATATGCCCGCTACGTGCGCACGTTCTGCCATCTAACACACGTGGCACTCTAGACGTGCACCAAACTAACGTGCGCACGTTTTATCATTACACATGCACGTACAGTATATTGGCATAGGAAATGCAGCTGGTTCACGTCACAATACTACAAATCCTACAGTACAACGGCACCCGGCAGCATTATCAGACAACTGACCAGTCAGCTGATTGAACCCACTGATCACGTGCCTTTGCCGTATATTAAAACCACACTTACCGGAAATTCATTTCTTAAAAATGGCGAGGATGAGTCTAGAGACGAGGAAGAGGGTGCTAACCTTGGATGTGCTATAATGTTAACAGCAGTGCAGCAGTGCAGGATAGATGTGCAACATGACTGAATGGCGACTCAAAGTATTAGAATACACGTGTCCACTTGTGTAATTCCGTAACTCGCCGTAAATTTTTGTTATTTACTCAAAATTGAAGATATTATAATTTTCCATAATGTAGTAACTATGGTGTGAACTACTCGTGTATGGCAAGGACAATAATGACACGCGAAATCTACTACTGTGTACAGCGTATGGTAAGTCTTGAGAGTCGTACACGTGTCTAAATGCACAAGTGCAGTTCGTACAAACAGTTAATGCATGAGTGTTCTTTTCACGCACTGAACTTTGCACTCTTGCATAATATGCACGCGTCAAGGCACGCGTGCAGTTCAAGCTACACACGCCAACAAAATGAACGTCTCGTGCGTGCACGCGTGCAGTTCAAGCTACACACGTCAACAAAATGAACGTCTCGTGCATGCACGCGTGCAGTTCAAGCTACACACGCCAACAAAACGAACGTCTCGTGCATGCACGCGTGCAATTTCCAATGGTAATACGTCATAGGTCTGTCGTGCGCACGCGGAAAATGTTGCGTGCGTTTTTGAAAACGTGTCGAGCCGTGCAGTTGCTGCACGCGTGTGTCGTCAAGTTTAAAGTGAGCGGTACTGTACCATATTATTATTCTCTTTTAGCAAGCAAAAGTTCAATTTTCGAGGATAGAACAATTTTACGAAAACCTTGAAAATTTTGTCCCTCAAAAAGTTATAGCTATACGGTACATTACAACAGAGCCGATTAAATTTTATCATATTAGGCTTAATTTTTGATCAATGCTTAAAAGCATGATAGGTAGCTTTAATAGCATTATTTGCTCAAGTAAGTATGTAGCTACGTACGTATAATCTCTCAAAAAGTATGAGTAAAGATTATTGTAAGGTACGTACGTACGTATGTACGTACGTGTTATATACGTACGTACAGTTGTGTTCAGATTTGTATTAAGTACATGTTAAATTTAAAGGTAACAAATAAACTCTGCATGCACACCACATTACTACGTACCATGGTTCATAATAATAGCTACGTATACTTATACTATACGTACGTACGTAGCTACTTTTTGGCAAGTAATGAACCTATTGCATGGTGTGGCTTACAATGACTTTGCTATTTAAAATATATTTTGTTTAGACTAACACACATAGCTACCATAATGTAAACATTAAGTATATATGTAGTACATTGTTGGATTCTTCTAATTACACAGTATTTGTGTTACTATAGTAACCCACACACAATATGCATATTTGATAATTTGTGAAACGTAGGTAGCTACAATTAAAATTGTAAGTCACTCGCTTGTGTTTTGTTATTTACTATTTGTTAATTTTACAGGATGGACGGACACCTCTGTTAAAGGTATCGGTATATGGTTATGATAAAATTGTAGAATTGTTAATAGCAGCAGGGGCTGATGTGAATTTTGCTAATAAGGTGTGTTATTAGCAACATAGCTAGCTAGTGGCTTATTAACAATACAGATGTGATGTGACTATTGCTAAATGTCTTAGCATAAGGTATATAGGTACTGTACGTAGCTAACTGTGAGAAAACAGTAGAGTGCTTACTGTCAAGCATGCAATGTATAGCTACATGCTATAGCTACGTATGTATATGTGCTATTATATCTAATTCATCAGTTGATTTAAGGCACACATGTACTGTACGTATGTACGTACGTATGCCAGCATAATTTTGAGTGACAAAATCATTGATCATAATACCAGCATAATAGGCAATGTATTGTGCAAAGAACACCTTGTACTCAGGTAGCTATAGATATGTATTTGGAAGTGCTTATGAGAATTTTGGTCTATCTATAGAGATCATAACATAGCTCACAAGAAAGGTCGGATATCGGACATTTTTCAAAATTTACACTGATTTCCGGCCAGTTGCTTACATGACAGGAAAACATGTCCGCTCATCAATGTAAAATCAATGTAGCTAAATTTCAAATTTATAAGTATTTGGTAAACCTATAACAGCAATTTAGAATGATGCAATCGACTGATCACAAAAATGTGCGTATCCATACAGCAACCATACATAGCCAAACGCTAACTAAAGGCTAAAATGATGTTTTTCATGCATTAACTGTCATATACGTGTTGTTTTAAGGCTTATACTATGGTACGTAAAGCCAAATTGGTTGGCTTAAAGATAGACTGCAAAGGCAAATCACATATGCTTTTTATTAGTTAGATGTTTTTATTTAATCATGCAATGCACAAAACCACATTTTTTATAATCAAATTATGGTGTATTATAATTGAGATATTAAGCTGCAAAGTTATAAAACGTCACTTCCGTAAGTATACGTGACGTCAGATTGGGCTCCAGAAAAAGGTTTATTGTACGTATGTACTGTATTGGAAGAAGGCACTAAAACTCGCCTTGTTTTGGGCAGGGAGATACAAGAAAGCCCGTGTTTTATTGTTACACTTCTCTCCTAGCAAGTTAGTGACAAAAAGAACGTGTCCTCTGTATCAATGCATTGCCAGCCACACGACAACAATGAACAAAGGTGGTGGTGTGAAAGGTGGTGAATATAGGATTTTCAAAACAAAGAGCTAGTCTACTTTGGATTGTTTAATTATTGCAAGTATATATACTTACCATGTGTGATAAACAATCTTGCGACGATAAGGAAGACTGGACTCGCTGCCATCACTGTGCCTACTTGAACACTAGCGCACGTGGTTGTGCTAATCGAAATGCTAAAGCTGATTGAGGCTGACTAACGCACCATTCTATCCGACAATACACAACAACTGGAACAACAGACAAGCAGTGAACAGAAATCGACAAAACTAGCCATGAGTTGCTTGTTATCGATCCCACTAGTGCATGTCGGCCTTTTACAATTCTCGTTTTAAGAATAAACCTCCATCACAACAAACTCTTTCGATGTCCATACGTGTATATTACTGCCAGAAATACAAAGGTGCTCCAACAAGCTTCTTTGTTAGCCGAGAATCCAAGAAGCTCACGAATCTTCCATACATTTCCATACAAACGCGGGTGTTCTTATTCCCGATATGACGTTGTGTGATGTAAGAAATCGCAATGTGTTAAAACTCTTGTAGTAGCTAAACCAAGGGGAATATCATCAAATCACACATGTCAATCTTCATTACTAACACTAAGGTAAAGTATAAGCGCAAGTCATTTTTCCATTGCAGACTACCTTTAAAAGTGCATGGACATGGCACACAAACATCGATCGCGCAAGATGTATAGGCTGCCACGATTGCCGCAATAAAGAAATAATTTTCACTCGTAAACATTTTTGCATTCACGTATTAGTGTGTTATGAGTGCTTTACGAAGCTTCGAAAGATAGTTAGCTACCCTTCAAAGTTTACTTAACCTTCAAAACACTCAAGGGCTCCATTCCAGCCGTACTTTAAAAGTATAGTTTCTGAAGCAAGATAAATATACAGATCAAATTAAATATTCAAATACAAGATAACACAATACAGTATAGAGTTGTAAACAATATCTGAACAGTGACTACCTTGTCCGAGCAATTACATATTTGTGAGAACTTTTGTCCTAACACTTTAAATTTCTTATCATGAGCCCTGTATAATAAGATGAATGCAACGATGGAATACATAATAAGTTTGACAAAATTGAAATCGCAATTCAATGAAATTCCCAACTTTATAAGTGTAACTTACAGCTTCGTATCTATTAACTTTCAAATTACCGTATAGCTAGAAATTTTTGAGAGATAACATTTTCATTGACTAGGCTTTACTAAAGTTTTTGCGATTAATTTTTTGAGCATAAGCTACTTACCATATTATTATTCTCTTTTAGCAAGCAAAAATTCAATTTTCGAGGATACAACAATTCCGCGAAAACCTTGAAAATTTTGTCCCTCAAAAATTTATAGCTATACGGTACATTACAACAGAGCTGATTAAATTTTATCATAATAGGCTTAATTTTTGATCAATGCTTAAAAGCATGATAGGTAGCTTTAATAGTATTATTTGATCAAGTAAGTAGCTATGATCTCTCAAAAAGTATGAGTAAAGATTATTGCAAGGCATGCGTACGTTATATACATACAGTTGTGTTCAGATTTGTATTACGTAAGTACAATTTAAAGGTAGCAAATAACCTCTTCATGGACACCACATTACTACGTACCATTGTTCATAATAATAGCTACGTACGTAGCAACTTTTTGGCAAATAATGAACCTTTTGCTTGATGGCTTACAATGACTTGACTATATAAAATATATTTTGTTTATATTACGTAACACATGTAGCTACCGTAATGTAAACATTAAGTATATACATAGTACATTGCTGGATTCTTCTAATTACACAGTATTTGTGTTACTGTAATAACCCACACACAATATGCATATTTGATAATTTGTGATACGTACGTAGCTACAATTAGAATTGTAAGTCACTCACTTGTGTTTTGCTACGTATTTACTATTTGTTAATTTTACAGGATGGAGAGACACCTCTGTTAAAGGCATCAACTCATGGTCATGATAGAATCGTAGAATTGTTAATAGCAGCAGGGGCTGATGCGAATTCTGCTAATGAGGTGAGTTATTAGCAACATAGCTAGCTAGTGGCTTATTAATTATACCGATGTGATGTGACTATTGCTTTAAATGTTAGCATAAGGTATATACGGTACACTTCATAGAAAAGTTTACGTTTCGTACTGTAGTACGATCGTAGTACGATCCGTAGTACGAGTAATTGTACCGTAGTACGGAATGTACTTTACTACGTACCGTACCTTACTTTCGTAATTAAGTACGCGTACTTACTAGTAATTGCGCGTACTTATTAATTCTTAAACCCCTGTTGACGCCATATCAATGGTATAACTTACCCGATGGACTTGCTAACAAATTTCTTGTGCGTTTTAGTAGCTGGTGCACTTATTATAGAAAGGTCACGCCACTATTGGGCCGTTTACTAACATACCCGGGTTCCGTTCACGGATTATTGTTTGTGTCAGGTAAAAATAGTTGCCTCTGGAGAAAAGTTATAGCGATACTTAGGTTTGTTTAGTGTTGTAGAAATGCAATACAAAGAAAACAGGCTTGAAACTTGGTTGTATTGATGATTGGTATCGTTTGAAACTGGAAGGAAACATGTTTGTGAATAATCGCTGCATACAGAAAAGATATAAAATGATTATTAATAGTGTATAAACGCTGTTTTGTTACCATTTAAAGTGCTTTGTTTGGCTTGCATAGATGTTTAGCAACATTCTTGTGGTTAATAATGGGATGGATTTTTGTAGATTCCCTTGGGGATTCCTTCAGCTGAGTCCTAACATTTCCTGATACAATAAGCTAAGTACGCATCATATTGTAATTACGCCGTAGTACGTTTTGTAATAACTTGTAATCGTAATCACGCCGTAGTATTTTTCGTAGTAACTTGTAATGGTAGTCGTACCGTGATCACGAAACGTAAACTTTTCTATGAAGTGTACCGTATGTACGTAGCTAAGTGTGAGAATTTTCCTGAGGAGGCATGCCCCCAGACTAGTCTGGCGTAGCCGACCCTTTGATGCAGCGCCCTCCTGAAAAATAAAAGTGTCTGGTGACTGTCGCAACGCGCACCTGTACAACTGGAATGTAATTATAAATTGATTTTCACGCCAACGTCATGTCGATATTGCTAACTTGTCAGGTTTCGATACACAATTACAAGTATGGCGTCGTCTGTTATAAGCTGTGTAGGCTGTGGTGGGAATATTTCGAACGCAAAACGGATTGGCTATGCCAGACTAGTTGGCAGCGAGGTTGGCAGCACTGCGAAAACTCATTACCCGGAATAAAATTTGTGATCACAGTCTTCTGCTCATTCTTTAACGAAGCATAACCAAAGATTCCGCCATATGACTGCCAAGCTTCTTCAATTCTCGAAAGAGAAAGCCTTGGAGATAACGCCATTATATTTCGATATTGATGAAACGTCATAAAAATTTGATAATTACCATTAAAGCAATTTGATTGGACGCACCAGTTTTCGGTAACGCCACGCCGTACAACTACTACATGCGAGAGTCACCGGACCCTTTTATTTTTTAGGAGGGCGCCGCATAAAAGGGTCGGCTATGCCAGACTACCCCCAGACCCCCCTAGCAAGCTTGTGCTACGCACATCAAGGTGTGCTTCGCACACCTTAGTGGGCTTGGGCCCACCATTTGCCCTGGTTAGTACCAACTTCTAAATACGCCACTGGTTATTAGCAACATAGCTAGTGGCTTATTAACAATACTGATGTGATGTGACTATTGCTGAATGTCTTAGCATAAGGCATATATGTACGTAGCTAACTGTGAGAAAACAGTTGAGTGCTTACTGTCAAGCATGCAATGAATAGCTAGCTACATGCTATAGCTACGTATGTATATGTGCTATTATATCTGATTCATTAGTTGATTTAAGCCACACACGTACGTATGTACGTACGTATGCCAGCATAATTTTGAGTGACAAAATCATTGAGCATAATGCCAGCATAATAGGCAATTTTTTGTGCAAAGAACACCTTGCACTCAGGTAGCTATAGATATTTGGAAGTGCTTATGAGATTTTTGGTCAATCTATAGAGATCTTTAATCAAGTATAACAGAGCTCACGAGAATGGTCGGATATCGGATATTTTTCAAAATTTACACTGATTTCCGGCCAGTTGCTTACATGACCGGAAGACAAGTCCACTGATAAATAAATGTAAAATCAGTGTAGCTAAAAAATTGTAAATTTATAAGTATTTGGTAAATCTATAAGTATTTGGTAAATCAATAACAGCAGTTTAGAATGATGCAATCAACTGATCACAAATATTGACATGTCCATACAGCAACCATACATAGCCAAACGCTAACTAAAGGCTAAAATGATGTTTTTCATGCATTAACTGTCATATACGTGTTGTTTTAAGACTTATACTATGGTACAAAAAGCCAAATTGGCTGGCTTAAAAGTGGACGTGGCACACAAACATTGATCACGCAAGATGTATAGGCTGCCACGATTTCCACAATAAAGAAACAATTTTCACTCATTAACCCTTTTGTATTTACGTATTAGTGTGTTATGAGTGCTTTACGAAGCTTCGAGGGATAGTTAATGTTGTTCGCTCACCTTATAATTGGCTGCTCCAACTGGATCTGCTTGTTTTACAGAGGCTGTAGCTACCACCCAATCAGTTGATTGTGGTGGGGTTTGGTAAGTGCACAGGGATCCAGCTGCTTGGGTTCTCTAAAAGCAATTCTTTACATTTATTAAAGGGGGCATTATACCCTACGACAAATTTAACAATCTTTTGCTTAAGGATGTTGCATTAGAGCTGTACCATACATGTACGTAATTTTGCTTGAACACCCTTTATCTTTCCCAGTCCCTGCTGGAATGCTTCCTTGTTTTGGTCTAAGATCCTTTCTACTGAATTGACAAGACTAATCGACTTAACAGTTTTCCAGTCAAGTGGGAGCTTTGCCAACCAATCTCAATCAATCAAATTTGGACCATCTCTCTTTACTACTACGTAGCTATATACGTAGCAGGGATAAAGTGGTGGTTGAAGCAGCATGCTTTCCTCCACAATGGTGGCATGATGGTGTCTGTGAATTGCTGCCTGGGCAGGGAACTTGAACATTCTTTTTAGTGAACTTATTAGTCATCGGCAATGAGTCTTGTACCTTGTGTACTGTGGTGTGTGAACCTGACTGTAAAGATCAGCCACATGTGGTGATCAACCTTTTGAGTTCTTGCGTTGAACCGGTATCTTGCATTATGACTGACGGACGGGGGTTATAATGTTGCTTTGTTATGTTTAACAGTGTCGAATACTCCAGGTCTGTAGTTTAGCAGGTGCCGCTAGACTGCAGATCGTGCTGCACAATGATGGTCCACACATGCTCAGTAAAATTACTATTTTCTTTGCATCAGAGGTAACACTGTTTGCTACAAAGTACTCTTCCATCCATTCTAAATACGATTCCTAGTTTTCGATTGCTTGGTCAAATTCGCCAATATTTCCATATGCCACTTTCCTGGCCATCTTGCCAGTTAATCCTCATCGCCAAATGTAATATCTTTATGATTAGTTGTATACAAACAATGGCCAGTAGATATAATGGCTGGTTGGTAAACAAGGAAAGGATTAAGATACAATAGTAAACAAATAAAACAATATACGTAACACGTGAAGAGATAGAATACAATCATGTGTATATGCATACTAAATACCGTATGGCATGAAAAATTTTACATGGAATTAAATTTTACGTTTTACGGTTGGTGCCATAACCGTAAAATTTAATTCCGTAAAATATTATTGATTATATCCACATCAGTAACATCATGCACGCGCAAACGCACGTGCAATCAAAGCTAACACCTAGCTAGCCAATAGCTACTTTTCATAGTATTCCTCAAGTTTGCTCTTGGATTTGCCAGTTGTTATTTTGCCAAAAGCATCTTAAGGTAGCTAGGAATCGTCTAGTCACTTCGCTACGACTGACATGCCCACTTTTAACGTCTTAACAACTAAACGCCTCTTGCTAAATGCAGCATCACCAATCGCGAGTGTTAGATAGTTATAATATTATATAGGCGGTTCAACACACAGCTACTAAGGAAACGCCCATTTGGAAAAATGCAAATGAACAAACAGATAAAGTACAAACTGAAAGGAATTCAGTATAGTAGCTAGACATCAGTTATAATTATGTGGAGAGTTATTACAATTTTCTTGAAGATCGGATACTCGTACATGCCGCAGACCAAGTTTAAGAAGCCAGGTGCACGGTTATTTATCATGTAGCGTGCCTTCCATAAAGCGCCTCTATTTAATTAGCCAGGGCTCCGTAAAATTAAAATCCGTCAACTTTCTTTCCCTGCACAATATAGCAAAACCGTAAAATTTTATTACCGTAAAATTATCATGCCATACGGTATACATATATGCCTATAATTATTAATGTGCATTAAGTATTTAACTGCTACGTACATACGTATGTACATACCATACGTATGTACATATATACATATATATGTACAAAGCTACATAATTATGTAATATGTACATAAGTGTTTAATATCAAGACTCACGATAGTGAGTTGCAAGGCCAAGAAGAAGCGCAGCAACGCAACCACCGAGTGAGTTATTTACATGTAGCACCGCCCTCAAACTTGCAAACGCTCTAGCTAAGCTGCCATGAAAGCTATCACTTAGTTATCACAGACCCACAACGTTCTTACTATATAGAATCAATGAACCAAGAATGGAGGAAATCGGCGCCACCTTTCTTAAGTAACCAGCCGTTGCGAGTTTTATGGCACCGTTCGTACACCCACGTCCGACAAACCATCCCTTCCCACTCGATTCGCCCATTACTCGAGAATTGGTACCTTCATTGTTTGAAGAATCAATAACTTGAAGTACATCGAAATCGGCTCAGCCAGTCTTCAGATACGGCCTTACAAAGTCCTTCCTTTCACAAAAGTTTTTTTGATGCAGCATTCGTTTTGTTTTCTTCTTTCTTTCTTTCTTTCATTTTCATCGCACACTTTTTCGTGGGCTTGTGGGAACTCTCATGAACCCTGGAAGTTTTTCTCAAACTCTCTTTTTGTACATTCACTTGTTTGTCTAATAACTCACTCATTTCTTCATGGATTTCAGCCAAATTTGTATCAGCACTTCTCCCATGTATGCTCTACCTGTCATACTACTTTCAGCCTGAAGTAAACACTTGAATGTACTATTACACTGCAGGTTGATAGTTGCCATAACTTGGACCCCCTTGAAATGATTTGCATAAATTTTCAGATACACAATCTATATTGATGTATCACTCTGTAGTGAAAGTTAAAAAAATTGTAGGCCTGAGTTTTTCAAAATTCAGCTTCAAAGTTTAATTTGCAATATTGTATGCTAAGCAAGTACAAGTTATGCCCATGCAATACTTCTCTGCTGCTTGCTAGTAATAACATCTGTTTCCAAAAAAGTGGTGATATGCTAAACAAAAACACCTTGGGTGTAAAAAAGTGCGAGGCCAATCAGAAGCAGTATTGCAAACAGGTGCGATCAAAAACTTTGATATCAGTTGAGACCAAGAAGTTACTTATCAAAAATCTTTTTAGCTACTTGAGTGACCTACAATAGTTTATAGCATATTTTCACAACTATGATTGGCTTTGTCACTTGGCCACCTTTTTCTTTTTTATTAATAAAGGTGGCCAAGTGACAAAGCCAATCATAGTTGTGAAAATATGCTATAAACTATTGTATGTCATTCAAGTAGTGAAAAAGATTTTTGATAAGTAACTTCTTGGCCTCAACTGATATCAAAGTTTTTGGTCGCACCTGTTTGCAATGCTGCATCTGATTGGCCTCGCACTGTTTTTACACCCAAGGTGTTTTTGTTTAGCATTTTATGTACGTACTGTACTATCAGGTTGATATACATACGTATGTACGTATATATGTGTACATGGAACACTTTATCATACGTATATATACATACGTAGGTATGTAATCAATGTAACTTTTGCTATCTTGTGTGTCTATGTATGTAGATTACTACTAAAGAATTAGATTTTCAGAAGTATAAAAGCATTGCTAATCTAAAAAATGATGAAGACGATGATCGCTTTCCACCGCGTTTTAAAATCAAAATTACTAAGAGGGGTGATCACATACCCCAACAAAATCTTAAATTCTACATAAAAAGCAAAGATAGGTGGTATGCACTTGATATTCCTACTTCTAGAGATCAAGTTCTTACTACAGGTTAGCAGTTGTTAGCTACGTACATACGTATGATACATGTCCAATTCAGTATAACTTCATTTACGTATCTACGTTTACTGTATAGCCCGAGGGTTGAAATTTTCAAGTTTGAGCAAATTTTGAAATTTTGGCAATAAAAATTTTAAGACTCATAGTTTTAACCTCAAAAATTCATATTAGTTGGCTAATGGTCATTGCTTAGCCTTACTCACTGCATGTGACCATACGAAGATGATTGTCACTTATACATTTAATTCAGCCTACAGTGGGAAAGCAGTTAATAAACCAGATACATACGTAATGTAGGGATGGCCATAATGCTCATGATGTCTATATTTGAGAAAACATGCATAATTCACACATCAACTTGTTTCAAGTCAAAATTAGCTATAACATGATCATAAGCCACTCTTCTTTTAGCACGCCCACTTTTAAAACTGAATGTGTTCTGCAAGAACCTACATAGGCGGCGGAAGCTACTATGAAGTAGGGGGCTTGGCCAAATATTTTAACTGCTATAAAACCATAGTAACAGTAGCCACACATTATAAATAGGTGACCACCATTACTGATCATGCAGATCAGTTTATATGTAAGGGTTAAAGCATTGCCGTGAGTGCTATATAAAAAATAAACCACGAGGCAACGAGGCCGAGATGGCTAATATAGCACGAGGCAAAGCCAAGTGCTATATTAGCATCGAGGCCGAGTGCTTTATTTTTCATATAGCACGAGCAAGGAAATGCTTTAACTGTTATAGAGAATTTCCTCTACAAATTCGTATGCCATTATAAAACGTCCAACCTTACCAATCTTTCAGCAGAACGGCTTTAGCATTGATGTATCCCAGTGTTTCCTACTGTTTACTGAATTGTCCATCAATATATACAGCGAAAACAAGAGGTTTAAAGTCTTTCATTTTATTTCCCATTCTATAACTACCCAATATAGCACTGTTCGCGCGTTTCCCGTTCTATAACTACCCAATATAGCACTGTTCACACGTTTCCAGTTCTATATCTGCAATATAGCACTGTTTTCGGCTTTGATCCTCCCACTCAAAATTCTTTATATGCCAGTATATCATACATAAAATGTTTTTACTATCTGTAGATCTACCAAGTCATAGATATTCGACCCCCACCAAGTGCAGTAGAATGGGATGCGTGCATGATAGGCTTAAAAGCTGCAGATCAATTTCAAAATCAACCCTACTATTCTCGATCTTTTCCACCTCAGCGCTTTGTGTTCTAGCTAGCTACAAAGCAATAGCTATACGCATATCTCTTACAACATGTGTGTAAGAGCTTACGTATATCAACCATTTTAAATAACGCTCTCACCATGGTTTGTGGCACGTTTTTGTCTAACCAGTCTTAAAGTCTAAGAAGTCCATATTCCAGTAAAACACTATTTATCCTCACAAGTTTCTTGTTCATTCTCTTGTTTATTATTTTCTTCACCATGACTGACTGCATTGTAGTCTGATATAGTAATTAATTTTATGGCGCTTCTATATATTTAGTTTGCCGGGTAACTAGAATTATCATCAGAAAAAAATTCAATGCAGTTGAGCAGTATAGACAGGCTAGAATTAAAGGCAGTTCAGCAGTATAGACAGGCTAGAACCGAGCCGGATTGTTGTTGTCGGTTGAAGTGGATTAGGCAAGAAGTTTATTGATGCCTGTTTTATACAGGCATTTCTAAGCTCTCGTGATTCGTAATGATGATTCGGCTGCACTTGTTCTGTGAGAGTTTAGGTTCTACAAGCTGGCATATGTATAATTAAGTTGTATCAACAGTAGTCAATAACTTTTTAAAACCAGACAAAAAGTGGAGAGGCTAAAGTCCCCCAGCCCCCCCCCCCCCCCCCTCCATTCTGCTATCCTTGACCGGTTGGTAATGTATGTATGTACAACTTGTTTTACTCTGAATTGTATGGAATATACACCGTTACCTTACTTTTCTTTCAGTTACAGGAATTTACAGTATGACCCACATCATAATTATTATGCCTATCACAATAATATCAATAAATCCTTTGGTTTGTTATTCAGGTTTCATTTCACATAAATGTTTTAATAGCCGGTTTCCTATTTCAGTAGTGTTTAGTTTCATTTGGGGTGATAGGAGTAGTTTCAAGTGATCTTTGTTCTTCTTGCTTCCTGGTGCGTGCATAATGCTTCAAGTAAGGTGCGCCGAGGTGTTGGTGCTTTGTTCTTTGTGACCATGCTTGATGCTTATTGGTACTTTGTGTTTCGTTGTGCTTTATACTTTATGGTGCTTTGTACTTGGTTTTTATGCTTCATTCGATTTTTATGCTTGATGAAGCATGTTTATTTAATGGTTCTTGGTAAATTCCTTTTTTGGCTATACTGCACTTTGTTTCACAGTACAATATATAACTTGGTACGTAGTTGTATCCTGCTATATTGCACACTTTTATGCCTTGATTCACCCACGCACTGAGATAGATTGTGCTGTTAGTAGCCATGCAATTATTCTCAATTTGCATGGTTTTAATAAGCAAGGGTGTAGCAATATTCAGTAATTGCATGCTAAAATATCCAAACAAAATGTGCATTGTGGGAAGCCATTTAAGTGCAACAAACAATGACACATTAAGCAGCAAAATTAATTAAATCTCATAGCACTGGAGATTCATGGCAACCAACTTACGTAGCTACATAGCAACAAAGTACGTACCAGTTACAGGCGGAATGAGTACTCCATAGTCTGCAGAAGAAATTCTTGTAACTTTTTAGAATGAATTTCAACCAAATTCTGAATGCTCCACTACTAAAACAAGTGATATAGAAGTAACAAGATTTGTGACAGTGTCTTAGATTGAAATGAGCACGCCGGCGTGCCTCAGGTTATCGAGGGCATCATACGTACGTACGTAGGTCATGCAATGCGATTAGTAGGCAATTACATGTAGTTTCATACTATTCAAGAATAATTGTACATGTTATAGTCAAAATTGCACTTGGTTTTGCCTCGTGTAATTACTTGACTGTTACTGCTACAATTATTCTCGAATTTCACTCAAATGTGTTTTGATTATTACCTACGTACGTATACGTACTAACAGAAGATTAATCATAATAGTGACAAAATTCTGACCTCAATGACTCAGAGACCCATTCCCCATACTCCCTAGCTGTCTCAGTATGCTTTTCATGCTGGTCATGCTCTGCACAATGTTATCTTCACTCCATCTACGTATACTAATTATGTACGTACGTATATTAGTTTGGAAACCACTCTTGTTTGACAGTAGTAGCTATGTTCCTACCTTTACAGGTTTTCACTAAGACACTAAACTACATACTTAACATTAGATTATATGCATTGCTATATGTGTTCCTTAGTTACGTATGAGTCTTTTTACATGTTTTCATCATGATGTCATTGTATGTATGTTCATATAACAGCATCACATTCAAAATTACGTACATATATGTGTACATGCATACATACAGTAGTAACTGATAACAAAATATCAATTGTTGATTTTAGTATGAATTTGCCATTTACAGCTTCTAATAGTCAGCAGCAACTGTTAACATTAGACCACCATCTATCAACTGCCATTAGAAATCAACTACAATTACAGGAACATCAGACAGCATCCACTTCTACTATTAGACAACAACCACAGGAATCAACATTGGAACAACATCGATTTGACAGCCAACAGCAACCGGAGTTAAGTGCGTATACGTGCATATTACTGTATGTATAAGCAATTTAAGATGCTAATTATGTATAAATGATATATGTACATGCATACATGCATGCATGTGAACACTATGCATATGTATGTATATAGCTGGTATTAAAGCTACATACGTACGTATGTACATTGAATCATAAGTACGTATTTACTCTAACAGGTATACGTACGTATGTACTATAAAATATAACCAAAAATCATGTGATTATGTAAAACCCTAAAGTTAGTACATAAATTAAGAAATATATTATTAATGAAGTCTAAAATTGTTCCCAAATATAAAATCTGCATCATATGATGCAACTAGAATGCTTATTGACAGATGGTCACTTATGAAGTATAAATGATCCTTGGTTTATTAAACTTTACACCTCTCGAACATTCATATGTATGGCATGTATGTGACTGCATTATAGTACGTAGCTACTGTAGTTAAAACAACATTTTAAAATCATGATCTGTGTTATGTGTTGCTCCCCAATGAAGAGGTAGTCAGTGTTGAGTGAGTCATGATAAAGATGATCAATCAAACTGGTCCAGATGAGGTGACACAATATTCCTCACTTTATTCTTGTCCTCACCAACTATCATCCTGAAATCACCTGTTGAGAAATGTTACATGTCTAACACCCTAATAGAACATACAGCAATAGTGACCGAGTGTGTTCATCACAAACATAATAAAGCTATGCTTCGAGCTATGTGACATAATTTTGGAGCATGCGCTCATCAAAACCATTGTACTAATAAGTATTACATGATGTTCTTGGTATAAGCATGTTTTATTGAGATGGTTTCTTAAGTGAGATACACTAACTGTTACACATGTACTTATTTCAAGCTTCCCTTGCCACGATCTTTGCAGATTACCCTATACCGCCTCTGATTATGATCACTGATGCACAGATGGTATATCATACGTATGTATACTAATTGTGTGACTTATCTACTCATCACTGGCATCAGTGCACCATTACTATTGACTCCGCCTTAAACTTTTCAATGAAATTGCTTGATTAAAATTAAAACCCACAATTTTGTTATGCTATAGTGATGCTGATTGTTGTTAGTGAAGGTTACTAAGTTCAGCTACAGTGGATATGGATTTAATATCTCAATATATCGTTATCCGAAGCAGAAATTTTGTAGAACAACTCTTAAATTAAATTTCGAAGGTTGTATTTTTGTATTCTTTCTTGCCAACAACATTCTCCACATGCACGATATACATACTTGTAGTAGCGCGTGTTAACTACATAAGTGCGCCTTTATTCGACAAGATCATCAAAGATGAGCATAGAGTAAAAATATACAGTGTAGCTACATACACTGTAGCTTGGTTTCATGCTACGTATTTGCAATGCATGCATTCTTTGTCTTCTGGGCTTGTACTCTAGCAAATTGAGGTAAGTACCTGTGTTTACCGCCATTTCATTAGTATCGCCTTCGCGACTTGCTTTTAAAGGTAGCTAGATTACCTTTGACGATAGTCTATTGTATAGGATGGGGCAGCTTAGCAACTGGATGTCTAAATACACCTGGCGGCACCAAACACAAGATGGCTGCAATAAGGTACATCACGGTAAAGAAATCCGAATTGATTGTGATAACATGATTTAATGTCGAAGAGCTGTATTTTTGTAAAAGGAATGATCCTTGAAAATTCGAAAATAAAACTCCTTCGAAAAAACCCTTTATACGGTATCTATTTATCTAGATAATCACACAGCTCTAATATGTACGTAGTTCTTGCCTTGATAAGACAGTCCAGCTATTATTATGTACAATTGTTCTCTAGTAAAAGTTTCAGTTAACATCAACAGTGAAGTGTGTATAGCCATTGAAAGATTAGCTGCCATTGCTGTGCTGACCACTGGGGGAGTGGCTAGCTCTAGTATCAACACCTAATATTGACAGTTAATATACTCTATCATGTGAGCATCCATACTATTGTATTCGTATCGCTGCAGGGCTAAGTACAGAAAATATTGCTACATAGGAGGGGCTACTTACAATTTCAAAATGTATGGGGGTATTGAAGTAAATTACATTTTGACTGCCTAAACTTTAGGGGGCTCATCTTGGAAAAGTGAACATCCTTCAACCACGTTTTGCTTAGCTATAATAATTATGTCAATATACATACATATAATGTCATACATACGTACATACACACATTGTACACTACAAATGCAGCTATACGTGGTAAATCCTATTTCACTATTGGCATATACGTATATGTACGACATATATCCTCCATACATAAATACAACACTTGAGCAGGTTTACTACGTACGTATGTATACATCTATGTACATTACAACTGTGTAAAAAGTTAGCCTAATGACACTGATACTATCAGGAGCTTATATACGTATGGTCTCAAATTTTGTTGGGTTAAATTTACGTAGGTGAAATCTATTCTTGTGATTCATAAACCAAGTAGACTTTGGTGAGGTGTAAGTATACATATACAAATACTACATGCAACATTATCACGTGCACGGATATTACGTATGATAACGCGTACTAACCAAAGGTTTACCTACGTACATAGCTGTTTAAATACCGCAGAGCCATAGGCCAAAGGAAACGTGATTCTTGAGAAACTAGCTCTGATAGCATCATAGTACAGTACAACAGGATGCATCTGTTAAAATGATACTATTCTTGGTAGCGCAAAGAATAATTGAATAATTTTAACACGCAGCTCTAAAGCAATATAACAAACCGTAGCTTATTTTCGCCATTTCACCATCCATCGAGACAGCCACTCTAGATCCTCTACCAGACCCTTTTATAAATACCACACACAATGGCAGGAACACCTAAAAGAAGTAAGACGTGTTGTAAATCAGCGATATAAATACGGCGTGGTGATATGACAACATCAAATTGTGCCAGGGATCTCGCCATAGATTTATAAACAGTTAATTCTGCCCAGGTGTCATTAAACAGTCGTTAATAAAAACCTGGGCTATGATGCGACTGAAATATCTGTGGTTTATAAATCTCTGATGTGACTGATATACCATAGATTTAAACCCCAGGTAGCTACATGGGGGGCTGACAGGATTCCAAATCACGTCGATGGCTGTGAAGATTTTGAATCATGAATCTCACTAATATTCTTGTAAAACTTTGTATTTATCCGTATATATGAATCACGTGATCTACATAGCCTTATTTGGTAAACAGAAATCTTTAGAATCAATTCAGGAATCTTAAAATCAAGTCAGGAATCTATATACGTAAATCCTGCCAAGATTCCAAATCATGTTGCCAAAATCTAGTCTGGCATAGTAGACCCTTCTTAAAATGCCGAGTATCACGCATTTGTGTAATTGGTTTATAGTATTTACGGTATTACGTCAGTCATTACATCATAATCTGTATATTTCATCATATCGATTAACGATCAATCATGCATGGCTTCTGCATTGATTTACTGTTTAGGCTGTAGTTACGATATTACTAATGGTAAGAGCAACAAACTGATTGGAACTATACATCATCGTTACATGCTGTAGCTGCCACTGTATGACATGCTTGTTTTATGAAAAAATTCCTATGAGTTACCATATAGCGGGTTATTTTCGAAGGGAATTTATTTTCGGATATTTTGTTTAGCTGTTTCCCTTTGAAAATAAATTCCACCGAAATTTATATGCAATAATAAAACCCTACAATTTAAATCTGGTGTACAAAAATGAATTCTTTGAAACATAAATTTGGTATACTTGTTCGAAAATTTCTTCATCGAAATTAACCCGCTATAATACGGTATGTGTTAATTAACAATGCATTGGTTTTACAGGTTTCTCGTAGCTAATGTTACACAAGTGCATGATACTAGGCAGACCAGACCCTTTTATTTTTTAAGATGGGTCAGCTAAGCCAGACTAGCTAATCATAGTGTTGGACCCCTGGTTTATAATGTATAGATATACGTACTTTGTATTCATGATACGTACCTTCAAATACCGTATAGCCTAGGGTTGAATTTAGCAGTAATTTTTGTGGATTGCAGAAGTACAGGACAGGACAAACTTTGAAGTTTAAATTTATTCAAAAATCCACAAAATTCACCAACTCCCTCAGCCTATTGTGTAGCTATGGTAACTGAGGACATTGCCGCTTATACTATCCAAAGCAGGGCTGCATTTAAGGGGGCTGGGCATTCGCCCATAATTTTGCCCCTTGGTTTTTGTATGCAAAAATTGAAATTCTATGTAAAAAGACAATAGTATAAGATAAGCCCCCTACATTCGAAAAATTTCAATTTGCCCTCCCTAACTGCATTTTCTGGATTCAGCCCTGCAAAGCATAGAAATCATCTCAACTACTTGCCAGTATATTCCTCCACACCCTCTAGGCCGGCATAGGTTGCATATTCTCTTAGTACAGAGTATAAACTATGGTATGCGTATATTGGAGATATGATGTTGGGACTTGACATGACAAACGTTGTCAAAATTAATGCCCCAGTGTGGGGGAAATATATACTGTCAAATCACCTGTTCCCAAGGGAATAGTGGGGATTGATAGGTGCATTAAATGCCTTGATTGCTACCACAAACTAATTTGGAGACTGCATGGTGGCCATGCAGGGAGTCCGACACTAGCTGATATCTCATACACCCTAGGAATCAGCCTATTAATATGCTTTTATTATGCTATGCTGCAATGCTCATAAATTTCACCTACGTATTATGCTCAATTATTTTATGTGTGCTAATGTGAAAAATTTGTTTTTAGGAATATGGCAATATGCTACTGCTTTATTAGAGTATAAATAAAATGGCAACTGTCTTATTAGAACTACGTAGGCCTGAGTCAATTATGCTCGAAACTTTGCCTAAAATACTTTTGGAAATTTCCCAAAAATTTCCCCTGTTATGCTTGAACTCTTTCCTATTATGCTCGAATATGCTTACAGTAATTACAGCTGTGAGTTATGTATATACAAATAATTAGCTCTATTAACTGTGTATACAGCTTTGAGTTAGTTGCATTAACTGTGTACACAACTGTACTATTATGGCCTCACCATCTCAGTGACACGCGCCACATTGTACTATACAGTATACGTACGTAGCTACCCTTGGAAGGCTGTTGAAGCTATGCATGTATATACTACTACTATATCATCATCACGAACTTTACAACAGCTGTTGCTACGTATGTCTGCTATCTCATGGAGCACAATATTGAGACAATTTACTAAAAATTATGATTTATTCCAGAGTACTACCCCAAAATGCCGGCATTATGTCAGCATAGCAGGTAAGCCTATTATGCTGGCATATTTGATGCAGGCCTACTTAGAACATTAAATATGGTGACTGCTCTATTAGGGTATATCAATATTTTGACTATATAGTTACATAAATAACTAGCTAAATACTTCCTATTATGACAGTATAATGCTTGATGCTTTTAGCTACCTATTATGCTTAAAGTTATGCTCGGTCCCCTAGCCAGAAATCAGTGGCTAGAAGTCAGAAATCAAGCCTCGTTCTTTTTTGTATTACTTCGTAAAGTACCATCAGTGCATGATTTTAACACAGTAAAGCGATCCCCATGGCTTTCAGTTTAATTGAATTCTCAAGCTTGAAATCACAGGAATCAGTTGGAAATCGAAATCTTGTGGCTACACTATTTCATTTCAGCTAGCATCAGACCTTGCTGTTGGCAGATAGCCGGACTTCAAATTCATTAATGTGATGACATGCCTTTGTTTGAACTACCGTAAGTACCCTGAAAGTAGGGAAATAGAAATTAATAGCTATCACATGTGACTTGATTTTTTATCATGATCACCATGCAACTTTATTATCAGTGGAGCTACATATTATTAAGAGTAAATAATAGAGGTACTATTAGTACTATTATTTACTCTTGCTGTAAGTACATACATACGAATAAGTAGCTATAGTTACTAGCTGACTATATGTAATATTCCTATTAAGCATTTTACTGTGTTGCTCGACACATACGTAATGAAAGTCATTTACATAGCTTCACTGGATGACATTCTTCATAAAAAATGTTAGTAGTTTATAGCCAAACGAGGTAGCAATGGCACTCAGTGCAATTAAAGGATATGTGTGAATGGATTAGATTCTCGCACACTTACCAGCCTACTTGATAGCTAGCTATATATAGATTGGCAAATTGCACACAAGATACAATACATGAAATATTTATACCATCAGAAGCAGTGATCAATAGCTAAATAGCAAGATTTTTTCTAAGGGGGCAGCCCTTAATTTAGAAAAACAGTTTTCTAACTTGTATGCGCTTATAACCACAGTAGCTAGCTAGCTAATCAGCACTGAGTTGCACTCAACCATCAAGTTAAATTCGTGATTGAAAGTTTTTCATGCTGAACTTTTTCTAGCTGCCATCTTGTATTAGAATCTTAGCTATAATTTAATGAGAGCTGTGTTTTGATTCTGTTATATCTTTTTGCAGACAATCCTGTTCAACCTACTGGTGATAGCATTTACCATGATAGTAAGTTATACTGAATGGTTGCTTGACTGCATCTATATGCATATAGTTATATACGTAGCTAACTATACATATATTTATTACCTTCTTGCAACAATCTATTACAATGTATTTATGTGACTGCATGATTTAGGAAAGGATTCTTATAGACATGCACACATGTGATTGTGCCTGAGATACATAAGATTGCACCTATTATGCATTCCTTCCTGAACTTCAAAACTTTTTACTCATTGTTCTTAAATCATTCCTTTATATTGTATTGTGTCAATAATGCCAAGGTGCATGTGGTGACCATCGCCTATACCTGTATCTGCATTGTTAATAATTTGCACCCTTTCTTCATCACTGCTCTCATTTTCAGCGTCATTGTATCTTGAAACTATTGTTTCCCCTCGTGTTTCACATCGTTTGCCAGTCAGTCATTTTAGCAGCTTCTGATTTTTATGCTCATGCATAACCTATATTTAGTTCCAGAATTGTTCTCGCCAAACTTGTGACCTGTTATTCTTTAAAATTAATTATGCCGGCATAATTCTAGCAAAATTACACAAAATGCACCTATTCATAGCTAATAAATTTATGGTATCTACGTAGCTACCATACAGTGCAAAATTTTGACAGGGAAAATAATAAAATTTTGACAAATTTTAACAAAATTTTACCATTCAAAGTTTTCTTTAGCTCTTTGGATGTAAAGCTGATATAATTCATCAAATTTTCCTTACTCCCAATTTTCACCATTGAAATTTTGCACTAACTAGCTATATAGCTAGTAGGGCTCAAACAGATAGTAAATTTACCATCCGGATATAATTATTATGCAGAATTTCCTAAGGAATCAATAAAACAGATTGTGTATGGCACACATAGAAAAAGATAATATATATACGTAGTAGAGTTGAAACAGCCATTGGATATCCATTTGAAATCTATTACCTGGATTCAGATTCAGAACCCTTCAGGATAGTAGCTAATTATTTCAAGCAGCTTTGAAAATATTTTGAATTTTATAGCTACATACTAACAGTGTTTAAATTAACGTCAGTACTATGGAATATGCTTGGGGTACTTTATTAGCTGAACCTTAGCATATCACAATACATCTAAATGTATAAGTCTAGATGTACATAACTAGCTATAGCATTAAAAATAAAAAACTAATGTTGTCACTATCCGTAGGATACCCGTGAATATTTTAATCAGGATTACGTACATAGCATAGATAGCTACATATAGCTACAGTATAATATTATGTTTATTTGTATTCTAGAAGCTTATTGCTTTCAACCAGATCATCGGGTATTATCAGCTATTAGAAATCAGTTTTGTAAAGATTGGAAGCATGTTGGGCTTGATTTGAAACTTGATAACAGTCAAATCAAAATTATTGAGCTAAATGAACAACATTTTGAAGATCGTGCTTTCGAAATGATGTCCAAATGGGTGGAGAGAAACGCAAACTCTTGTTATTGCCAATTGATTTCAGCAATGGAGAATCAAGGTCTTGATAGTGGAGCAAAGGTTTTAAAAGAGAAGATTAAATCAAGTGCTAAAGATTCTAAGCAATCTAAATAACTTGATACATTTGAACATTATCTATATTATTTTGGTACGTATACTACTATATATTCAGCTAACTAGAGGTTTTTGCATATTTTTTAAATTTAAAAGCTGTTACTAACTAACTAGCTACACAGTGTAAAACTTTATGCATTTTACTTTAGAGTGTATGGGAACTTTATCATGACTAGCTATCCCTATAATTTATATGTACAAGATTTTAGATGTTTAAAGGAATTTTATGGCAATTACTTTCCACTACACTAAAATCAATACTGCTGGTATATTAAAGTCCTAATAATATCATTAGCTACTGCAATTTCTTGAGGGTCTTCAATTCCTTGCAAATATTTGTAAGGAAGACCCTCAAGAAATTGAGGGTCAAAAAGTAGACTAATCTACTTTTTTGAGTAATTTTCCCAATAAATTCAATATTCTGACTACAAAAATAATATCCACAATGACAAAGTAATTTCCACTGTGTTTATATATGTACGTAGCTATATACGTGTACTGTAGCACAGCTACACACTTATATAGTGGAACGCAATGATATTGATTGTGGGCTTCAATTACTTACTATTATCTGGAAAACTACTTATATATAGTAGAACTTAAGATTATCAATTGTTTCACCTATGTATGTAATATTTCCTGATCTTGCCTAACACTACGTACTTATAACTTCAGTGACCAGATGATAACTGTATAGCTATATTCAATTTTTAATGACCACATATATAGGAAATGACAACCTTTGGTCATCTTAACTACATGTAAAATTACGGTACATATTCCAAAATAGGGCTGCATCTACGTATTATGCTTTGAAAATTGCCTATTATGCTTTTTGGAATTGTTCCAATTTTGTGCCTATTATGCCGCTAGATTTTATGCTACTCCACAATCCATTATGCCACTATATTGATACTTGTTTTATAAATTCTGACCTGCCACATGTGGCATCCAAAAAAGCATTCAAAAATCTTTATACAGCTACGTATATACATAGCTATAGCAATTGAGTTTAAGTGAATTATGCACTGATAAAAACTACTACTACGTATATTATTAATTTACATCTGCAGATAATGTATACGTAGTTAACTGGTTGATTGGCCAGGCTGTAAGCTGGCCAACATATAAAAATGACTCATCAATTGATGACATGTAAATTGGGCAAATGTTTGCATCAATTTTGTCAACAGAAATGGGAACGAAATTTGCAGGAATGTGACGTCCATAGAGTTGATTTGCGGTCCTTATTGTTCCTATCCCTACTCTTTTGCTGTTCAAGAGCAACTGTACTTTGTCACCAGGTGTTACCGGGAAGTACTTAGAGCTTGAGTCAGCTCTCTGTGTATCATTACTGTAAGAATAAAAGTTACACATAAATTGTGTACATACGTATAATTTATATGTACCACTTGTTTGTTCCTTCACCCGCCAAACTTTCCCGCTATACGGTATTATCAATACATGCATGTAACAAGTTAACAACGTGTAGTAGCTAAATGTACACATGAAGTGCACAATGTCACTACTTATGAGTAGGCTACTAGCTGCTGATTATGCAACAGCACAATGCACCTCTGAGAACATCAAGCATACGGTCATACAGGCATAGCATTCAGGTATCGATACATTCTAATAAGGTTCATTTGAATACTCTAGACCATTCATAAATTAAACGTAAAAAGTTTTGGTATATATTATTTTTTTCAAGCAATCATTTCATGAAAGTTGTGTAAGCAAATGGTTGGTCTAAATACAGCTAGCTGGAGGAGCTAGCTACATGGCAGACAGTACACACGTAGCTATACAAAGAGTGTTGAAATACAGCTACTAATACTCTAGCAGCTACTGTTTAGCTAGTATACGTCACTACAAACATTTAATTGTATTATATTAATCACTGTCTGTCACACTAGCGATTATGCTAGCACATATAACAATTATGAAAGAGCATCAAGTCAGTAGCTATGCCAGCATAATAGGCAAGATTTCACAATTAAAACATTAAGTGTACTATATATAAAACACACTCGAGCCCATTCATTCGGCATACAAAATATCTGCTTTCTATACGTACACATAGTCATATACCGTTAACGTACATGTACAATGTTGGGTCTGCTGATCGTTATGTTAGGAAATTCTTAATAATGCACAGCAATTCTAATAAGTGACCAGTTATCTCAATAAACGAAGGAATGAATTTACAGCTATGGACCAAACAACTATCATTTCATATATGCAAGCGATGTATTTCTGGAAGTTCTAATGTAAGAACCAAATTGTTTGTTTATGTGTACAGTACAAAGAGTTTTGTCTTGTGTGATCATACCCCCGCGATCTAGTCTCGCAAGCCAGCCACTTTTTTCTTTTGTGTCCCGTGCACTAGAAAGATTATAGAAGAAACAGGTTTCCTACCTACGATCCATTTCTAATTACGGTTCAGAGGCTTAAGATTATAATATTATAGTAATTATGCTGTACGTGACCGTAGGTATCATATGGTTTACTGTCTGTCATATTATATGATTGATGCTGTGACTAAAGCACTGATACATGTTTTGTCGTGTTATGTGTTGTCTTGTACTTTTGTTTATAGCTTTCATCTAGATTATTAGTTTATTATTGGTATTTAGCTACCCATAATATAGAGGATTTGTGTTTATGTCACTTATAATATTAAAGAACTAGTAACGGGTTGCCATCTGCCAAGTTTTTAGGCATAATGTTCAAGTGAATGTTACAATATAGAGTGAGTTTGGGAATCTTTTTACTCCTATACTTGAGGTATGAAGAAATACGTAGTAGTCTACTCTAGGTGATCCTTTCCCTCATGTGGATGCTTGTTATCTGGTATCATAACCATACAACATTTTACAAATAAACACACTCCTTCTTACTAAAGCTAATCAAACAATTTGCCTACATGAGTATTCATGTGATAAAATAGTCATTAATGAGTAAGGCAAAATCTCATGATAATGATGATAGTGAATTCACACTGTATTATCACCAGACAACACTATGGGAACCAATTAAATTTTTCCACTATTTAAGTACCTGCTTCTGTATCATGAGTCAGCCACATCGTGATCATTGCACTCAATTCTGTAATTTTCTAGGAGGAGGATGTCAAACGCATACTCTCTATTCGGCATGCGTATTCATTTACATACCATTCACCAAGAATTCATTCTGCAATTTGATTGGTGCTATCCAGTTGCACAAGTATATATGGAAGGGGAACAGATAGATCCCTGTGCTCTTTACTGGAGGCTGGCTAAGCTTTTTCTATCACTGACACTGTTTATGCCAAATATTCTCATCATTCAGGTTAGAGGTGCTCATGCATTCTGGGAGGAGTTCTTGTCCAGACTGAGTCAAGGTGCAGCAATGGTGGAGGGAGGGGCTCTGAGCCACACCCGTAATCAACTGGAGGCAGCAGTATGTGCCAAGAGGAGCATAGAAGCCATAGAGCTGATACCAGAGGTGTGTATAAGGCATATTGTGCTACGTGTGTATGCGTGTTGTCCAGAGATAATTTGAATTGTCCTTCCAAGCATAATGTTTTATAGTAGGACATGACCTGACATCTTATATAAGCATGCTGTGTGTGTGTCCTAAATTAATTAGAAGTTTGATGATTTGGTTTTTCAGTAGGAAATTTTGTCATATCATTTTCACTTTTGGTCAGATATATGATATTTTTGTTCATCTCTGACAGACTGTTATTATATTTGTCTCTGTTGTCAGAATACGCACATACTTTCTTTAACACACATCTGCTTTTGAGATTTTTACAAGCTATTATTAAGCTTACCTTAGTATAAGCCTAGATGGGCCCAGTCAGTATAATTGAATTTAGGCCCAAGCAGTCAGGCTGAGGTTATGATATAAGCAATAAAAGTAGGGCTAAGTGTGATTTACAATATTTATTTGAATGGGATAAAATATGCACATATGTGTGCCCAAATTAGGGCTCTGCGTATTGCCAAAAAGTGATATTTCGGTATATTTGTAAAACAATACCTCAGTATTACTAAAATTAATATTGATATCACAATATGTCCACATTCAGGTGTAATATAAATGTCCAAATCATCAAAATTTATGTTACCTACCTACTATGGCTTGGCAGTATTGATCAACATAATTACTTAAATACGTATAAATTCATTAAATAATAGAATTACAATATCACAGTATCCTAAAATGTAATACTAAAATTTGGTATATTGCAGCAGTGCCATATCTAACCACTTCGGCACTTCCAGGTTATGCCGACTTATGCGTACGCGTATAACAGCTACAAGAAAGGTAAGCTACGTGTTTATTTAATATATAAACTGAAAGTTCTGAAAGTTAGTGGGGCACATGCCCCACTAGACCCCACTGTAGATACGCCACTGTATTGCAGAGCCCTAGCCCAAATGATTTTTTGTTCTACAGGGTTAAAATCATTTAGGGACTTCATCATACATTTTTTGATGACATTTTACAAATTCTGTATGTGCTGTATATTTTAGAGGTGCACCGAAATTAATATTGGTATTTGCATATACATAAAAATCATTTGGCCTATCGATATTATATCAGTATGGATATTGATACCATCAGCACAGTAGTAAAACATTTGTTTGTCGACCAAAACTGTATTGTAGTGAACAGAGGACATGTTAAGAATAGTGAATGATGTTCTTTGTAATGATTGAATATCCACGGTAGGTAATTAAAACTTGATAAGTACGTACATGATGAATTTGAAATACATCAGTATTGATACCTTACTATACACTACCTAGCCATCATTTACATACCTTGCTCGTTATCGCAGCATTTGGTGGCAAGATTTTGCATGTGTGTAGAAACTTGCAGTCACTCAGCCTTGTTGGAGCATAGGAGCCTTGATTAATAGTCTATCAATAGTGTTTGCACACTTTTTATACAGTACTTTGAAGGTGGTAACCAGACCACTCAATACAAAACACAAGAAGGCTGCTTATCAATAAGATTAAATATAAAAATTTTCAATTTCAAAAAAGGAAATAGGGATTGAAAATGCTACTAGAAATCGGCAACCTAGTGGCATAGATCAAAAGGATAGATAAAGTTAAAGATCAAAAAAGTACAGAAACAAGAAGGAGATTGTAACTACGTAGATAGGACTGTTATTCTAAAGCATTTGCGATCCCTATTCTGACTGCTTTCAGAGGAATCCATTATCCTGATGCAGTCAGAATAGGGATAGCAAATGCTTTAGAATAATAGTCCTATCTATACATACCGTATAGCGCAATTATGCGTCGAGGGAAAATATTGGCGAATAAGCTTATCTGCAAGGATTGGTGGGGAAATATTTGGCGATTTTGGATTTAAGAGTAAAGATACTAAGTTGGTAAGAAAGTATTGGTTGGTAAAATATTGGCGATTGGCAGTCGATTCATCAATATTTTGCCCCGCCGCATAATTGCGCTATACAGTAGTAATCCTGATGCAGTCAGAATAGGGATCGCAAATGCTTTAGAATAACAGTCCTATCTACGTGGTTACAATCTCCTTCTTGTTTCTGTACTTTTTTGATCTTTAACTTTATCTATCCTTTTGATCTATAGCACTAGGTTGCCGATTTCTAGTAGCATTTTTGATCCCTATTTCCTTTTTTGAAATTGAAAATTTTTATATTTAATCTAGTTTCTTAAGTTTTTTCATGCACACTTGGTGGGCTATTATATAGAATATATGTGACCAGATTTGCGAAAAGGGATCTTATACACGCATCCAATTTTGCGACTTTAAGGATGTGTAACTCAGCTCATGTTTGACCTACAACTTTGAAATTTGGTACCTGGCCATTCCTATCATTGTGGTTATACGAGAGAAAATTTCAGCTTAATAGCTCACTCACAAATGAAGCTATGCCTCTTCAAAGTTGCAAAATCAGATGCGTACATAAGACCCCTTTTCACAAATCCGGTCACACATATTGGTAGCATCATGAGAGGCTTATAGAAACAATAGAAATCAAACAGGGATTAATAGTGTCAATTGACTAAATGGTGTGGTGTACATAGGTATTCTTTTGCTCCAGGCTCCCTGTCTATGTATACTTTTAACTTGTCAGCTGTACAATTCTTAACCCTTGACTATGACGGTTTAATCACTGCAACACATTTCTAGTGTGCTCGCTTGTTGAAGTGGATCTATTCACAGTTGAACTGGTGATTTCACTGTCATATGGGCGGTGTAGCTATGTATGTTCCTCTAGTCTCAGCAGTGGGATTTTGCTCTCACATGCATGTACAGGTTTGTGTGGCATAGTATATTATTACTCAAAGGTAATCTTATAAGCTTTAACCTCTCATTGAGCCATGCATTTATGTGTTTAGTAGCTCCAACCCTTAGACCAATCATAAATTAACAGGAAATACCACTGCTATTCAGCTAGATTGTTGTCAACAACTCCTGCAGTGAAATATGGGAGGTGCATGCCAAGCATGCATGGCTTTTGATACAAATAGCTAGTCTGGAGAATATTGTGAGCAGTATAATAGTTCTAAAACAGGGCAATACGTAAGGCAGGTAAGTAAGTAGGGTACATATATGAGCTATATAAATTATAGAAATACAATGTATATGCGCTAAAACATTAGAAGCGACAGAAAGCAGAGTTATATGATAGTATCAATAATGTTATAGTCTTATAATCTTGCTATTACATATAGCTGTAGTCTAGTATTCTATTTTACCTCAAAAAATGCTGCTACTGAACGATTCAAAACGCACACGGTTGCAAACCAATTAGATTAACAGGGCGGGCGATACCAGGTAAGTGGAAGAAGCGGACAAAAAACTTAGAAAATTTCTGACACTGGAAATTTCAACTCTAAGAAACGGACTTAAAATAGTTCACTATGCTTTATAGGACGTTGTTAAGTAGGTCTGAATAGCTTTTAATGCAATATCCTAGTAAGGGAGGCTGTTCTGAGGCTGGGCGTTGGCCTGTGCTTTCATGGCTTCACGATCGATCGCGTCCGGGAAGAAGCTGTTTTGTGCCATATCTTGTATTCACATTAGATAACGAAATTTTTAAATAGCCACAGAGCTGGTCACGCATATTCTAAACATGGTTTAAAAGTTAATTCAGATATATTCTCTCTTGATTTTGTTGTAGCCTCTCCAAACAAGAAATAATAATAATAAGAATAAGAATATGGAGATTTGAGGTGTTTTCGTTAGTCAGTGAAAATCATGAAAACGATTGAGTTAAGCCTTACTAATTGTTCTCTCATCTAAGCAATACTAAAGGACACCCTCAAAGGTTTTTCGTCAAAAATGAGAACTGTTAAGGTGATTTTTAAAATTGATTTAGTGAACGTTCTATTAGGATTTTTGCAGAATTTTCTCGCGATCCCTATTATGAACCCACTATCGTGGTTCATGATAATGAAAATTAGTACCCATAAAATTAATTAATGGGTATCCCGTAACGGTTTATTACTAAGAGACTGACTTACGTATAAACTTGAATTTAGACTTCGCATGCACTGTTCGTTATAAGCACGTTCCTTATTACAGAGTCTCTATTCGTACTACTTCAATTATTGTATTGATGTATAATATGTAAATTTTCTATGAGACAATCAATCGAGCAAACTATACATATTTTACAATACCTAACTAGTTATCCTATTACGTATATGTATATGTATTACTTGACACATTTTGTATCTTCTGTATAGACTCAAAGATTCCAGCTGTAGCTACAAACCAACTTCCAAGTAAGCAAATGAGCTACTATATATTATATAAAACAGTACGTAGCCAAACACACATAAGTAGCTAGCTAGTTATCCTGTACATTTTGTGTCTAGATTCAAAGCTTCCAGCTGCTACAAACCAACCTCCAAGTGAGTAACAGAAATAGAATACTATACTGGCTACTATTTGTTTCTATATTACATATTATATAGAAAGAACCATCCAACCTTTATTAATGCCCTCACTAGACACAATTAAGCATAATCCTAGCCTGATCGGTGATGGAAAATGGCCACCGGCAAAACCAGTTGGAACAGAAACAGCACAAGTACCTGCAGCAGAGGAAGTTACTGATGCTAATGGTTTGCCATGCTACCGGATGAAATCAAGCCCCCAAGGCATTGCTGTTATTATCAACAACAAAACATTCACCCGCATCTTGGGTGATCGAAATGGTACAGATAAAGATGCAGCTGCTTTGGAGAAATTGTTCACATACCTTGGTTTCTATACCAACCGCTACAATGACTTGACTGGGAGTAAAATGAAGAGTACTCTTAAGGATGTCGCTGCCATGGACTATAAACACTATGATTGTCTATTGGTAGCCATTTTAACACATGGGATTAAAGGAAAATTATATGGTATTGATGGTGTAGCAATTCCTGTGGAAGACCTTACCACATTATTTAATGGTGATCAGTGTCCTTCACTGATTGGCAAGCCAAAGATCTTCCTTCTACAGGCATGCAGAGGGGGAAGTTATGACAGAGGGGTAAAGCATGATGTGATAGATGGAGGTGGTGAGATGGAAACGGATTATCTAAAAGCAAGTGAAGAGCATTTTGATTCTGTCAGGACCAAAATATTAGAAGACGAAGTAGGGGAAGCAGATTCTGGCTACAAGGGTTTGTTTAATAGTTATAGCTACAGTGTACGTACATATATATATACAGCTAGTGATTTACTATTTAACTACTGCTTGAAGATTATATACATCCATAGCATAGCTACAAGTATGAATGTTGTTGATCATACGTAGTGCAAAGTTATGTTCACGTATGTGTGCTAGTTACGTACGTACATGCTGATGTGAAAACATCAGGTGGCTATGTAAGCTAAGATATTTCAGTATTTTTATTAACAAAGTGACAGTGATGGAATCAGAATATTCATTGACGTATGTAGCTGTATATAGCTATGTTGCTACTGAATTTACTTACGTAAATATACATAGCGGCTACAGTACCATTACATATACTATTTTAGCTATTATAACAAAAAATTTACACTTTACAGGAACACTTCCATCAGAGGCAGATTACCTGTTAGCTTATGCTACAATTCCCGGTTATGTGTCTTGGAGGAACAATCAGAATGGCTCATGGTTTGTCTCGGCACTGGTCAGTGTTTTCATGGAGATGGCTGACAAGGTGCACCTGCTGGACATGTTGACTGAGGTCAATCGACGGGTGGCTGAGGAATTTGAATCTACATCAGGGAAGAGAAAGCAAGTACCAGAGCCAGTTTCTAGACTGAGGAAAAGGTTATACTTCAATCCTGGAAACCATAATTACATGTAGCTAGGCAGAACTAAAATAAACTGCAAACTTTTTAGAAAACTTGTTCCTTTGGATATTAGTTTTTAAAGCAGAAACTTTAATTTGAATAAGTAAAGATTTTACTGCATGAACACAACTGAATAGTATACCATGTATACATATAGGGGGTAGCTACTAGCTATATATTCAACAGTATCTATGAAGGCTAAATACATATATATGGAGCATTTATATGTATACATAGCTATAGCTATATATACATATGTAAACTAGCTATACTGTTAACATTAACAATGAAAGGCACTAAAGTGCTAACGCTTAGCGTGCACCACAAGATAATTTATAGTAGGGCTTAGTAACCTTAGGGATTTTTATTAAGCGCTTATTAATCTATAATCAACTCCGAGATAAGAGCGAATTTCACAAAACCGCTTAATTTAAGGTTAATAAAGTTTTGTGTAGCTACGTACTTCAAGTACGTAGGTGCATATTTCAAGCATTATAGTAATGTCGGTTTCCAGATGTTATTCGGACAGAAAAGCGAGTACTGTAACTCCTCTGCGCATGCGCTAAGGGTTAATTAGAGTATTCAGCAGAAACTTTTGCATGATTAGCAAGACAAAGCTAATAATTTTTAATTAACTTTGAAGACGTGTAGCTCAGCCTGTGAGTTATATAGTAATAATACGTAGGTGTACACACTTGACCATAGTATTATGATATACTGCATACGTATCAATGTATTGCCGGATAGGTGCACCTATCACTGTGCCCCACCACCACCACCCCCCCTCCGGTCTAAGTGGGGCTTTACTGGGGGAATTGACACAGAAGTATTGCCTCACCATGGGCATTTGACAAAGGCATAGACAGACAAAGGTTTTTTACTATAGTTAGGTATGTGTTGGGGCTTATAGCTACGTACGTGGAGCTGCACTGGAGGATTTGACATAAAATTATTCTGTTTGCTCCACTATTGGGCATTTGACATCAGGGTATATCAAATTTCCTGAGGGGGTGGGGCAATACATTAATAGGTGCATAACTGTGACAATACTATACCAACGCCTTTCCATTGTAAAACTTGAATTCCGGATATCATACAAAAAGTCCGGCTTACGCTCGTGCACTACAGGAAATATAGCACTCGGGCGTGGTCGCCCTAGTCTGCGCTAAAAAGCTGGTGGACTGGCTATACGCGAGATACGTTTAGCTACGTAATTCACTGCTATTTAGTTTAATCGATTTTGATTCTCAATTCCAACTCTAATTGCGGACAATTATACGTAGCTAACTACGTAATATAGCTACACTGCAAATGATATTGAACGTCTATCGAGACTCGGTCTAGGCGGGCGCGGCAAAAGAATCGGCATCACGCGAGACAAACTGATAACTATATAGGGCGTGGTTGTTTTTAAAATGGCAGAACAGGAGATACCGCAAGATAGTGAGAATGTTTATGTTCAGTATAGTGTTGGTAGTAAAGTAGATACAATTATATAGATAAACAAATTCCTCCGAGCCGCTGGAATGCATGTTCGGATGGCGATAGTAGCTATAACTATACGTATTATATTCTTTTCTGATCCGCGTAGTTGACGCTAGGCCCGAAGTCAAGTATCTAAACAGACACGTCAGAGGTCAGCTGAGCGGAGCCTGTGAAGATAATCCGGAGGCATGGAAAGATTTAGGAGTGGAACTGTTGCCACCCGGAGATAGTAGTATAGCAGCATTGAAAACAATTTCAGTAAACAGTCGTGGCAATGTGACAAAATGCTGCGCATCAATGTTGTCGCTGTGGTTTCAAAGACAGCCAAAGGCAAGCTGGAGACAACTCATAGAAGCACTAAAGAATACTGACTTGGAGAGTCTAGCTATAGAAATTGAGGGAAAGTTGATACCTACACAAGGTACTAAACATCATCAGTGCATGATGTAGCTACGAAACTATATATATATAGATAGCTAAAAGTACAGGAAAAAACATATAAAGTTACACAATGACATGTATCAAAGCCATACATGTGTAATACATATGTACACTGCAAAATGTGAAGTATGAAATTCATACAAAATTACCACAATGAGCATACCAAATTTCATACTTCGCATTTTGCAGGTGAAAACCTAAGAATGGTACTTACCTTGCTCGTTATCGCAGCATTTGGTGGCAAGTTTTTGCATGTGTGTAGAAACTTGTAGTCACTCAGCCTTGTTGGAGCATAGGAGCCTTGATTAATAGCCTATCAATAGTGTTTGCACACTTTTTATACAGTACTTTGAAGGTGGTAACCAGACCACTCAATACAAAACACAAGAAGGCTGCTTATCAAGATAATGAAAATTAGTGCCCATAATATTACTAAGAGACTGACTTACGTATAAACTTGAATTTAGACTTCGCATGCACTGTTCATTATAAGCACGTTCCTTATTACAGAGTCTCTATTCATACTACTTCAATTACTGTATTGATGTATAATATGTAAATTTTCTATGAGACAATCAATCGAGCAAACTATACATATTTTACAATACCTAACTAGTTATCCTATTATGTATAGCTATACGTATTACTTGACACATTTTGTATCTTCTGTATAGACTCAAAGATTCCAGCTGCAGCTACAAACCAACTTCCAAGTAAGCAAATAAGCTATATACTATACATTATATAAAACAGTACGCAGCTAGCTAGTTATCCCTTAATCAATATGTACATTTTGTGTCTAGATTCAAAGCTTCCAGCTGCTACAAACCAACCTCCAAGTGAGTAACAGAAATAGAATACTATACTGGCTACTATTTGTTTCTATATTACATATTATATAGAAAGAACCACCCAACCTTTATTAATGCCCTCACTAGACACAATTAAGCATAATCCTAGCCTGATCGGTGACGGAAAATGGCCACCAGCAAAACCAGTTGGAATAGAAACAGCACAAGTACCTGCAGCAGAGGAAGTTACTGATGCTAATGGTTTGTCATGCTACCGGATGAAATCAAGCCCCCAAGGGATTGCTGTTATTATCAACAACAAAACATTCATCCGCATCTTGGGTGATCGAAATGGTACAGACAAAGATGCAGCTGCTTTGGAGAAATTGTTCACATACCTTGGCTTCTATACCAACCGCTACAATGACTTGACTGGGAGTAAAATGAAGAGTACTCTTAAGGATGTCGCTGCCATGGACTATAAACACTATGATTGTCTATTGGTAGCCATTTTAACACATGGGATTAAAGGAAAATTATATGGTACTGATGGTGTAGCAATTCCTGTGGAAGACCTTACCACATTATTTAATGGTGATCAGTGTCCTTCACTGATTGACAAGCCAAAGATCTTCCTTCTACAGGCATGCAGAGGGGGAAGTTATGACAGAGGGGTAAAGCATGATGTGATAGATGGAGGTGGTGAGATGGAAACGGATTATCTAAAAGCAAGTGAAGAGCATTTTGATTCTGTCAGGACCAAAATATTAGAAGACGAAGTAGAGGAAACAGATTCTGGCTACAAGGGTTTGTTTAATAGTTATAGCTACAGTGTACATACATATATATACAGCTAGTGATTTACTGTTTAGCCACTGCTTGAAGATTATATACATCCATAGCATAGCTACAAGTATGAATGTAGTTGATCATAGTGCAAAGTTATGTTTACGTATGTGTGCTAGTTACGTACATGCTGATGTGAAAACATCAGGTGGCTATGCATGTAAGCTAAGATATTTCAGTTTTTTATTAACAAAGTGACAGTGATGGAATTGGAATATTCATTGACGTATGTAGCTGCATATAGCTATGTTGCCACTGAATTTACTTACGTAAATATATGTACATAGCGGCTACAGTACCATTACATATACTATTTTAGCTATTTTAACAATAAATTTTACACTTTACAGGAACACTTCCATCAGAGGCAGATTACCTGTTAGCTTATGCTACAATCCCCGGTTATGTGTCTTGGAGGAACCATCAGAATGGCTCGTGGTTTGTCTCGGCACTGGTCAATGTTTTTACGGAGATGGCTGACAAGGTACACCTGCTGGACATGTTGACTGAGGTAAATCGACGGGTAGCTGAGGAATTTGAATCTACATTAGGGAAGAGAAAGCAAGTACCAGAGCCAGTTTCTAGACTGAGGAAAAGGTTATACTTCAATCCTGGAAATCATAGTTATGTGTAGCTAGGCAGAACTAAAATAAACTGCAAACTTTTTTGAAAACTTGTTCCTTTGGATATTAGTTTTTAAGCAGAAGCTTTAATTTGAATAAGTAAAGATTTTACCGCATGAACACAACTGAATAGTATACCATGTATACATATAGGGGGTAGCTATAGCTACCAGCTATATATTCAAAAGTATCTATGAGGGCTAAATACATGCGGCCTGAGGGCGCGGGCATATATATTAGGAAAATCCCGAGTGCCCATGTTATAACTATTACATATAGCTATAGTTAGCTAAGTATGTAAACTATAGCTATACTGCTAACATTAACAATTAGAATATTCAGCAGGAACTTTTGCATGATTAGCAAGACAAAGCTAATAATTTTCTTATTATGTGACCATGCGCAAGTCTGCAAAAACAGGTAACTATATGTAACTTTGAAGGCACGTAACTCAGCCTGTGAGTTACATACGTAGCAATAATAGGTGCACACACTTGACCATAGTATATACATACAATATAATTATAACTATGATGAAGCCGTATATCAAAGAAATTCCAAGGTGTATATACAAGCATAGCTATACACCTACTATAGCGCGCATCATAGTATAGTAATATATCATATATACCACGGCTAATACGGTGAATAACAACCCTTGTCCTCGGTCATCAGAAGTTTACCATGATACGGTAAACCCCTTGCCCTTCGGGCTTGGGTTTATCATGGCAAACTTCCTCTGACCTTGGACTCGGGTCGTATATTTGTTATATTCACCTATTAGCCACGTATATAGCACAAAGGTAATGAATATACATATAGCTAAATGTATAGCTATAGATAACACCTGTTGTTAGCTAGCTATACCATAGATTTATAGCTAACCCCGGGTATATACCTGGGTTATAAATCATGGCTATACTATCTATTTTTCTTTGCAACTACGTACCTCAAAGCCTGCATGATCAAATAATTAAGTAAGTAAGTATTAGTAATATAGTTTAACGTCGTTTAGTTTGGAGGATCCATTTTTCAACTAGCTACGTAACAGACAGTGTCTGAAAGCTCGAACATTATAATTCTGAATCTGGGTGTACACGAAAATCTATCTAGTTAGTCTATATACTAAAAATAAGGCCTATAATATGGGATAAACAGCATATAAATTATAGAGGTTTTACAAATAAGTTAACTGAAAGCAAAACAGACATTCCAACACATACATGATATTAGATGTTCTAAAATGTCAATATTCATATGCTTCCATATATAACTAAGGGTGTTCCACAGCTATGATCAATATCTTCATACCACTCGGTGAGGGCAGATAGATATCCCCATCTTGTTATCTAAAAGTCGACATATAGCTAAGTATCAGTCCAAGTTTCTTCTGGTATGTCACCTTCTCTCGTCATTTCCAGTGTTCTCAAAAGTGGCAGCACTGCCTATCTCCCTTTGAAGGTATTATGGTAACTCTAGCCCTGGTCCCAGCGCTAGTAGCAACAACAAACTCTTTTGACTCATTCCCTCCAATAATTCTAGCCTATATAGGCGTAGCTATGTGATTTAGGAGAGATGAGACATTATTATTATTATTATTATCATAACTTTACAGCATGAGTTACAATGAAACAGTTTATTGATTGTAGAGTTATCTTAATTGGTTAGCTACATGCCAAGGGACTGTTGGTATCCTGTGCCAACAGCCGGAATAAAGTACTTACGTAGCTATATAATAATTATGTACAAAATAGTTTGAAGCAGAACAGATTGTGATCAGGTGTCAGTGAGTCTGTAAAAGTTAACTGAGACAGGTTGTCTTGAGCAGCGGTAGCAGGGGCAGATGACATGGTAAGAGCAAAGGGAGTCAGAGTTGAAGCTGGTAGTAAACTGATTCCATAGATATGCAGTAATTTGATTTTTGATCGTGTGAATAGAAAGAGATGTATCTATTTCTGGTAGATGGTTCCAAAGCCTTACAATTCTGTTAAAATAAAAGTGATGGTGTGAAGATTGGAGTGCCTTAATGTGTACCAGTTTGGAAGAAGTTCCTGATCTGGTAGGGTTTCTAGCAAATTGGATATGCCTCCTGATGTTGAAGTGATCCGTGGATGCTTTTAGAGATTTCACAGAAAAGATTAAGTCGTCCAGTTCATAAGTGTACATGAGTGGTAAGAGGTGTAACCGCTCAAGTTGTACTTTGTATGGCAGCTCGTAATTATTTAGAATATATTTGGTGTCTCTACGCTGAACACGTTCCAGAGTGAAAACATCTTTCAGTAGTTGAGGCCTCCATAGTTGAGAGCAATAGAGCAGTTGTGATCTTACAAGTGAGATGTAAAGTTGTTTTTTGGCTGCAGTGGAGCCAACATTAAAAGTACGACGGAGTAGTCCTAGGGTTTGATAAGCTTTGGCAATAATAATGTTGTAATGTTCTGTCCAGTGAAGGTCAGTGGAAAAAGCCACTCCAAGATCTTTATGTTGAGACATCCGTCTTATTAAGTTACCATTGATTGCATATTTTGGTGTGTCAAGTGAAGTTTTTTGCCAGAAGCATAAATGTACAAATTTAGATTCGTTAAAGGGTTAAAGGTATAGCTCCAGGTAGATATGTTGTTGATGTCTTGTTGGAGTTTGTCACTATCACTTGTTGATTTGATAGCTAATAGGCATTTAGTGTCATCGGCAAATATAAAGGGAATTGCAGAGTGGATGCATTGAGGGAGATCATTAATAAAAATGACAAACAAAAGAGGCCCCATAATAAGTTAAGATCATATATATAGCTATACTGTAAGGGTGAGCTAGGTGCAATTGCAACGTTAATTCCATTTTTGTATACGGCCGGTTCCCTTATCCTGTGATCCTGTACAGTAGATTTCAGGTGACCATAGGCACACGTGAACGTTCTCGTGATTGAATTTATTACATACAGTATAACCATGCAAATATGGAGCCTGCATGCGTTTGAAGCCATGTTAAAGAGCATTCCTGGCGGAAATCAAGTCATTGAGCAGTTTAGACTGGTTTCCCCGACTGTTAGCTCTATATTTAGCACGTGATATTTTAGGAAAATCACGTGACGCTTTGCATTTTCGCAAGCTACAGTAGCTACTTGAAAAGGGAGGCGATTTATTCACATCATCTGATGCCCAGTATACGGAAACTTGTATATTTACCGTGTCATAGCGCATAGGATTTTATTTTCTTACAAACGGCGCGTAGTATTCAACTTTGACCTTGATTGTGTCATTACTCTTATACTGGTACCTCAATTGTAAGTTATACATAATAAATTGTAAAACACGCTACTTATTAATCTTTTAGCTGACATTCTGACCACAGATTAACTTACATGCACTATACTGTGGCTAGCTAATATTGTTACACGAGGGAGAAATCCGGGGACTTTCCCAAACTTGAGCTATAATTACTAATAATGTGCAAGCCTCCATAAGTGGAGTAGCTATAATGCAGATGAATTTACATGTATATGTGTAATAAGCATGATACAAAAATGCCATGTATACTCTACACATATGTATGAATATGAATATATATACATATAATGTACAACTGTTATTATGTAATATGCATTATCTGTGTATCTTCAACAGGATTGAGGCTGGGTGTTTGCAGTTTGCACTCGTTGCCAGATATGATGCTGTCATAATGGTATTTATTGTGGAGCAATTCAATATGGTCTACTGTAAATGGAAAATGAGGCTGTGGTACCATTTCTTCTGCTAACACGTGCCGTGGCTTGAAAGCTATCCATTTGTGACTATTTGTGGCAGAACAGTACATTAGTTCATATATGGGTAGACCAAGGTAATCAGCTGCTGCTTGTATTTCTAGCTGCGTACCCCACATTCCATCCTTAAACATACAGTTAACATGTTCACTGAATAGTTTCCTTCTTCCCATGTAAAGTGCCTTGTATTTCTCCATATTATCACTAATCAATTTGACTAATGCTTTACGCATTTGAGCATGATACATCTGATCACCAAATGCCTGATGAGCTAATGCTCTGAATAAACAATTACCATCGGGAGCAACACGATGTATCTTACGGTTGTACTGATGGAGTATTTCAGCAAGTTGAGCATACTCTGGAACCACTTGTACATATTCTGCTGGAATAGTGACTCCTGGTGGTGTTAAATACTTATCCTGTTGAAGTGCCTGTAACAATTGCGACATCACATGGCAACTAAGTTAAAACATTGTTTTAGGGCTGATTAAATATCTGAAATTTATGGATATCCATTTTGAACTCACCATCCTGATTCAGAAAGTGAACCCTTCATCGTAAAAGCTGATTTATTGTGAAATATACAATGCTAAAAGCTAAAAGGTGTACTATTCAGCAATGCTAAAAGGTGTACTATTCAGCTCAATAGCGTGACATCCAACTGTGTGACTCCAAAATAACTTTACTTTTTTCTATATAAAGATTGCTTATATTATATGAGGATATAGCAAGCTATGTAGTATGTAATATATAGTATGTATTGTATATACGTACCTTGTTTTGGATAACTGCTTTATTAACAGTACCATTGCCTTCAGTACCTTGAGCATTCTCAGAAGTTGCTGGCTTAGTAGTCAACCTGCTGCTTGTTCTTGTTCCATATGAGGTGACAGTGCTTCTTCTGTGGGCTTCTAAAAGCGGTTCAATATCATCACCGTCCACCAATCCCTCGTAATACAAGCCACGTCTTTTCAATTGTTTAGCCCACGACGGCTTCTCGTTTGAAACTAGTTCATCCATTAAGACTAAACAAAATCATACGATCGAGCTACCAAAACAAAATTGAATTTGTATTCGTCGTATATTGACTCCGTTATATTAAAATGCAACCTAATGCTATGTCCGTAAACAGTAAGAAAATAAAAATCCTATGCGCTATGACACGGTAAATATACAAGTTTCCGTATACTGGGCATCAGATGATGTGAATAAATCGCCTCCCTACTTGAAAACTTCTGTAAAATGTAGTCGGGTTTAGTTGCACATGATTACCTAACACTGCTTAGTCTCGCGTAGCCAGACCGCTTCTTTTCTTTTTATATATTGGGGAGGGAAAAGATATAAAAGAAAAGAAGCGATCTGGCTACGCGAGACTAAACACTGCTCGCAATCGGCGGACGAAAATAATTTCTTGCACGCTTCATATTTAAATTTGGGCGTTTACATAAAGGCGTGGCTTTGTTTTGAGAAGATGGCAAGGAAGGAGATACCTCAAAAACGTAAGATCATATGTTTATTAACATCAAATCACTCGCAGCAAGTGTTTATATATATAGTCTGGCCCTGTATATAGTCTCACAAGCCAGACTGCATGCCAGGCTATTTTTTCTTATGTACGTATATGGGGGCGGAAAAAACATTTTCCTGTCCCATACAAAAGAAAAATAGCGGTCTCAGTGGTTTGCGAGACTAAGACCCCTGTGGGTTTCTTCAGACACAATGTTAGCTTGTCACTCGAGTTTGTACATGTCCTCGCGCTTTAATTGCATGGTACAGAAAACTAAAATGTCCCGGCGTTTTCATATACGTATAGCGATTTTCTTTGCCGGGCATATAGCTACATATATAATAAGCCACAATACTTTTGCCCTCATAAAAACCTAGAGAATCCGGTTAAGAAACCATTCCATGCAGTTTTGCGGCTTGCACTTAAGTGACCATGCACTTGAGCCGGTCCGCTTGACTGCATAATTATATGCATGTACTTATATATAGCTGAGACCAAAATTAATATATACGGTAGCTAGCCACATGTATAGCTACGTAGCTATAGCTACTGTATATTGTTAATTAAAGAAGTCTTTCTGCTTCTGTGTTTTACGTATCTGTAGTTGATGATCCGCCTGAGCTAAAATATCTGAACAGGAATGTTAGGCCTGACTTGTGTGCAGCCTGTGAGGTTAATCCGCAAGCATGGAAAGATTTAGGGATAGAGTTAATGTCGGATAGTGCAGCAGCAGCAGCATTAAGCACAATATCAGTAAACCACAATGGTAACGTGGTGAACTGCTGCTCGTCATTGTTCTCACTGTGGTTTGAAAGACAACCTAAGGCGAGCTGGAGGCAACTCATAGAAGCACTGAAAAATATAAATTTGGAGAAACTAGCTACACAAATTGAGGGACAGTTGATACCATCCGTGGACCCAGGTTATACGACTAAGACTGCTGTATCACAAGGTACGTACGTACATATAAGTAGCAATAGTACATACGTAGCTACGTACTACATGTATGTAATTATAATTATGTTAACACCTTCAGTTGTGATACAAGATTGTGTACGTACCAAGTTGTAGCAACCTTAAGAACACCATGGAATTGCAAGGAAAAACCTTGCTAGCTAGCTACTGGGTCATGAACACCTTTTAGCTACAATTTTTGCTACAACTTTTACTACGTAGCTATAGCATTACAATGGCTTGAAAGGAGAAAGGTGCATGAACTCCATATTTTGGGCACGTACATATGTACCAGTAGCCTCATACGTACGTAGCTAGGACACTTGTTAACTAAAAGTTTGATGAATTTTTACATTTATAACGAAAAGTAGCTATATTGACAAAAAGTTGATTCAAGCCTCATTTTCTATTTATAGTTTGCAATCGAGATTCAAAAATACCAGTAGCTATGTATAACAGTGAAATGATCTGTAGCAATCCAAAAATCAACAAAATTTGTGATTGACAAATTTAAACGTCAAAATTTTATGCCGCAAAAATATGCCATATATATCTACAGTACATTTGATGTACATAGCTACAATCTTTTATACGTACTATACATATTTTGCAACCATGCATCATGCAAGGTTGTACAACTTGTATGTGACCTTCACAAGGCTGTGTGCATGCAACTAGTGAACGACACCATAATGATACACAAGCTTGCTGCAACCATGCAAAGTTGTAACAACCATGCTGCAAGGTTGCTACAATTTACAAAAATTTCCATATGGGAATGTACAGTAGCATCTGAAAATTTACTATGATCACGATATTAATCAAAATAATTATATTGATCACAATAATAAAAATCTATCTCTATCACTATGACGGATAAATAATAAAAATCTTGACTAGTATCTTAATTGTTGCACAGTTCTAATTTATTGTATAACAAGGCAAATACTTTTTGCCCTCCTAAAATCTAAGTGCTAGCTACCATAAGAAGCAAGCTACTTTCTTTATAGACTTTTACAGATACTACTGCTATGCACTGTTACTGGCACTGCTGATAGCTATACATACGTACGTATATACCATGCAGTTGTTCACCTCTAATAATGGATATTCCTATTCCATTACGTATGCGTACGTATAGCTATGATCGTTAGATATATTGATAGCTACAACTAAACCACATCACAAAAGAGTTCCACTTCACTATAGACATTATATACATAGGTCGCCAATACCAATAAATGGTATGTACTGATGTTGATATATATAATGTATATGTATAGCTATACCTTATATAACTATCATACTGCACAAAGTGCATGTGCAAATGATCAGATAGCATTCCTAAATTTAATATTTAATAAAATATGTGGTTTACTAAAGTATTTTGAGATGACTGTAATATGGTATGTATTACACACCACTATATGGTATGCCATGCATGCTATATATGTACTGATATTATGCATGCATCCTATTATAGTACATGTATAGATGGTTATGCAATAATTGCTAACTTAAATTACATGCAATTTATCTAAAGAATTTTCTGTATTAGAAATGGTATGTATTACATACCACTATATGCCATGCATGCTATATAAGTACTGATATTATGCATGCATCCTATTATAGTACATGTATACATATCATGGTTATAAAGGAGTTTCTTGGTTATTAATGTAAACAAGCCCACATATGTACAGATCAAACTTATATGTTTGAATGATGCGTGTACATGCAGGTCAGTCACATGATGTTGATGCAGTTAGCGTCGTTGTACCAATTTTGGTTTTCTCATGTTTGTGTCATACATATCATGGTTATAAAGGAGTTTCTTGGTTATTAATGTAAACAAGCCCATGCACACAGATCAAACTTACATGTTTGAATGATGCGTGTACATGCAGGTCAGTCACATGGTGTTGATGCGGTTAGTGTTGTTGTATCGATTTTGGTTTTCTCATGTTTGTGTCATACATATCATGGTTATATAAGGGAGTTTCTTGGTTATTAATGTAAACAAGCCCACACAGATCGCACTTGTACATTTGAATGATGCGTGTACATGCAGGTCAGTCACAAGATGTTGATGCAGTTAGCATCGTCGTACGGCCGATTTTGGTTTTCTCATGCTTGTGTCATACATATCATGGTTATAAGGGAGTTTCTTGGTTATTTATGTAAACAAGCGCACATAGATCGCACTTACACGTTTGAATAATACATTAGCTATGCCATGATAATAATTGCACTATTAGCCAGGTTTTGTTGTACGTACGTAGCTATATATGTACATTTAATTTATATATAGTGCGATAATATGGATAGAAGAGTTGGCCACAAAGGTAGCTAGCTATACGTATATGCTGACAGCAATAATTATATTCAAGTTATAACAAGGCTATAGCGCTATGCATATTAGCTAGCTATATACGTATAGCTAACGTAATATAATTCATCAAAATTAAACTGTGCCTCCTCATTTTTACCTGCATAGTGTCTTTGAAATTGTGGGCATGGGCATGTCTTTCTGAAACTGCTAGACCTATACATAATAATACGTATATCCACATAATAATTATGTACATGCACACACACACATGCACACGCACGCACGCGCACACGTACACACATACACACACGCACACACACACACACTAGTTTTAGTTAATCAAAACTAAAAGTAAAAGTAATTTTAGTAAGGCAATTTTATTTTAGTTAACTTAAACTAAATAAATCATTTAACTTCAACACTAAAACTACATCTAAAACTAAAATTTAACTCAAATTATGTACTAAAACTAAAACTAAAATTCTGCAGAAACCAACCATGTTTGCACCAAAACTGACTTGAAATCACTTATATTGCACATGCAAGAGTATATAGCTACTATCTATGCACAGTGTCTCCAGTGTCCAATGTGAGCGGGTCTGATTTTCTGGAGAGAATTTTGCCGACCCTGTGATGTCACAGTTAACAGAATGGCGCCTATAGAGGGCACAAATTGGGCTGGCAATATGACCTGGAAATGCTCCTATTGTTAGATAGACACCTCCTTGGCCTTGTGGTGTGGTATGGGCTCAATGTGGCTATACTTTTGGTGGCTTCTCCTGCTCTAAATGGTGCTGTATGGATATCTGGGCCCGCTCCCACCCCACCCCTTCCTCCCGGAACCCACTCACCCCCTCACTCCACTGGACTGAAATTAGTGCACACCAGAAAAATTGTCTCAAAAGCCCTGAAATCCAGCCATCAGTCATTTACAGCTAGCCCTGTAGTGGTTGTATTTGAATGCCAACAGTCTTGTGTGAATCAACAGTCTGAGAACAGGTGCTTTTAAGGGCTTTTGTTGTTATTGGTCTCCCAACTGCTCAAATGACTTTCTATTGATATACGTAGCTATATAATTTTGTACGTACGTTAAGCCATATAGCTAAAGCTATATACGTAGCTCGCTACAATTATATATATAAGTATTTATGGTTGAACATTAGGCCTGCGTCAAATATGCTGGCATAATTTAAAGCATAATAGGCTTACCTGCTATGCTGGAATAATGTCGGGTAGTATCCTGGAATAAATCGTAATTTTTAGTAAATTGTCTCAAGATGGTGCTCCATGCGACAGCAGACACAGCAACAGCTGTTGCAAAGTTTGTGATGATGATATAGTAGTAGTATATTATACATAGCTTCAACAGCCTTCCAAGGGTACGTAGTTACGTAAGTATACTGTATAGTACATTGTGGCACGTATCACTGAGATGGTGAGTTGTAATTAAAGCCATAGTACAGTTGTATACACAGTATGAGTTAATAGGGCTTATACCTACATCTCACAGCTGTAATTATTGTTACAGTAGCATAATGAGCATAATAGGAAAGAGTCCAGGCATAATAGGGGTAATTTATGGGAAATTCCCAAAAGCATTTTATAGGCAAACTTTCAAGCATAATTGACTCAGGCCTATTGAACATACATAGCCTTGCAATACATAGCTACAGATAAAACCTTTGTAGTGTTCTTGTATGTGGAACTGAAGCAATCTCATTTGCTTCGATGAATTCTGTCTTCCCTTTAAACAGAAGCATCTTTGTATGACTCTTTTCCTGGATTTCTGCAATTTTAAAAACCTGGGTAATATAGCTCTATACAATTACCTGATAGACTATCGTTCGAGTCTTGTTTCCTCACCAGTGGCAGTGCTACTAATCTTCACAGCAGCTCCCCCAGCCTGAATTATATAGCTTTTGGCCACCTCCATTTTGTGATCTGGGATGCATTAGCAAAAATTAAAGCTAGCACACAATTTTGGATCCATACATAGTGATACATTTTTCATATTCATATGCACGTAGCTATATTCTTGCTGTGGATAATGTGGTAGCTATTCAAAAACTTCTTCTGAGAGCAAAATCATTTGATTTGCAATAGTTCATTCTCACAACAAATTCCTGCTATACAATAGCTATAATGATGAAAAGTACATTACTATTTTTCCTTATGCAGTGTAGTATTTATTGTCTTTTATTACATACGTATTATACACACATGGATGTGCCTTTCTATAGCTAATTTGTGATGTGTATAGCCATGTAATATACTACAAATCAAAATGCAATTATTTAGTGATGCGTATATGTATATCAATATATGTTGCAGTGCATGCATGGACATCAAAGAATCAGTGTCACTTTCGTTTGTATACCGATATATCAAAATGGCCGACATTTAGTGCGCTTGCGTAGGGCCACGCCCCATTAATAAGCTCCTTCTATTCTACTCATGGTACGATGATACACGGTGAATACCGAGTTTCCGAGCAAGTGCCACGCCTTATACCTCTTCTACCATTGTGACAACTTTCATATGCGGTGATCTGTCTTACGAATGGCTAGTAACGTAGAAAAGATACATCAGAAAGGTAAGTCTGGTTTAGTCAAACATGAGATAAGTCGTTATATAAGATTTTTAAAAAGATTTTTCATACTACATATGTACGTATATGTATTCTTCAACATGCATACTTATCGCGATATCTCACCTTGTTTGCATCATCCTCGTTGGAAGAGTCACCATGCATTGGGTAAAATCTGTAAGACTTTTAGTCATTGTCAAGTATCACATATTATACTGTTCCAGGGCATGCATGCTAAACCCATGGTCGTGGAATTTTTCAGTGGATCTATTACTGTAACACATGGCAGCATAAATCCATTGTACTACATATGTATAGCTACGTACGTACGTATGTACGTAGGTACAGTATCTTTTTTATTGTTACTATAATATTTACAAAATCTGTGAGCTGCATGAGATTTGAAAATTGTGTTTGAATCCTACGTACGTACATTTATACTAAATTCGAAATCCAAAAATCCAATCAAATTTTATTTTATGTTCATCTAATCCCTCTTTTCTTATAACAAGTCACTATACATACATACGTATCTAGTGATTGTGTAGTTACGTAATAATAACAATATTAATCAATGCACATACGTACATAGTAGTGTTGTTTTAGTAAGGCCTTGTAATTTTATAGTAAGTTACGTAGATAAAACATTTTAGTTTTAGTAAGATTTATGAAATTCTTTTAGTTTTAGTTTTAGTAAGATTTATGATTTTAGTTTTAGTTTTAGTAACATTTATGAACTTCTTTTAGTTTTAGTTTTAGTTTTAGTAAGATTTATGAAATTCTTTTAGTTTTAGTTTTAGTTTTAGTATCATGTATACATTCCTTTTAGTTTTAGTTTTAATTTTAGTAACACTTACAAAATATATTTTAGTTTTAGTTTTAGTTGTAATAAAATTACCATTTAGTTTTAGTGATATTTAGATTATTTATGAAATCTGTGGAAGTTTTGTGCATAAAATCTATGAAATCTTTATGAAATATTCATTAAATCTCTGAAATACCTATAAATCTTTATGAAATCTTTTGAAATACAATAAAAATTTAAAATTTAGTTTTACTGACATTTAGTTTTAGTTTTAGTTTAAGTTCAACCTTGATTTTAATTTTAGTTTGGTTTTAGTTTTAGTACTGATTTGAATTTTATTTTAGTTTTAGTTTTAGTACCAATTTGAGTTTTATTTTAGTTTTAGTTTTAGTTTTAGTATTGACATGGATATTATTTAGTTTTAGTTTTAGTTTTAGTACTGACATGGATTTTGTTTTAGTTATACGTAGTTTTAGTTTTACTATTGAGATGGATTTTATTTTAGTTTTAGTTTTAGTACTGAAGTGAAATTACTTTTAGTTTTAGATTTAGTTTTAGTTAACTAAAATAAAATTGTCTTACTATTAGTTTTAGTTTTGATTAACTAAAACAACAGTAATAGCTATGCATGTACATATATTCTGACTAGGGCCCAAACGAATGTTGTAACATTCGAATGTTCATTCGTTTAAGTAACATTCGATAGTAAATTTTGACATTCGAAATACATTTATCTACGTATTTAATGCTCAACATTATATGAACAAATCTTTAAATTTTACATGAATCATGGTGGTACATGTATCTTTCAGCTACTTTGTCTACTTATTTTAAATTAAAATTGTCATTATAAGCATGTAAATTGGTGTATTAAGTATCCATTGTGTGGGCATTCAAACATTCGAACATTCGGTATTGAAAATCAAAGAATGTTCGAATGTTAAAATTTCACATTCATTTGCCCCCTAATTCTGACAAAAATTTATAGCTACGTACGTACATATAAACCTTTGTACAGCTATAGTTATAAATGAAAAAGAGAAATGTCCTATGGAAAAATGTCAAACTGTATCAAAAATGTTTGATCATAATGGAGGAGAATTATTAATTAAGGAACATGCTGCTAGAATAACTGTTCCTAATGGAGCAATTGAAAAAGACACTGAGGTTCAAATTGAAGCAGCTGCTAGTTTATTGGGTCCATTCATAATTCCAGAAGACTATGATCCTATCAGTGCCTATGTGTGGATAGGAGCTTGCTATGACTTTAAAAAACAACTGATGATAGAAATTGAACATGATATTGTTGTGTCTGATGAAACAAATGTTTCTGAATTATGTGTATTGACTGCATGTAAAGAAGATGTATGTGATGGAGCAAACAATAAGACACTATATAAAATGCATGAAGATACTTGTAAGTATCAGTATCCTTTGAACAAGTCATTTTGTACAGTTTTCACTTCACATTTCTGCTCCAAATGTCTGGCTGCAAGATCAAGAGCTAAAATACCAAACATAGTAGTAATGTATCATTACCTTCCAGAGGATTACAAATTAGTTTATGAGTTCACTGCAGAAGTTAGTTTTTGTTATAATTTATTGTATTGCAAAGAGGTTAGTTTTACAAACATAGCTACATAATAATTATTATGTATGTAGCTATATGTATGAGTATTGTCTGAATATTACGTATACATATATGTACGTATGTATTAGTCATACTGATAAACTGTGTACGTAGCTCAGGCAATTAAACGTTCTTGGAATAATAGTTTTGTTAAAGGTACGTACATACGTATGTAGCTATAGTACAAAGCACATATTATGTAACCTATCTGATTTCTAAATTCTTAGCTACATACGATGTAATGTAGTTGAAAATGTGCCTGTGTGTCTGGTTTTTACTTTTACATATCTGGTGCTTATTATTAACTGATTTATGTATACCTAAATATTGCGACCCATACCTACATAGTACGTAGCTAATTGGTGGCAATTTACTATGATTATTATTATGTATATTCATAACCTTTTTCTTTTGAGCTCTTTTATTAAAGAAATATTAGTATTCACCTTAAATACGTAAGTTTAGGCATTATTTAATACTGTATGTACGTATGTATAGTGGAAAATTTGGTATAGAATTTATTTTGGCAGTTTGGCAGATTTTAACAAAATTACCAAATTTAATTCCACCAATCATTCAAGTTTGTACGTATATGGAGCAATGGGTGATCTTTTAGGCTTACACCTGATAATTGGTAAACCACCAAATAAGAATGTCTCCAAATTTACCCACTAGCTACCATAAAGCGCAAAAGTTTGACGGGGGAAGGTTTTGACGAATCAACGTTCACTATCAATATTTTTGCAATTTTGAATAGAACGATTTAAGCGCCTATATCTATAATTTATGGCATGTGTACCAAACCAACTGAGATACGTAGTAGGGGGGCATGCAGTAGTTAATGATTAACAAAACTAAAAATTTCATTTAGCCAGGGATGTCTTTGCTTAAATACTTACAACCTATTTCAAGTAAAAAAGAGTCCACACATCTTTGTCCAAAATGGCATAGATACTACACTTACTTGGTGATCTCCAATTTCAGGCCTCCAAATAAACATGACGACCACTTAGTTACCCGTAACAAAGTGAAAGAATAGAATGCCATCACAGATGTGTAACGTTCAGGTGTGTTAAGGCTAAAAGATGCGCAGCAACCAAGCACCAAGCATGTGCAGTAATAACATTCAGTTAAAAATTAATGCGCGCTAAAACAATATCTGCTACATTTATCAAAATTTATTCGTCAAAATCTTGATTGATTCATTTGTCAAAATTTTGTGCCATACGGTATACAGTATATTGTTTCGAGTTTACATTACGTAGGTATGTTAGTAGCTACTTAATAGAAGGGATTATAAAATGTATGGTTTCCAGTAAATATATGTGCTTTAAAAACAGCATTTTAAAACCAGAATACAAAAACTAATTAACTACTGTAACAACTATAATGGTATACAAGTAACAACATTATAACTTTATTCAAAATACTAGCTACAGGTATATTGCTTTGGAGTTTGGTTGAATTAAATATTGTAGATGTGCCAGAGGACTTGTTCCGTTTGTGCATATATGTAGCTATGTAGCTATGTACATATGTACGTAGCTGTAATTCTATACTTTAGCACATACGTATATGGAGTATACAATGCTGGGTTGTGAGTGATAGCTAGCTATTATGTTGGAAAACCCGACATGTTTACATTTGGTAATATTTCGAGAAATACCATTTCAAAATAATTATTCAATTAATTAAAACAACCTGCTGTCTGTAGCTGGTTGTCTAGTATTACATACGTAGCAGCAAAAATACACTAATCAGTTATGTACATATAGCTTTCATATACGTACGTACGTAGCTAAGCTTGATGATACGTAGCTAATGGATGGATTTCAGGGCTTTTGAGACAATTTTTTGAGATGACTATTACTTGAGACAGGGGTGGGATGAAGGGGAGGGGACTGGAGGGACAGTGGGAGGTAGCTCAACAAACCATAAAGCACTGTTTAGAGCACCAAAAGTAGCCAGAAGGCACCCATACAACACCACAAGGCCATTGGAGACATCTAGTTAGCAGTGAGAGCAGTTCCATGTCTCCCAATTGGTGCTTTCCATAGGCGCAAACATCAGATTTGTGACTTCACAGGGTCAGCAAAATGCCCTCCAGAAAAGCAAACCTCTTCACATTGGCCAATAGAGACACTGTGTATAGAAAGTCCTTGAGTGTAGCTACATACGTATGTATAATCTTATGCAATAAAATGGATATTACTTTTTGTGCAAAAGTCGACAGGAGTAAAATATTTGCTTGCTACATACTTGCTTTCCTATACTTTTTAGTTTGATCCCTAAACCCTCAAAATCTATTTACAGATAGTTCTAGTAATTACACAACATACGTACGTAGCTACGTACGTACATATACATACGTATAAACGTATATGCATATGTACATTCATACGTATGTACGTACATACCTGTAGTAAATACTTACAAATTTTATAGAATACAGAAGAACGATATGCTAAGCGAAGAATGAAAAAGGAGTCATCTGAATTGATACATATTTCAAAAAAAGATAAAATTCTTTTGGAATACCCTGAAAAGTTGGAAAGCTGGGAAATATATCATTCAGGTTCTAATGAGGTACGTAGCTACGTAAATACATAACATGTCCATAATGTTATTGCTAGTATACGTATATGTCACTTTACTATATATGTATGAATGTCGCATGTATTTACAGTATGTGTGTATGTACGTATGTACCGTAGCTTTGGAGAAATTCATTATTGGAAATTTTCATGTGAAAAAAGTTCATAGATAAAAAATTTTTCATTGTTTGGGATAGCCGATGAAAAAGTTTTAACAGCAAATATAATATCAAGACACACAGTAGTGTGTCAGCGGCCAAGAAATACGCGAAACCAAGAAATACGCATGGACACACCAGTGTGTTATTTACGCGACCAGTCAAATAGCCGATTTCAGCCTATCACAACTCAAAAACTATGGCATCTATTTCTACCAAATCTACATATTTTAATGTCACCATATACAGTACCTTACATACCAAATTTGAAAGAAATACCCCAGCAGTTCCTGAGATACATACAAGTCCCTGAAACTCGTTGGATTTTCTTCGTATTTTTCTTCTTCTTCTTCACACCAAACAATAAAAGCGTATGCAAACTATGTTCTTGTGCACCAAATTTGGTGCACAAGTAGCGCTACCTAAACCCTACATCTCCACAAAATTTGGTACGATTTACAGTAAAATTGAGGAAAATTTGAGCGATAGTCGATAAAATTTTTTACCAATTTGTTTACACGCCTACCGGAAAAACTATTGGTGCTATCGTTCTGAAATTTTTATCAGGCACTAATCTAACATTAAAAGTGGACAATTTTGATGGATTTGTAAATCGGAGCAGCATAGCCGATTTTATGATCACGAAAACAAGTAGGTGTAATTTTTGACGAAATTATTAAAAGAGGTGCTTATATCAACATACGTAGTTGAAATAAACCGACAATAGATCGATACTCTCTAATAGAACAGTCACTAATGTTCTGCATTTATGTAACTAATAAATGACCTGTTATTTCTAAAAAAAGAAGTGAAATCTCAACCAAAAACACCCTGGCTGTAAAAAATGGAGCGGCCAAGAACTTACAAAAGACCTGGATAAAAAAGATGTGAAATCAAAATGGGCGGCCAAGGCCTGTGTAGTGTTACTGCTGATGGAAATAAAATTTTAATAATCACAAGTCAGGCCGCAAAACATTAACAAATTGATAAGTTAATGTTTTGCGGCCTGACTTGTGATTATTAAAATTAATTTTTTATTTCCATCAGCAGTAACACTACACAGGCCTTGGCCGCCCATTTTGATTTCACATCTTTTTTATCTAGGTCTTTTTTAAGTTCTTGGGCTGCTCCATTTTTTACAGCCAGGGTGTTTTTGGTTGAGATTCTAGTTGCCACTTCTTTCAATATACTCTACATGCATAGCTATTATATATACGTACTTATATACGTACGTATGTAGTCTTGCGTAGCCATATGTAGCCATGGTTCATTTCTTAAAAATACATATTTAAATGTGGATTAGGTACTATAAGCACTAGCTATCTGGAGGCTGATATACGTACTTGTAGGCTCTTGGATATAATCGGCTAAAACAAGGGCTGTCATTTCCAGCTTTGGTTGAATTGCCATGCAAGCACATGCAAGCATAAAGCTCCTATGTACATACGTACATACCTTCTGTCCTGCTTTTACAACTGGTCAATGCTACATGAGATAGTTCATGTTGAATGGGTGCTCGGTGAACTCAACACACTCTTGGATGAAGTTTGATTTGTACGTAAGCTATTCTTTTAAGCTTAAACAGTGTATAAAACTTACAAGCGTGAGAGTAGATTACTAGACCAAAATTATTTCATCTTCTCTATTTATACAATGGTAAAATATTCTGTGTGTTTAATTTTCATTGTTGCACACCACTGTCCACTGACGAAATGTTTTTGATGGCAAAATTTTCCCAAACTACGGTATGTACGTACATACGTACATATGTATGTATATATGTATGTACAGTATGTATGTACAGTATGTATGTATGTATGTATGTATGTACGTATGTACGTACGTACGTATGCGTAGTATATAGAATTAACAACAAGATAACCACAAACCACTTCACTAATCATATTACACAGCCTACAGTATTCATGAATACCAAGAATTCATGGCAATGGTAAATTTTGATGGTTACTTAAAATAAAGGTACTAGCTACAGTAGCACGTATCGTTATATGTAGCATGACAAAAGAAATAGAATAACATCAAAACCATACATCTTACTTGGCAAAATTCCTTATATTCTGCAAAATGTCTAAGGACTCCATTAAAACTGAAGCCAAGACAAGCAATGCTTGATAATTGGTACGTACGTATATCACGCTAGCAACTGCATCATCAACGGCTTCTAAAGTGACAAAAGTGGGCCATCGATTGATGAAATTCGGAAGCATGTATGTATGTGAATGGTTCTTCACAAAGGTATGGCTTAAAAGAAATAAATGTTAGTATTAGATATGTAATTGGTACTTCATACTTCATATTGGATCTGCATGAATCGTGTATAATTTGATTGTTACATAATTACGTTATTTTGCAGGCATAGCTTACACATAACTAAGTAGCTACAACTACAAAACATTAACCTTACAATGCAGCCTACTGTAAAGCTTGACAACATGGCTAAGAAATACACATACATACGTACATAGCTTATGCAGTCAGTCAGTCAGTCAATCAGTCAGTCAGTCAGTAGCTAATGTATATCAGGTGAATTTTGCATGGTCGAATTGAGGGTCATATATTTTGCAGATGGCAAGGGTTACAGTAGGTAAATGCTTACAAAGTTATGTATGTAAATGCTCGCAAGTAACTCGTAAGTGAAAAATATAAATTGTGTGTCGCACGAGGACACGCGAGGACCACACACAGCAACTGCATGAGTCGCACGCATGTATTCACGATGTTGCATTAGAGCTGTACCATACATGTACGTAATTTTGCTTGAACACCCTTTATCTTTCCCAGTCCCTGCTGGAATGCTTCCTTGTTTTGGTCTAAGATCCTTTCTACTGAATTGACAAGACTAATCGACTTAACAGTTTTCCAGTCAAGTGGGAGCTTTGCCAACCAATCTCAATCAATCAAATTTGGACCATCTCTCTTTACTACTACGTAGCTATATACGTAGCAGGGATAAAGTGGTGGTTGAAGCAGCATGCTTTCCTCCACAATGGTGGCATGATGGTGTCTGTGAATTGCTGCCTGGGCAGGGAACTTGAACATTCTTTTTAGTGAACTTATTAGTCATCGGCAATGAGTCTTGTACCTTGTGTACTGTGGTGTGTGAACCTGACTGTAAAGATCAGCCACATGTGGTGATCAACCTTTTGAGTTCTTGCGTTGAACCGGTATCTTGCATTATGACTGACGGACGGGGGTTATAATGTTGCTTTGTTATGTTTAACAGTGTCGAATACTCCAGGTCTGTAGTTTAGCAGGTGCCGCTAGACTGCAGATCGTGCTGCACAATGATGGTCCACACATGCTCAGTAAAATTACTATTTTCTTTGCATCAGAGGTAACACTGTTTGCTACAAAGTACTCTTCCATCCATTCTAAATACGATTCCTAGTTTTCGATTGCTTGGTCAAATTCGCCAATATTTCCATATGCCACTTTCCTGGCCATCTTGCCAGTTAATCCTCATCGCCAAATGTAATATCTTTATGATTAGTTGTATACAAACAATGGCCAGTAGATATAATGGCTGGTTGGTAAACAAGGAAAGGATTAAGATACAATAGTAAACAAATAAAACAATATACGTAACACGTGAAGAGATAGAATACAATCATGTGTATATGCATACTAAATACCGTATGGCATGAAAAATTTTACATGGAATTAAATTTTACGGTTTTACGGTTGGTGCCATAACCGTAAAATTTAATTCCGTAAAATATTATTGATTATATCCACATCAGTAACATCATGCACGCGCAAACGCACGTGCAATCAAAGCTAACACCTAGCTAGCCAATAGCTACTTTTCATAGTATTCCTCAAGTTTGCTCTTGGATTTGCCAGTTGTTATTTTGCCAAAAGCATCTTAAGGTAGCTAGGAATCGTCTAGTCACTTCGCTACGACTGACATGCCCACTTTTAACGTCTTAACAACTAAACGCCTCTTGCTAAATGCAGCATCACCAATCGCGAGTGTTAGATAGTTATAATATTATATAGGCGGTTCAACACACAGCTACTAAGGAAACGCCCATTTGGAAAAATGCAAATGAACAAACAGACAAAGTACAAACTGAAAGGAATTCAGTATAGTAGCTAGACATCAGTTATAATTATGTGGAGAGTTATTACAATTTTCTTGAAGATCGGATACTCGTACATGCCGCAGACCAAGTTTAAGAAGCCAGGTGCACGGTTATTTATCATGTAGCGTGCCTTCCATAAAGCGCCTCTATTTAATTAGCCAGGGCTCCGTAAAATTAAAATCCGTCAACTTTCTTTCCCTGCACAATATAGCAAAACCGTAAAATTTTATTACCGTAAAATTATCATGCCATACGGTATACATATATGCCTATAATTATTAATGTGCATTAAGTATTTAACTGCTACGTACATACGTATGTACATACCATACGTATGTACATATATACATATATATGTACAAAGCTACATATGTGACCCGGTCTGACAAAACCAGTCTTATTGCCGCAAAATACACATATTCATTTTATGATACCTATCACTTGTTCTGTTGGTTCTATTCAAATTCTGTTAATTTTATTGAATTCCTTAGGATTTTCTGCATAATAGGTAAAGTTTGTGTTATAATAGCATGTTGAAAAAAAGGATTATTAAGTTTTGAATACTGAAAATTAGCTCAAAATTTATGCGGCAATAAGACTGGTTTTGTCAGACCAGGTCACATATGTAATATGTACATAAGTGTTTAATATCAAGACTCACGATAGTGAGTTGCAAGGCCAAGAAGAAGCGCAGCAACGCAACCACCGAGTGAGTTATTTACATGTAGCACCGCCCTCAAACTTGCAAACGCTCTAGCTAAGCTGCCATGAAAGCTATCACTTAGTTATCACAGACCCACAACGTTCTTACTATATAGAATCAATGAACCAAGAATGGAGGAAATCGGCGCCACCTTTCTTAAGTAACCAGCCGTTGCGAGTTTTATGGCACCGTTCATACACCCACGTCCGACAAACCATCCCTTCCCACTCGATTCGCCCATTACTCGAGAATTGGTACCTTCATTGTTTGAAGAATCAATAACTTGAAGTACATCGAAATCGGCTCAGCCAGTCTTCAGATACGGCCTTACAAAGTCCTTCCTTTCACAAAAGTTTTTTTGATGCAGCATTCGTTTTGTTTTCTTCTTTCTTTCTTTCTTTCATTTTCATCGCACACTTTTTCGTGGGCTTGTCGGAACTCTCATGAACCCTGGAAGTTTTTCTCAAACTCTCTTTTTGTACATTCACTTGTTTGTCTAATAACTCACTCATTTCTTCATGGATTTCAGCCAAATTTGTATCAGCACTTCTCCCATGTATGCTCTACCTGTCATACTACTTTCAGCCTGAAGTAAACACTTGAATGTACTATTACACTGCAGGTTGATAGTTGTCATAACTTGGACCCCCTTGAAATGATTTGCATAAATTTTCAGATACACAATCTATATTGATGTATCACTCTGTAGTGAAAGTTAAAAAAATTGTAGGCCTGAGTTTTTCAAAATTCAGCTTCAAAGTTTAATTTGCAATATTGTATGCTAAGCAAGTACAAGTTATGCCCATGCAATACTTCTCTGCTGCTTGCTAGTAATAACATCTGTTTCCAAAAAAGTGGTGATATGCTAAACAAAAACACCTTGGGTGTAAAAAAGTGCGAGGCCAATCAGAAGCAGTATTGCAAACAGGTGCGATCAAAAACTTTGATATCAGTTGAGACCAAGAAGTTACTTATCAAAAATCTTTTTAGCTACTTGAGTGACCTACAATAGTTTATAGCATATTTTCACAACTATGATTGGCTTTGTCACTTGGCCACCTTTTTCTTTTTTATTAATAAAGGTGGCCAAGTGACAAAGCCAATCATAGTTGTGAAAATATGCTATAAACTATTGTATGTCATTCAAGTAGTGAAAAAGATTTTTGATAAGTAACTTCTTGGCCTCAACTGATATCAAAGTTTTTGGTCGCACCTGTTTGCAATGCTGCATCTGATTGGCCTCGCACTGTTTTTACACCCAAGGTGTTTTTGTTTAGCATTTTATGTATGTACTGTACTATCAAGTTGATATACATACGTATGTACGTATATATGTGTACATGGAACACTTTATCATACGTATATATACATACGTAGGTATGTAATCAATGTAACTTTTGCTATCTTGTGTGTCTATGTATGTAGATTACTATTAAAGAATTAGATTTTCAGAAGTATAAAAGCATTGCTAATCTAAGAAATGATGAAGACGATGATCGCTTTCCACCGCGTTTTAAAATCAAAATTACTAAGAGGGGTGATCACATACCCCAACAAAATCTTAAATTCTACATAAAAAGCAAAGATAGGCGGTATGCACTTGATATTCCTACTTCTAGAGATCAAGTTCTTACTACAGGTTAGCAGTTGTTAGCTACGTACATACGTATGATACATGTCCAATTCAGTATAACTTCATTTACGTATCTACGTTTACTGTATAGCCCGAGGGTTGAAATTTTCAAGTTTGAGCAAATTTTGAAATTTTGGCAATAAAAATTTTAAGACTCATAGTTTTAACCTCAAAAATTCATATTAGTTGGCTAATGGTCATTGCTTAGCCTTACTCACTGCATGTGACCATACGAAGATGATTGTCACTTATACATTTAATTCAGCCTACAGTGGGAAAGCAGTTAATAAACCAGATACATACGTAATGTAGGGATGGCCATAATGCTCATGATGTCTATATTTGAGAAAACATGCATAATTCACACATCAACTTGTTTCAAGTCAAAATTAGCTATAACATGATCATAAGCCACTCTTCTTTTAGCACGCCCACTTTTAAAACTGAATGTGTTCTGCAAGAACCTACATAGGCGGCGGAAGCTACTATGAAGTAGGGGGCTTGGCCAAATATTTTAACTGCTATAAAACCATAGTAACAGTAGCCACACATTATAAATAGGTGACCACCATTACTGATCATGCAGATCAGTTTATATGTAAGGGTTAAAGCATTGCCGTGAGTGCTATATAAAAAATAAACCACGAGGCAACGAGGCCGAGATGGCTAATATAGCACGAGGCAAAGCCAAGTGCTATATTAGCATCGAGGCCGAGTGCTTTATTTTTCATATAGCACGAGCAAGGAAATGCTTTAACTGTTATAGAGAATTTCCTCTACAAATTCGTATGCCATTATAAAACGTCCAACCTTACCAATCTTTCAGCAGAACGGCTTTAGCATTGATGTATCCCAGTGTTTCCTACTGTTTACTGAATTGTCCATCAATATATACAGCGAAAACAAGAGGTTTAAAGTCTTTCATTTTATTTCCCATTCTATAACTACCCAATATAGCACTGTTCGCGCGTTTCCCGTTCTATAACTACCCAATATAGCACTGTTCACACGTTTCCAGTTCTATATCTGCAATATAGCACTGTTTTCGGCTTTGATCCTCCCACTCAAAATTCTTTATATGCCAGTATATCATACATAAAATGTTTTTACTATCTGTAGATCTACCAAGTCATAGATATTCGACCCCCACCAAGTGCAGTAGAATGGGATGCGTGCATGATAGGCTTAAAAGCTGCAGATCAATTTCAAAATCAACCCTACTATTCTCGATCTTTTCCACCTCAGCGCTTTGTGTTCTAGCTAGCTACAAAGCAATAGCTATACGCATATCTCTTACAACATGTGTGTAAGAGCTTACGTATATCAACCATTTTAAATAACGCTCTCACCATGGTTTGTGGCACGTTTTTGTCTAACCAGTCTTAAAGTCTAAGAAGTCCATATTCCAGTAAAACACTATTTATCCTCACAAGTTTCTTGTTCATTCTCTTGTTTATTATTTTCTTCACCATGACTGACTGCATTGTAGTCTGCTATAGTAATTAATTTTATGGCGCTTCTATATATTTAGTTTGCCGGGTAACTAGAATTATCATCAGAAAAAAATTCAATGCAGTTGAGCAGTATAGACAGGCTAGAATTAAAGGCAGTTCAGCAGTATAGACAGGCTAGAACCGAGCCGGATTGTTGTTGTCGGTTGAAGTGGATTAGGCAAGAAGTTTATTGATGCCTGTTTTATACAGGCATTTCTAAGCTCTCGTGATTCGTAATGATGATTCGGCTGCACTTGTTCTGTGAGAGTTTAGGTTCTACAAGCTGGCATATGTATAATTAAGTTGTATCAACAGTAGTCAATAACTTTTTAAAACCAGACAAAAAGTGGAGAGGCTAAAGTCCCCCAGCCCCCCCCCCCCCCCCCCCCCCCCCTCCATTCTGCTATCCTTGACCGGTTGGTAATGTATGTATGTACAACTTGTTTTACTCTGAATTGTATGGAATATACACCGTTACCTTACTTTTCTTTCAGTTACAGGAATTTACAGTATGACCCACATCATAATTATTATGCCTATCACAATAATATCAATAAATCCTTTGGTTTGTTATTCAGGTTTCATTTCACATAAATGTTTTAATAGCCGGTTTCCTATTTCAGTAGTGTTTAGTTTCATTTGGGGTGATAGGAGTAGTTTCAAGTGATCTTTGTTCTTCTTGCTTCCTGGTGCGTGCATAATGCTTCAAGTAAGGTGTGCCGAGGTGTTGGTGCTTTGTTCTTTGTGGACATGCTTGATGCTTATTGGTACTTTGTGTTTCGTTGTGCTTTATACTTTATGGTGCTTTGTACTTGGTTTTTATGCTTCATTCGATTTTTATGCTTGATGAAGCATGTTTATTTAATGGTTCTTGGTAAATTCCTTTTTTGGCTATACTGCACTTTGTTTCACAGTACAATATATAACTTGGTACGTAGTTGTATCCTGCTATATTGCACACTTTTATGCCTTGATTCACCCACGCACTGAGATAGATTGTGCTGTTAGTAGCCATGCAATTATTCTCAATTTGCATGGTTTTAATAAGCAAGGGTGTAGCAATATTCAGTAATTGCATGCTAAAATATCCAAACAAAATGTGCATTGTGGGAAGCCATTTAAGTGCAACAAACAATGACACATTAAGCAGCAAAATTAATTAAATCTCATAGCACTGGAGATTCATGGCAACCAACTTACGTAGCTACATAGCAACAAAGTACGTACCAGTTACAGGCGGAATGAGTACTCCATAGTCTGCAGAAGAAATTCTTGTAACTTTTTAGAATGAATTTCAACCAAATTCTGAATGCTCCACTACTAAAACAAGTGATATAGAAGTAACAAGATTTGTGACAGTGTCTTAGATTGAAATGAGCACGCCGGCGTGCCTCAGGTTATCGAGGGCATCATACGTACGTACGTAGGTCATGCAATGCGATTAGTAGGCAATTACATGTAGTTTCATACTATTCAAGAATAATTGTACATGTTATAGTCAAAATTGCACTTGGTTTTGCCTCGTGTAATTACTTGACTGTTACTGCTACAATTATTCTCGAATTTCACTCAAATGTGTTTTGATTATTACCTACGTACGTATACGTACTAACAGAAGATTAATCATAATAGTGACAAAATTCTGACCTCAATGACTCAGAGACCCATTCCCCATACTCCCTAGCTGTCTCAGTATGCTTTTCATGCTGGTCATGCTCTGCACAATGTTATCTTCACTCCATCTACGTATACTAATTATGTACGTACGTATATTAGTTTGGAAACCACTCTTGTTTGACAGTAGTAGCTATGTTCCTACCTTTACAGGTTTTCACTAAGACACTAAACTACATACTTAACATTAGATTATATGCATTGCTATATGTGTTCCTTAGTTACGTATGAGTCTTTTTACATGTTTTCATCATGATGTCATTGTATGTATGTTCATATAACAGCATCACATTCAAAATTACGTACATATATGTGTACATGCATACATACAGTAGTAACTGATAACAAAATATCAATTGTTGATTTTAGTATGAATTTGCCATTTACAGCTTCTAATAGTCAGCAGCAACTGTTAACATTAGACCACCATCTATCAACTGCCATTAGAAATCAACTACAATTACAGGAACATCAGACAGCATCCACTTCTACTATTAGACAACAACCACAGGAATCAACATTGGAACAACATCGATTTGACAGCCAACAGCAACCGGAGTTAAGTGCGTATACGTGCATATTACTGTATGTATAAGCAATTTAAGATGCTAATTATGTATAAATGATATATGTACATGCATACATGCATGCATGTGAACACTATGCATATGTATGTATATAGCTGGTATTAAAGCTACATACGTACGTATGTACATTGAATCATAAGTACGTATTTACTCTAACAGGTATACGTACGTATGTACTATAAAATATAACCAAAAATCATGTGATTATGTAAAACCCTAAAGTTAGTACATAAATTAAGAAATATATTATTAATGAAGTCTAAAATTGTTCCCAAATATAAAATCTGCATCATATGATGCAACTAGAATGCTTATTGACAGATGGTCACTTATGAAGTATAAATGATCCTTGGTTTATTAAACTTTACACCTCTCGAACATTCATATGTATGGCATGTATGTGACTGCATTATAGTACGTAGCTACTGTAGTTAAAACAACATTTTAAAATCATGATCTGTGTTATGTGTTGCTCCCCAATGAAGAGGTAGTCAGTGTTGAGTGAGTCATGATAAAGATGATCAATCAAACTGGTCCAGATGAGGTGACACAATATTCCTCACTTTATTCTTGTCCTCACCAACTATCATCCTGAAATCACCTGTTGAGAAATGTTACATGTCTAACACCCTAATAGAACATACAGCAATAGTGACCGAGTGTGTTCATCACAAACATAATAAAGCTATGCTTCGAGCTATGTGACATAATTTTGGAGCATGCGCTCATCAAAACCATTGTACTAATAAGTATTACATGATGTTCTTGGTATAAGCATGTTTTATTGAGATGGTTTCTTAAGTGAGATACACTAACTGTTACACATGTACTTATTTCAAGCTTCCCTTGCCACGATCTTTGCAGATTACCCTATACCGCCTCTGATTATGATCACTGATGCACAGATGGTATATCATACGTATGTATACTAATTGTGTGACTTATCTACTCATCACTGGCATCAGTGCACCATTACTATTGACTCCGCCTTAAACTTTTCAATGAAATTGCTTGATTAAAATTAAAACCCACAATTTTGTTATGCTATAGTGATGCTGATTGTTGTTAGTGAAGGTTACTAAGTTCAGCTACAGTGGATATGGATTTAATATCTCAATATATCGTTATCCGAAGCAGAAATTTTGTAGAACAACTCTTAAATTAAATTTCGAAGGTTGTATTTTTGTATTCTTTCTTGCCAACAACATTCTCCACATGCACGATATACATACTTGTAGTAGCGCGTGTTAACTACATAAGTGCGCCTTTATTCGACAAGATCATCAAAGATGAGCATAGAGTAAAAATATACAGTGTAGCTACATACACTGTAGCTTGGTTTCATGCTACGTATTTGCAATGCATGCATTCTTTGTCTTCTGGGCTTGTACTCTAGCAAATTGAGGTAAGTACCTGTGTTTACCGCCATTTCATTAGTATCGCCTTCGCGACTTGCTTTTAAAGGTAGCTAGATTACCTTTGACGATAGTCTATTGTATAGGATGGGGCAGCTTAGCAACTGGATGTCTAAATACACCTGGCGGCACCAAACACAAGATGGCTGCAATAAGGTACATCACGGTAAAGAAATCCGAATTGATTGTGATAACATGATTTAATGTCGAAGAGCTGTATTTTTGTAAAAGGAATGATCCTTGAAAATTCGAAAATAAAACTCCTTCGAAAAAACCCTTTATACGGTATCTATTTATCTAGATAATCACACAGCTCTAATATGTACGTAGTTCTTGCCTTGATAAGACAGTCCAGCTATTATTATGTACAATTGTTCTCTAGTAAAAGTTTCAGTTAACATCAACAGTGAAGTGTGTATAGCCATTGAAAGATTAGCTGCCATTGCTGTGCTGACCACTGGGGGAGTGGCTAGCTCTAGTATCAACACCTAATATTGACAGTTAATATACTCTATCATGTGAGCATCCATACTATTGTATTCGTATCGCTGCAGGGCTAAGTACAGAAAATATTGCTACATAGGAGGGGCTACTTACAATTTCAAAATGTATGGGGGTATTGAAGTAAATTACATTTTGACTGCCTAAACTTTAGGGGGCTCATCTTGGAAAAGTGAACATCCTTCAACCACGTTTTGCTTAGCTATAATAATTATGTCAATATACATACATATAATGTCATACATACGTACATACACACATTGTACACTACAAATGCAGCTATACGTGGTAAATCCTATTTCACTATTGGCATATACGTATATGTACGACATATATCCTCCATACATAAATACAACACTTGAGCAGGTTTACTACGTACGTATGTATACATCTATGTACATTACAACTGTGTAAAAAGTTAGCCTAATGACACTGATACTATCAGGAGCTTATATACGTATGGTCTCAAATTTTGTTGGGTTAAATTTACGTAGGTGAAATCTATTCTTGTGATTCATAAACCAAGTAGACTTTGGTGAGGTGTAAGTATACATATACAAATACTACATGCAACATTATCACGTGCACGGATATTACGTATGATAACGCGTACTAACCAAAGGTTTACCTACGTACATAGCTGTTTAAATACCGCAGAGCCATAGGCCAAAGGAAACGTGATTCTTGAGAAACTAGCTCTGATAGCATCATAGTACAGTACAACAGGATGCATCTGTTAAAATGATACTATTCTTGGTAGCGCAAAGAATAATTGAATAATTTTAACACGCAGCTCTAAAGCAATATAACAAACCGTAGCTTATTTTCGCCATTTCACCATCCATCAAGACAGCCACTCTAGATCCTCTACCAGACCCTTTTATAAATACCACACACAATGGCAGGAACACCTAAAAGAAGTAAGACGTGTTGTAAATCAGCGATATAAATACGGCGTGGTGATATGACAACATCAAATTGTGCCAGGGATCTCGCCATAGATTTATAAACAGTTAATTCTGCCCAGGTGTCATTAAACAGTCGTTAATAAAAACCTGGGCTATGATGCGACTGAAATATCTGTGGTTTATAAATCTCTGATGTGACTGATATACCATAGATTTAAACCCCAGGTAGCTACATGGGGGGCTGACAGGATTCCAAATCACGTCGATGGCTGTGAAGATTTTGAATCATGAATCTCACTAATATTCTTGTAAAACTTTGTATTTATCCGTATATATGAATCACGTGATCTACATAGCCTTATTTGGTAAACAGAAATCTTTAGAATCAATTCAGGAATCTTAAAATCAAGTCAGGAATCTATATACGTAAATCCTGCCAAGATTCCAAATCATGTTGCCAAAATCTAGTCTGGCATAGTAGACCCTTCTTAAAATGCCGAGTATCACGCATTTGTGTAATTGGTTTATAGTATTTACGGTATTACGTCAGTCATTACATCATAATCTGTATATTTCATCATATCGATTAACGATCAATCATGCATGGCTTCTGCATTGATTTACTGTTTAGGCTGTAGTTACGATATTACTAATGGTAAGAGCAACAAACTGATTGGAACTATACATCATCGTTACATGCTGTAGCTGCCACTGTATGACATGCTTGTTTTATGAAAAAATTCCTATGAGTTACCATATAGCGGGTTATTTTCGAAGGGAATTTATTTTCGGATATTTTGTTTAGCTGTTTCCCTTTGAAAATAAATTCCACCGAAATTTATATGCAATAATAAAACCCTACAATTTAAATCTGGTGTACAAAAATGAATTCTTTGAAACATAAATTTGGTATACTTGTTCGAAAATTTCTTCATCGAAATTAACCCGCTATAATACGGTATGTGTTAATTAACAATGCATTGGTTTTACAGGTTTCTCGTAGCTAATGTTACACAAGTGCATGATACTAGGCAGACCAGACCCTTTTATTTTTTAAGATGGGTCAGCTAAGCCAGACTAGCTAATCATAGTGTTGGACCCCTGGTTTATAATGTATAGATATACGTACTTTGTATTCATGATACGTACCTTCAAATACCGTATAGCCTAGGGTTGAATTTAGCAGTAATTTTTGTGGATTGCAGAAGTACAGGACAGGACAAACTTTGAAGTTTAAATTTATTCAAAAATCCACAAAATTCACCAACTCCCTCAGCCTATTGTGTAGCTATGGTAACTGAGGACATTGCCGCTTATACTATCCAAAGCAGGGCTGCATTTAAGGGGGCTGGGCATTCGCCCATAATTTTGCCCCTTGGTTTTTGTATGCAAAAATTGAAATTCTATGTAAAAAGACAATAGTATAAGATAAGCCCCCTACATTCGAAAAATTTCAATTTGCCCTCCCTAACTGCATTTTCTGGATTCAGCCCTGCAAAGCATAGAAATCATCTCAACTACTTGCCAGTATATTCCTCCACACCCTCTAGGCCGGCATAGGTTGCATATTCTCTTAGTACAGAGTATAAACTATGGTATGCGTATATTGGAGATATGATGTTGGGACTTGACATGACAAACGTTGTCAAAATTAATGCCCCAGTGTGGGGGAAATATATACTGTCAAATCACCTGTTCCCAAGGGAATAGTGGGGATTGATAGGTGCATTAAATGCCTTGATTGCTACCACAAACTAATTTGGAGACTGCATGGTGGCCATGCAGGGAGTCCGACACTAGCTGATATCTCATACACCCTAGGAATCAGCCTATTAATATGCTTTTATTATGCTATGCTGCAATGCTCATAAATTTCACCTACGTATTATGCTCAATTATTTTATGTGTGCTAATGTGAAAAATTTGTTTTTAGGAATATGGCAATATGCTACTGCTTTATTAGAGTATAAATAAAATGGCAACTGTCTTATTAGAACTACGTAGGCCTGAGTCAATTATGCTCGAAACTTTGCCTAAAATACTTTTGGAAATTTCCCAAAAATTTCCCCTGTTATGCTTGAACTCTTTCCTATTATGCTCGAATATGCTTACAGTAATTACAGCTGTGAGTTATGTATATACAAATAATTAGCTCTATTAACTGTGTATACAGCTTTGAGTTAGTTGCATTAACTGTGTACACAACTGTACTATTATGGCCTCACCATCTCAGTGACACGCGCCACATTGTACTATACAGTATACGTACGTAGCTACCCTTGGAAGGCTGTTGAAGCTATGCATGTATATACTACTACTATATCATCATCACGAACTTTACAACAGCTGTTGCTACGTATGTCTGCTATCTCATGGAGCACAATATTGAGACAATTTACTAAAAATTATGATTTATTCCAGAGTACTACCCCAAAATGCCGGCATTATGTCAGCATAGCAGGTAAGCCTATTATGCTGGCATATTTGATGCAGGCCTACTTAGAACATTAAATATGGTGACTGCTCTATTAGGGTATATCAATATTTTGACTATATAGTTACATAAATAACTAGCTAAATACTTCCTATTATGACAGTATAATGCTTGATGCTTTTAGCTACCTATTATGCTTAAAGTTATGCTCGGTCCCCTAGCCAGAAATCAGTGGCTAGAAGTCAGAAATCAAGCCTCGTTCTTTTTTGTATTACTTCGTAAAGTACCATCAGTGCATGATTTTAACACAGTAAAGCGATCCCCATGGCTTTCAGTTTAATTGAATTCTCAAGCTTGAAATCACAGGAATCAGTTGGAAATCGAAATCTTGTGGCTACACTATTTCATTTCAGCTAGCATCAGACCTTGCTGTTGGCAGATAGCCGGACTTCAAATTCATTAATGTGATGACATGCCTTTGTTTGAACTACCGTAAGTACCCTGAAAGTAGGGAAATAGAAATTAATAGCTATCACATGTGACTTGATTTTTTATCATGATCACCATGCAACTTTATTATCAGTGGAGCTACATATTATTAAGAGTAAATAATAGAGGTACTATTAGTACTATTATTTACTCTTGCTGTAAGTACATACATACGAATAAGTAGCTATAGTTACTAGCTGACTATATGTAATATTCCTATTAAACATTTTACTGTGTTGCTCGACACATACGTAATGAAAGTCATTTACATAGCTTCACTGGATGACGTTCTTCATAAAAAATGTTAGTAGTTTATAGCCAAACGAGGTAGCAATGGCACTCAGTGCAATTAAAGGATATGTGTGAATGGATTAGATTCTCGCACACTTACCAGCCTACTTGATAGCTAGCTATATATAGATTGGCAAATTGCACACAAGATACAATACATGAAATATTTATACCATCAGAAGCAGTGATCAATAGCTAAATAGCAAGATTTTTTCTAAGGGGGCAGCCCTTAATTTAGAAAAACAGTTTTCTAACTTGTATGCGCTTATAACCACAGTAGCTAGCTAGCTAATCAGCACTGAGTTGCACTCAACCATCAAGTTAAATTCGTGATTGAAAGTTTTTCATGCTGAACTTTTTCTAGCTGCCATCTTGTATTAGAATCTTAGCTATAATTTAATGAGAGCTGTGTTTTGATTCTGTTATATCTTTTTGCAGACAATCCTGTTCAACCTACTGGTGATAGCATTTACCATGATAGTAAGTTATACTGAATGGTTGCTTGACTGCATCTATATGCATATAGTTATATACGTAGCTAACTATACATATATTTATTACCTTCTTGCAACAATCTATTACAATGTATTTATGTGACTGCATGATTTAGGAAAGGATTCTTATAGACATGCACACATGTGATTGTGCCTGAGATACATAAGATTGCACCTATTATGCATTCCTTCCTGAACTTCAAAACATTTTACTCATTGTTCTTAAATCATTCCTTTATATTGTATTGTGTCAATAATGCCAAGGTGCATGTGGTGACCATCGCCTATACCTGTATCTGCATTGTTAATAATTTGCACCCTTTCTTCATCACTGCTCTCATTTTCAGCGTCATTGTATCTTGAAACTATTGTTTCCCCTCGTGTTTCACATCGTTTGCCAGTCAGTCATTTTAGCAGCTTCTGATTTTTATGCTCATGCATAACCTATATTTAGTTCCAGAATTGTTCTCGCCAAACTTGTGACCTGTTATTCTTTAAAATTAATTATGCCGGCATAATTCTAGCAAAATTACACAAAATGCACCTATTCATAGCTAATAAATTTATGGTATCTACGTAGCTACCATACAGTGCAAAATTTTGACAGGGAAAATAATAAAATTTTGACAAATTTTAACAAAATTTTACCATTCAAAGTTTTCTTTAGCTCTTTGGATGTAAAGCTGATATAATTCATCAAATTTTCCTTACTCCCAATTTTCACCATTGAAATTTTGCACTAACTAGCTATATAGCTAGTAGGGCTCAAACAGATAGTAAATTTACCATCCGGATATAATTATTATGCAGAATTTCCTAAGGAATCAATAAAACAGATTGTGTATGGCACACATAGAAAAAGAGATAATATAATTACATACGTAGTAGAGTTGAAACAGGCTCAAACAGCCATTGGATATCCATTTGAAATCTATTACCTGGATTCAGATTCGGAACCCTTCAGGATAGTAGCTAATTATTTCAAGCAGCTTTGAAAATATTTTGAATTTTATAGCTACGTACATACTAACAGTGTTTAAAATTAACGTCAGTACTATGGAATATGCTTGGGGTACTTTATTAGCTGAACCTTAGCATATTACAATACATCTAAATGTATAAGTCTAGATGTACATAACTACGTAGCTATAGCATTAAAAATAAAAAACTAATGTTGTCACTATCCGTAGGATACCCGTGAATATTTTAATCAGGATTACGTACATAGCATAGATAGCTACATATAGCTACAGTATAATATTATGTTTATTTGTATTCTAGAAGCTTATTGCTTTCAACCAGATTATCAGGTATTATCAGCTATTAGAACTCAGTTTGGTAAAGATTGGAAATATGTTGGGCTTGATTTGAAACTTGATAATAGTCTAATCAATATTATTGAGCTAAATGAAATAGATTTTGAAGAACGTGCTTTCAAAATGATGTCCAAATGGGTGGAGAGTAATGCAAACTCTTGTTATTGCCAATTGATTTCAGCAATGGAGAATCAAGGTCTTGATAGTGGAGCAAAGGTTTTAAAAGAGAAGATTAAATCAAGTCCTAAAGATTCTAAGCGATCTAAATAACTTGATACATTTGAACATTATCCATATTATTTTGGTACGTATAAATTAAATTAAATGTAAATAGTTTTGGCATATGCCGTATAGCGGGAAAGTTTGGCGAATTTGGCGAATCGTCCATGATTCGCCAAACTAAAACCATCCAAATTTTTACTTATAATTATTACCTTATGGCTGAATCCATCCATTCGCCAAACTTTTCCTCGCCAAACGCTCATAACAGTGAAATTCGCCAAACTTTCTCGCCGCCAAACTTTCCCGCTATACGGTATTATTTTTTTCAAGCAATCATTTCATGAAAGTTGTGTAAGCAAATAGTTGGTCTAAATACAGCTAGCTACATGGCAGACAAAATACATCTTTTAATGTGATAAAAGTACATACGTACATAGCTTATACAAAGTGTTGAAATACAGCTACTAATACTCTAGCAGCTACTGTTTAACATTTTCTTAGCTAGTATACGTCACTACAAACATTTAATTGTATTATACTAATCACTGTCTGTCACACTAGCGATTATGCTAGCACATGAGCATCAAGTCAGTATGCCAGCATAATAGGCAAGATTTCACAATTAAAATATTAAGTGTACTATATATAAAACATACTCGAGCTCATTCATTCGGCATACAAAATATCTGCTTTCTATACGTACACATAGTCATATACCGTTAACGTACATGTACAATGTTGGGTCTGCTGATCGTTATGTTAGGAAATTCTTAATAATGCACAGCCATTCTAATAAGTGACCAGTTATCTCAATAAACGAAGGAATGAATTTACAGCTATGGACCAAACAACTGTCATTTTATATATGCAAGCGATGTATTTCTGGAAGTTCTAATGTAAGAACCAGATTTGTTTGTTTATGTGTACAGTACAAAGAGTTTTGTCTTGTGTGATCATACCCCGCGATCTAGTCTCACAAGCCAGCCACTTTTTCTTTTGTGTCCCATGCACTAGAAAGATTATAGAAGAAACAGGTTTCGAGACTACCCGCGATCCATTTCTAATCACGGTTCAGAGGCTATAAGATTATAATATTATACACCTGTACTGTAGTAATTATGCTGTAAGTGACCGTAGGTATCATATGGTTTTATACTGTCTATCATATTATATGATCGATGCTGTGACTGAAGCACCGATACATGTTTTGTCGTGTTATGTGTTGTCTTGTACTTTTGTTTATAGCTTTCATCTAGATTATTAGTTTATTATTGGTATTTAGCTACCCATAATATAGAGGATTTGTGTTTTATGTCACGTATAATATTAAAGAACTAGTAATGGGTTGCCATCTGCCAAGTTTTTAGGCATAATGTTCAAGTGAATGTTACAATATAGAGTGAGTTTGCGAATCTTTTTACTCCTATACTTGAGGTATGAAGAAATACGTAGTAGTCTTAAGTGATCCTTTCCCTCATGTGGATGCTTGTTATAACCATACAACATTTTACAAATATACACACTCCTTCTTACTAAAGCTAATCAAACAATTTGCCTCCCCTCCTAGAAAATTACAGAATTGAGCGCAATGATCACGATGTGGCTGACTCGTGATATGGAAGCGGGTACTTAAATAGTGGAAAATTTTAATTGGTTTCCATAGTGTTGTCTGGTGATAATACAGTGTGAATTCACCATCATCATTATCATGAGATTTTGCCTTACTCATTAATGACTATTTTATCACGTGAATACTCATGTGATGTCAAACACATACTCTCTATTCGGCATGCGTATTCATTTACATACCATTCACCAAGAATTCATTCTGCAATTTGATTGGTGCTACCCAGTTGTGCAAGTATATATGGAAGGGGAACAGATAGATCCCTGTGCTCTTTACTGGAGGCTGGCTAAGCTTGTTCTATCACTGACACTGTTTATGCCAAATATTCTCATCATTCAGGTTAGAGGTGCTCATGCATTCTGGGAGTTCTTGTCCAGGCTGAGTCAAGGTGCAACAATGGTGGAGGGAGGGGCTCTGAGCCACACCCGTAATCAACCAGAGGCTGCAGTGCGTGCCAAAAGGAGCATAGAAGCCATAGAGCTAATACCAGAGGTGTGTATAAGGCATATTGTGCTACATGTGTATGAGTGTTGTCCAGAGATAATTTGAATTGTCCTTCCAAGCATAATGTTTTATAGTAGGACATGACCTGACATCTTATATAAGCATGCTGTGTGTGTGTCCTATAAAATTAATTAGAAGTTTGAGGATTTGGTTTTTCGGTAGGAATTTTGTCATACCATTTTCACTTTTGGTCAGATATATGATATTTTGGTTCATCTCTGACAGACTGTTATTATATTTGTCTCTGTTGTCAGAATACGCACATACTTTCTTTAACACACATCTGCTTTTGAGATTTTGACAAGCTATTATTAAGCTTACCTTAGTATAGGCCTAGATGGGCCCAGTCAGTATAATTGAATTTAGGCCCAAGCAGTCAGGCTGAGGTTATGATATAAGCAATAAAAGTAGGGCTAAGTGTGATTTACAATATTTATTTGAATGGGATAAAATATGCACATATGTGTGCCCAAATTAGGGCTCTGCGGTATTGCCAAAAAGTGATATTTCGGTATATTTGTAAAGCAATACCTCGGTATTACTAAATATTGATATCACAATATGTCCACATTCAGGTGTAATATAAATGTCCAATTTATGTTACCTACGTACCTACTATGGCTTGGCGGTATTGATCAATCTGCGCTCGTGCATTTAGACAGGTGTATGACTCTCAAGACTTACCATACGCTGTACACAGTAGTAGATTTCGCATGTTCCATTATTGTCCTTGCCATACACGAGTAGTTCACACCATAGTTACTACATTATGGAAAATTATAGTATCTTCAATTTTGAGTAAATAACAAAAATTTACAGCGAGTTACGGAATTACACAAGTGGACACGTGTATTCTAATACTTTGAGTCGCCATTCAGTTGTGTTGCACATCTATCCTGCACTGTTGCTGTTAAGATTATAACATATCCAAGGTTAGCACCCTCTTCCTCATCTCTAGACTCATCCTCGCCATTTTTAAGAAATGAATTTCCGGTAAGTGTGGTTTTAATATATGGCAGAGGCACGTGATCAGAGGGTTCAATCAGCTGACTGGTCAGTTGTCTGATAATGCTGTCAGGTGCCGTTGTACTGTAGGATTTGTAGTATTGTGACGTGAACCAGCTGCATTTCCTATGCCAATATACTGTACGTGCATGTGTAATGATAAAACGTGCGCATGTAACGAGCATATGTGACCCGGCATGAGAAAACCGGGCTTATGTACACAAAACACACTTACTCATATTATAGTATGTATCTTCATTTCTGTATAAGATTTAGAAAATCTGTAAACTGCATTAGATTCCCTATGAAAAGCTGTATACATGGTGAAAATTGTGCTGGACTCCCATGTGTATAGATAAAGTTATTTAATTGTAAAATCCAAAAATATGGTCAAATTTCATGTGCACATAAGCCCTATTTTCTCATGCCGAGTCACATATTAGTTTGGTGCACGTCTAGAGTGTCACGCGTGTTAGATGACAAAATGTGCGCACGTAGCGGGCATATTAGTTTGGTGCACGTCTAGAGTGCCACGCGTGTTAGATGGCAAAACGTGTGCACGTAGCGGGCATATTTGTGTCGTGCATGTCTACCGTTCCGCGTGCATTTGTGCGCACGCCAAATTTGCGTGCAGCACTGACGATACACGCCAAATTACAGTATTCACTTTTACACGCGTTAAATGTGTGCATGCACGCGTGTGTCAAGTTTAAAGTGAGCGGTACTGTAGGCCGCATAGAAGACTGTTATCATGCATGTAGGCATAGGAACTAGGTAGCTATATATAGGCATAGGAGACTATAACTACCATGCACAGTATGCATTTAGCTACACCTGCATGATAGGGCAGGTACATTTGCTAGTATATTATATAAGCCGGCTATATTGCTCTTAAGGTTACAGGATACCCTTTGTTACTGTAAATATTGAAATAACGCGAGCGAAATTTTTATGCGCTAGTTTTTGTTGCCTAAAGCGAGGCCGTGAGCATCCAGTAGCGACCATCAAAACGTCTAATGATTTGCCCTAGTATAGGAAGCCCGAGATGCTTGACGTATTTGTCAGGAGAGATTTGTATGGAAGCATAGCGCTTCTGCCAGTGTGAACGGTTCGAATCGAAGGAAGAGGCCGCCTGTCAGCTGCCAACTGTGATCCCTAAATGTTCCATCCTAGTTTCGCGCGCCTAAAAAGGTGGCAGGTGGTTTGAGGTTGTGAAAGCCGGTGAAGACTTATAGGTCTTGCTGTTCATTATCAGAAGCATTTTGGTGAATTATTCGCAACCTGAAACCACAAATAACAGGTTGGTTATTATGTTTGTTTTTGGTCAGTTGTAATTTTGTGACCATATTTTCAGCCCAACGATTAGTGGCTTTGCGCTACAGCCATGATGCATCGTGTTGCTTTATAGAGTTGTGTGTAATAAGCTAGGTTTTAAAGATTTATGCCATTTTTAAAAGGTACGTAATTTAGCCTTGGTGCACTTATTTTTGTGAACGTATTTAAGATTAAATACTGGGCAGTCAGCTCAGCTGGTTTGCCCAGGGGGTAAAAACCCCAACTAGTACAATCACAGATACAATTAATTACAAAAATTATAGATAAATAAGTAGATAAATTCGTCCAAGTCTCTTGATTCTATAATACTAATTGGTAAATTATTCCAATCTTTAATAGTTCTTGGATAGAAACTATACTTATAAGTATTAAGAGTAGCTTGTGGCAGGATAAAGCGATTTGGATGGTGTTGTCTTGTGTGAAATTGGGTTCTTTGATAGTGTGAAGGAATGGAAATCGGTAGTGCATTGTTAATTATTTTATAAAATAATGTTAATCTTGATAATTGACGACGCTGTTGTAATGTAGGTACGTACGTATATTAAGAAAAGACAACAATGATGTAACACTGGTAGTTCTAGAGTATTCAGATAAAATCCATTGAGTAGCTCTTCTTTGTACTTTTTCTAGTTTATAAATGTCAGTGTCGTAATACGGATCCCAGATAGGAGCAGCATATTCCATGATAGGTCTAACTAGTGTTAGATAGGCCATTTTTTGGACAGCTATTAAGATTTTGTTTAATAAAGTTCAGCACTTGTAGTTGATCTATTACTTATCATTTGTATATGCGATGACCATGATATAGTATTATCAATTCCTACACCGAGATATGTATATAGTTTCTTTATCTCTAAAGTATGACCCATTAAAGTATATGCATATTGTATGGGGATCGGGGAACGGGTACAGCATAGCACGGCACATTTATCAATATTTAATTTCATTTGCCATTTGTTGGTCCATTCACATATTTTACATAGGTCTTCTTGTAACTGTTTCGCATCTTCTAGTGTTGTAATAGACTTATAAATAACACAGTCATCGGCAAATAGTCAAACGGAAGATGTAATATTTTCATTTATATCATTAATATACACAAGAAACATAAGAGGGCCTAGAACTGTTCCCTGTGGTACCCCAGACTTAACAGGTGTTGCACTAGATGATTCTCCATCAACCATTACTCTTTGATATCTTTCTGTCAGCCAGGAGGAGATCCACTGAAGAAGAGGCCCTCGACGCCTCGTACACCGTAAAATTTCAACTTGTTTAGTAACCTTCTGTGTGGGACTGTATCGAAGGCTTTTGAAAAGTCTATAAATAATAAGTCAGCTTGTTGCCAAGTATTCATAGATCGTTGGATCTCATCTATAAAATCAACTAATTGAGTTTGGCAGGAGTGATTAGGCCTGAAACCATGTTGTAAAGGGTTTAAAATATTTAGTGAAGTAAAGTAGGACATTATATATATAGTTAAATTAAGCCTTCGTACTACTACTACTACCACTACCACTACCACTGCCGCTGCCGCTGCCGCTGCTGCTGCTGCTATTACTAGTAACAGTACATAGGCTGCCAATAGCAGCTAGTGGACAAGGGTAAATTATATACATATTATACTCAAAAACAGCATGTATGTATGTGTGGCTTAACAGTGTACCAATGGCTGCCCATTTAATTTCATTCATACCTTTTACCCTGGCTAAAACTTTTGTTGATTATAAATTAATTTGTGAAAGATTTCTGAGAATTATCCACTCTCTAAATTCAAATATTTGTGTCTCCTAGCAACACAATGAATTTTTGCATTCCTATGTCCTAGTAATTAAATTAACTGTTAAAACACAGTGAAAACTTTCTCATCCTGTTCATACTGTAAGTCCGATGCTAAACAAAAACACCCTGGGTGTAAAAAAGTGCAAGGCCAATCAGAAGCAACATTGCAAACAGGTGCAACCAAAAGCTTTGATATCCATTGAGGCCAAGAAGTTACTTATCAAATACCCAAAATCTTTTTAACTACTCAGTTGAATGACATACAATAGTTTATAGCATATTTTCACAAATATGATTGGCTTTGTCACTTGGCCACCTTTTTCACAAGTGACAAAGCCAATCATAGTTGTGAAAATATGCTATAAACTATTGTATGTCATTCAAGTAGTTAAAAAGATTCTTGATAAGTAACTTCTTGGCCTCAACTGATATCAAAGTTTTTGGTCGCACCTGTTTGCAATGCTGCTTCTGATTGGCCTTGCACTTTTTTTACACCCAGGGTGTTTTTATTTAGCATAATTTCAACAAGTATAGGTTGTGAATATTCTTAAGATAACTGTATTTTCTCTCCCTCTTCTTGTTAGGCTTCTCTTTCTCATCAGTGTTCTGTTCTTTGTGCATACAGCACCTCTTTTTAACTTTTTGTCACACTCTGCTACTATGATGTTACTGCAGTTCATCCTTATTCATTACTTATTGCTATGTTAATGTGATGATACCTAACTAGCTTCTATGACCATATTTGACTACAAGTTAGCTAAGAACTATTCCATTAGTTAAAGTACGCGCTTGCCTAAAAAAGATTTAAGTGTTAACCTCAGTATTTATATGAGTCATATAGCTTCTAGGCCACTTCTGAGTCACAAGAAAATTTAATAAGGAATAACAGTAAACATACTAATCAGTGTACTTAATTCTATTGCACAGCTGCTATATCAATGTTTTTATTTTAGCACACTTGCTAGCTGTTTCCTGCTTTGCATCCTAAAGGTGTATTCGCTTCTGACATCATGAATTTTACAATATTAGCATGTCAGTTTCTTAATATATAATGTGCCCTTTAATAGCTGTAGGCATGTGCACAATTTAATATTCCCTAAAACATATGCATATACGTATGTAACCTAATTTGGTTGCTGTTATACAAAACGTTAAATTTATTGTGTTTATATGTTTTACCCTCACAAGGTGATCTGAATTAGCTGGATTTTGTTGATGATTGTAGTTTTGCAAACTTATAAAATAATCAGTTTGTGAAAAATCATGAAATGAAACATCATAACAGTACATATGTTATGTACATGTATGAGTATGGTTAGCATATGTATCAGTATAGGGTTGGGGTACTCAGTAGTGACGATCATATGTAATCACAATTTGAGTTATAACGTTTTTTTATTGCAAGCAGAAAATTTATTTATTTATCATAATAAAAATACTAATAGGTACATATAGAATCATCAAAATCTTACCAGTCAAAAGCTGGATTTATTGATACTATTATGGTAATCAGCAAATGCATAGTTTTTATTATCTATATAAATGGTCATGTGTGCATTATCTTAAGCTAGACTATAGTAGTGTAATACATGGATAGTTACGTGGCTAATTAAGTATTATTTGATGTGCCAAAACTGTGTGATAGAGGTGACTGAATAGCTCCTATGTGCAGTATTATATCAAACACTGAAATGACATGATCATGACGTGCTCATGCTTGAAAAATTGAAGCACTAAAGAGAGTTTATGACCTCAAGACACAAAGAATAAGACTGTGGATATAGAACCTGAAGCATTGGAGACAGAGGTGTTATTGTTTACAGTATGAGGAATTACGTTTTGACTAGTGTGGTTGAGTGGTGGTGCTGTAATAAGCTTAGGATCAATTACTTTTATAAGCTCATGTTACTAAAAGTGTAAACATGTTGACATTTTGTTACATTATTTCTACCTTACAGTACTGGGTAATAACATGAACAAGAATGCAGGGTGTGCTTGTGTTTAACTTAACTTTTGTCCATTATACGTATCATGTGATCAAGGACATTGTATGTGTACCTATTCCAATAATATAGATTACGTTATGTTGAAAGCCGGTTCAAGGGTGAATTAGTTGAGTAGCCTATGCTAACTATATGTCAACAGATGTACGTAATATGGTATGTGTACTGTAAAGTATAATTAAACAGGTAGTACGATGATTGATGATCACAGCCACTTAATTATCCATATAGTTCAATAGCTAGTAGCTACCAATACATCCATTACTACATGGAATAATATTTCCATTGTACAGTAGTTCTTTCACTTGATTGCTCATTCCTTGCTTTAATTAATCGTACCCATCATTATTATGCAGATAAACAGATTCAACAAATGTGTCCCAAAAACCAAAGTGTTAATGGCCTGGCTTAGTATATACATATAACATGCATGTGATTAAGGACACTGTGTATTCCACATATTAAAGGTCAAAGGTGCATGAATTAGTTGAGTATGCCAATCAATAATTGGTGCCGTAAAGCTATATGCTACCATAATTGGTGCCATAAATGTGCAATTGTGATAGACAATGATTAACGTACAATTGAATGTTTGTATAGTGACATATACGTATGTAGCTAAGAATTGTTAAACAGTAACTGCTATAGAGTATTAGTAGCTGTATTTCAACACTCTTGTACTGTATGCTCTTTGTGGCTATGTATGCACACATTAAAGGATCTGCCATGTGTAGCTAGCTCTCCAGCTAGCTACGTATATTTAGACCAACCATTTGCATGAAACTCTCATGAAATAGTTGCTTGAAAACAAGTATGCTCAAAATTTTACATTTTATTGATAAATGGTCTATTAGAGTATTCAAATGAACCTTGATTGTTTTATTAGAATGCATTGATCTAGTTAACTCCACCTGAGTGTTATGCCTAACTGTTCTACTAGACAGATGTTTGAACATCGGGGGGCGAGCCTGAGCAATTGCAACTGACCGACTAAAAAGATTAGCGTCCCAGCAAAAGCTTTTTCTCTGAGCCGTCCACGTTGAATTGTTGTCAACGAACTATTATCAATCATGTGCAGTAATTGGAGAACAAGCATCTTCTTTCTCGCTCTCTTTGTGCTGCTAGCCTTGATTCCCTTTGTTCCAGTGTTTCTGTACTTCTTCTTAATCCGTACAACTCCCTTCTTCTCCTCAGTCTTTCTTCTCTCTCCATAGTATATTAAATTCAATCGATATGCACATTTAGACTATCCGTACTCTATTAAATATGCGCCGTTTATTTCTCATGGCATGAACCACCGTACGAACATATATGGAGTGTCAGTAATCTTCTCCGTTTATAACTTCGTGGCATGAACCACCGTACGAACATATATGGAGAGTCCAGTACTCGAAGTAGGATTTTGTCGTGTCACATAAGCACTTGTATGGATTTAACGTAATTTATCCGTGTATTTTTGCGCATGAACCACCGTACCAAACTTACAGTAGTGTGGGGCATCCCGGATTTTGCCGTCGTTTTTCCGCGCACGAACCACCGTACGAGATTTATCGTCTGAGTGGGGCTCGCTCAGGCTCACCCCAATTAGAGAGTATCGATCTATTTTAATAAATAAAAGTTCAATTTTCACATAACATTATGGTACAGCCTATCATTATGCTGGCATATTTGATGCATTAAAGCAAGTCAGAGTATGTAATTAAGTAGCTAGTAAGTTGGAATCTAACAAAATAGCAATAACTTATACAGCTGCTTATACATACGTATATTCATACTTTGCTTGTGAATATTTTCTCATAAATTAAAGAAATATAACTACGTAGCTACACATAAACAGTTTAACACAACAAAAAAGAAATCGTAGCAGTGTGTTATCCTATCTTGCCATAACTAACTAACCTATAGAGCTAGAAACACACATGCACTAATCCGAACGCAGAGCTGTAATAACAAATAAACAAAGGAGTAATGATTCTATTTACTTCTCTACCTTTAATCAAATCCTTCTCGATTGTTTCAGAGGCTGCTGCGAGGTTGCTAATCTTCTTAATGTGCTTTAACAAGGTTTGGTAAGTCTTGGGTTTGGGTTAGTTTTAAGCCAGTTATTAAACAGGTTTCCACAGCATTCCTTGATATCCTTGGCATCTTTCTTAAAAGCTGCAACTTCATCTGTAGTATATATATCTCATACAGAAAGCAACAGATTCCCATTCAGCCATCATCTTTGGAGCAACAATTTCAGTCAACTCGTACATTTGTGCTTCTAATGTAACAATATTGTAAGTGCCATAACTGCATGCTATAGAGTCACATGATTAGCATGTGATCCCTTACCTTGTGCAAGTAGTGATTCATCATCAGATGGTCGAGATGATGTAGCTATATGTGGACATATACGTATTTATTACATTGTATTCATAATAACAAATTATCACCATAACTATTATGCAAAACAAAAACATCTTGGGTGTAAAAAAGTGCGAGGAGCAGCATTCCAAATAGCTGGTAGGCTACGCCTATATGTGCGACCAAAAACTTTGATATCAGTTGAGGCCAAGAAGTTACTTATTTTTAACTACTTGAATGACATACAATAGTTAACTCGCAATGGCTGATGGTGGCACCGATTTCCTCCATTCTCGGTTTATTGATTCTATAGTAAGAACGTTGTGTTTCAGCGGTAATAATTAAGCGATAGCTTTAATGGCGGCTTAGCTAGAGCGTTTACGAGTTTGAGGTTGGTGCTATACGTGTAAATAACTCACTCTGTGGTCACGTTGTTGCTGCGCTTCTTCTTGCACTATCATGGGTTTTGTTTTTGTGAGCGCCACAAAACTTGAATGGCTTCTTAACCGGATCCTCTAGGTTTTTTCGCTTCAGTGAGGGCAAAAGTATTGAGAGCATTCTATTGTAAAAAATCGTACTTATAGTTACAAAGAAAATCACTACGATGCATGTAGCTAGCTATACGTACATTATAGGCCTATAGCTATACTTCAAAATGGACATTTTAATTTTCCACACCAGTAAAACTGAACGGAGGACTAGCAAACTCGAGTGGCGAGTAACTTAATTCGTGAGACCTTATATAGCTATAGACTCAGGCTACTATAAACACTTGATGCGAGTGATTTGATGTTAATAAACATGCATGCATATCTTACATTCTTTTTGAGGTATTCCCTTCTCCTCGCCCTTCTCTGCCATCTTCTCAAAACAAAGCCACGTCTTTATGTTGATGCCCAAATTTAAAAATATGAAGCGTGCAAGAAATTACGCCGGTTACCCTAGCTGTTACGAGTGATCACGTGTAATAGACTGACCCGAGTAGCTATATTTTTTCAACCTATTATAATAATGAAGCAATGGGTGAAGCAATACCCATATTCAGCAAAACGCGTATTATTAAGCTCAGTATATATATGCGCCGTTTTTAGATGTACTGGATTAATGGCGCATGCAGTAGCTATGTCAACCAGCTGTAGGATGGTTCTCGGGATAGTTCCAATTAGTATAGGTGAGTAGAGGAAGTGAGAGCCGGCAAGGATGCCAGGATAAGAGAGAAGGCCAAGGAACCAACATCTAGCGAGAGGTGAGTGGTAACGGGTGCCCATTACTGTGACCCCAACGATGCTACGTAAGTCTCGTATGTATATAGCTGCCATTCTCCTAACCAGTAGAAGCATATTCAGTTTAACCATAGATACTTAACCATACATGGGATGCGAAACTGTGACGTCACGAAAACACTCCTCGCCTACAGGGTAATTATCTCAAGTCTATGGAGTGTAATAAGTGCCAAAAATACTGAGTACATATAAACAAATAAAACAGTAAAGAAGCGGTTTTATATTTGAGGGTGCTTTTTAAGAAGGTGGTTTTATTTTGAGGACGGAATTATTTCAACTGATAATTTGATAGTGTGGTCCAACAAAAATGCCCTCCAAAAAGGTGTCCTAATAAATAAAAGCACCCTAACTAAAACCGTCTTCCTAAACAGCACTCTCAAATATAAAACCGCCTTCTTAAAAAGCGCCCTCAAAGAACAACCGCCTTCTTACAAAGTGCCCTCAAACACAAAACCACCTTCTTTACTGTTTTACTTGTTTACATGTACTCAGTATTTTTGGCACTTATTACACTCTATAGCTAGAGAATGTGTTTCATTTGTGCATGTATGAACTCATACCCAGCTGCAATTGTATACTTGAATAAACACATGCAATATGCTGGGTGGTGAGTGATTAACTACTTGTTTCCTTACTTTTAATTATTTATTACGATCCCTACTCCCCTTTTTAAATTCAATTTTTTTTAAATGTATTACTTGACACATTTTGTATCTACTGTATAGACTCAAAGATTCCAGCTGTAGCTACAAATCAACCTCCAAGTAAGCAAATGAGCTACCATACATTACTATATACAGTACGGCAAAACCAGTTGGAACAGAAACAGCACAAGTACCTGCAGCAGAGGAAGTTACTGATGCTAATGGTTTGCCATGCTACCGGATGAAATCAAGCCCCCAAGGCATTGCTGTTATTATCAACAACAAAACATTCACCAGCATGTTGGGTGATCGAAATGGTAGATGCAGCTGCTTTGGAGAAATTGTTCACATGCATACCTTAATTGGTTTCTATACCAACCGCTACAATGACTTGACTGGGAGTGAAATGAAGAGTACTCTTAAGGATGTTGCTGCCATTGACTATAAATACTATGATTGTCTATTGGTAGCCATTTTAACACATGGAAATTATATAAGGTACTGATGGTGTAGCAATTCCTGTGGAATAGCTTGCCACATTATTTAATGGTGATCAGTGTCCTTCACTGATTGGCAAGCCAAAGATCTTCCTTCTACAGGCATGCAGAGGGGGAAGTTATGACAGAGGGGTAAAGCATGATGTGATAGATGGAGGTGGTGAGATGGAAACGGATTATCTAAAAGCAAGTGAAGAGCGTTTTGATTCTGTCAGGACCAAAATATTAGAAGACGAAGTAGGGGAAGCAGATTCTGGCTACAAGGGTTTGTTTAATAGTTATAGCTACAGTGTATGTACGTATATATACAGCTAGTGATTTACTATTTAGCTACTGCTTGAAGATTATATACATCCATAGCATAGCTACAAGTATAAATGTAGTTGATCATACGTAGTGCAAAGTTATGTTCACGTTTTTGTGCTAGTTATGTACGTACATGCTGATGTGAAAACATCAGGTGGCTATGTAAGCTAAGATATTTCAGTATTTTTATTAACAAAGTGACAGTGATGGAATCGGAATATTCATTGACGTATGTAGCTGTATATAGCTATGTTGCTACTGAATTTACTTACGTAAATATACATAGCTAGCTACAGTACCATTACATATACTATTTTAGCTATTATAACAAAAAATTTACAGTTTACAGGAACACTTCCATCAGAGGCAGATTACCTGTTAGCTTATGCTACAATCCCCGGTTATGTGTCTTGGAGGAACAATCAGAATGGCTCATGGTTTGTCTCGGCACTGGTCAATGTTTTCATGGAGATGGCTGACAAGGTGCACCTGCTGGACATGTTGACTGAGGTAAATCGATGGATGGCTGAGGAATTTGAATCTACATCAGGGAAGAGAAAGCAAGTACCAGAGCCAGTTTCTAGACTGAGGAAAAGGTTATACTTCAATCCTGGAAACCATAGTTACATGTAGCTAGGCAGAACTAAAATAAACTGCAAACTTTTTAGAAAACTTGTTCCTTTGGATATTAGTTTTTAAGCAGACTCTTTAATTTGAATAAGTAAAGATTTTACTGCATGAACACAACTGAATAGTATACCATGTATACACATAGGGGGTAGCTACTAGCTATATATTCAACAGTATCTATGAGGGCTAAATACATATATATATGGAGCATTTATATGTATAGCTATAGCTATATATACATATGTAAACTAGCTATACTGTTAACATTAACAATGAAAGGCACTAAAGTGCTAACCCTTAGCGTGCACCACAAGATAATTTATAGTAGTGCTTAGTAACCTTAGGGATTTTATTAAGCGCTTATTAATCTATAATCAACTCCGAGATAAGAGCGAATTTCACAAAACCGCTTAATTTAAGGTTAATAAAGTTTTGTGTAGCTACGTACTTCAAGTACGTAGGTGCATATTTCAAGCATTATAGTAATGTCGGTTTCCAGATGTTAATCGGACAGAAAAGCGAGTATTGTAACCCTTCTGCGCATGCGCTAAGGGTTAATTAGAGTATTCAGCTGGAACTTTTGCATGATTAGCAAGACAAAGCTAATAATTTTTTAATTAACTTTGAAGATGTGTAACTCAGCCTGTGAGTTACATAGCAATAATACGTAGGTGTACACACTTGACCATAGTATTATAATATACTGGTAAACGTACCTGCCCTGTCATGCAGGTGTAGCTGAATGCATACCGTATGCATGGTATAGCTATATACGTTATGTAACATGCAGGACTCGCTTATCCATCAGTTATAAGCCTGCTACCTAGTCTCCTATGCCTACCTATAGTCTCCTATACCTACCTAGTCTCCTATGCCTATACCTATAGACTACTATGCGTACTTCTAGTCTCCTAAACCTACCTAGTCTTCTAAACCTACGTACCTATGTGGTCTCCTAAACTGACCTACCTATAGTCTCCTAAACCTACCTAGTCTCCTATACCTACTTATAGATTCCTAAACCTACATACATATAATCTACCTCCCATGCCTAGCTACCTACCTACATGCAGTCTCAGTCTCCTATACGTACCTAGGTAGTCTCTCATGCATATATTGGCTTATGCCTTCAACCATGCACATAATGTTTACTTTTTAACACCTTGTAAAATTGTATAGCACCTATAGGGCTTGTCTGTTTACACTGAGGTCCCTTTGTTTAATTAACACCTTGTAGTAGGCTGTACCTGCTTGTAACAGCTTAGTATATTGGTTATAGCCAATTGAGTTATTATAGGCTTTATAACGCTAGCGCTGGTGCAGTCAAACTGCCTATCTACTACATTAATGCTGGTGCACGTCTTCATTCAGAAAATGAGATGTTTAATGGCATCATGCAATCGGCGATTTCGAAGGACACGCCCACTTATCGAGTAACAACATTTAGCTACCCTGTACAGGCCTGAGGCTCAGCTTAGAGATTCAGCCTTCTGTCTATTTCCAGCTAGAGCAAGCTGTGGCTGGGTAACGGTATTTTAAGCAGTTTATAGCAAAACGCGCCCAATAAATTTTTCGTCACGCATGCCTGTAGAAAAACGGCCATAATTCTGGAACCATACAGTATATAGTCCACTGGCTCCCAGTTTGGATCATTTGATTCTCAATTAAATGCGGATTGTCCGAAACAGTAGCATGGCATGGTGGACAAAGCTTGAGCAAAACTACAAAGCTTTGAAAATTTAAGCAACGCAAAATGGAGCACAGCAGCATCTTGTGTGCCCAGCAGAGACGATTTAGCGGTTTATGCTAACAACCATTCTCGTGCCAGACATCACAGCTGTCGAACAAACCAAGTCTCAAGTCAATCCATGCAGAGATGACCGAGTTAGCGGCGTGACATCAAATAATGCAGACAGACAGACGGCTTTTCAGCTTTATATAGTAGAGACTATGATGAAGCCGTATACATCAAAGGAATTCCAAGGTGTATATACAAGCGAGGAAGATAGGGGATTTGACTTTGTATATTTCCTATGAACATACATGGAACTTTAATACTTCAAGTCAAGTGCCCCACCCATCCCCGTACTGGGTGGGATGGGGCCTAACATTGATAGGTGCATTATGGTAACTCTAGTCTTGGTCCCAATGCTAGTAGCAACAACAAACTCCTTCGACTCATTCCCTCCAATAATTCACTTTAGCCTAGGCGTAGCTATGTGATTTAGGAGAGATGAGACGTATAGTAAGTTAATTAAGAGATCATAGCTACACCGTCACGTCATATCGGACGAAAATCTTATATTAGGTAGCTATAGCTACTTTTTGTTTACGTCCGCGGCTATATACAGTAGTACGCTATACGGTTCCCTTTTCGGTTATTTTATCGTCCTGTAAAATGTAGTCGGGTCTAGTTGCTCGTGATTACCTAACACTGCTCGCAATCGGCGGCCGAAAATAATTTCTTGCGCGCTTCATATTTAAATTTGGGCGTTTACATAAAGGCGTGGCTTTGTTTTGAGAAGATGGCAGAGGAGAGGATACCTCAAAAACGTAAGATAATATGTTTAGTAACATCAAATCACTCGCAGCAAGTGTTTATATATAGTCTGGCTTTTAGACCCCTGTAGTCTCAGTCGCAAGCCATACCGCTATTTTATCTTATGTGTATGGGGGCGGGAAAATTATTTTCCAGCCCCCACTGTACAAAAAAAATAGCGGTCTGGCTTGCGAGACTAAGATCCCTTTGATTCCGGATATCATACAATAAAGTCCGGCTTATGCTCTTGCACTATAGGAAATATAGCACTCGGGCGTGGTCGCCCTAGTCTGCGCTAAAAAGCCGGTGGACTGGCTATACGCGAGATACGTTTAGCTAATTCACTGCTATTTAGTTTAATAGATTTTGTTGAATATCTATTCTCAATTCCAACTCTAATTGCGGGCAATTATACGTAGCTAACTACGTATATAGCTACACTGCAAACGATATTGAACGTCTATCGAGACTTGGTCTAGGCGGGCGCGGCAAAAGAATCGGCATCATGCGAGACAAACTGATAGCTATATAGGGCGTGGTTGTTTTTAAAATGGCAGAACAGGAGATACCGCAAGATAGTGAGAATGCTTATGTTCAGTATAGTGTTGGTAGTAAAGTAGATACAATTATATAGATAAACAAATTCCTCCTAGCCGCTGGAATGCATGTTCGGATGGCGATAGTAGCTATAGCTATACGTATTATATTCTTTTCTGATCCCCGTAGTTGACGCTAAGCCCGAAGTCAAGTATCTAAACAGACATGTCAGAGGTCAGCTGAGCGGAGCCTGTGAAGATAATCCGGAGGCATGGAAAGATTTAGGAGTGGAACTGTTGCCACCCGGAGATAGTAGTATGGCAGCATTGAAAGCAATTTCAGTAAACAGTCGTGGCAATGTGACGACATGCTGCGCATCAATGTTGTCGCTGTGGTTTCAAAGACAGCCAAAGGCAAGCTGGAGACAACTCATAGAAGCACTGAAGAATACTGGCTTGGAGACTCTAGCTGAAGAAATTGAGGGAAAGTTGATACCAGCACAAGGTACTAAACATCATCATCAGTGCATGATGTAGCTACGAAACTATAATAATATAGATAGCTAATAAGTACAGGAAAAAACATATAAAGTTACATAATGACATGTATCAAAGCCATACATGTGCATACATATGTACACTGCAAAATGTGAAGTATGAAATTCATACAAAATTACCACAATGAGCATACCAAATTTCATACTTCGCATTTTGCAGTGTACATGTGTGCACTTGATACATATATTATAGCATGCATGCATGCATGGTATAGTGTTATGTAAATCATTGCATGAAGTCAGTAATTTATCATTCCATGCAACCCAGGCCTGCTGTTGTACATAGTTAAACTAATTAATAATTGCATGCATAAATTCTGCATGGAAATCTGCATTAAACATTTTAGAAAACTATTGTGACACATGGCACTGATTATAGCTAATTTATGTATGTATACTTATATACGTACTTACATGCACGCATGCATGCACATACAGTACATTAAATCTAAAAAAGTAAAAGTCTTTCATTCACTGCGGAAGACTAGTTAGCATTCAGTTGTACGCCGGTACGTATGTGTAACTTATCTAAATTAGCATGAAGCACCTTAGTTATAGATATAAGGGTAGCTATATATTATAGGAGTGGCATACGTATATGTATCAATGTACGTACTTGAAAAAGACTATAGGCTCCAAAGAATTATACTTTAAGGTTACGGGATGACCATGAATTAATTTTATGGGCGCTAACTTTCATTGTCTTGAAAAGCAGCCTTCTTGTACTTTGTATCAAGTGGTCTCGTCACTGCCTTCAAAGTACTGTGTAAAGAGTCTACATGTATATTGAATGTAGAATGTTTGTTTGGCAAGAGTGCATGTATAGCTAGATATTATATACCCATACTGTAGTACTGCATGATGATCATCACTGGAGTGTTTATCAATGGTCCTTATCATGATCACTACTGCAGTCAGTACTGATCTGGTTAGTTTATTGTACAACTCAACTATAGTGGCTGCTACTACTACTGTGACTACTAGGGTACACACAAGTCTCTACACAAGTCTCTTACGTATATATGAGAAAATACGTAGTATTGATCCCATGCATACATACATGCATACATACATACATACATACGTCCATACATACATACATACATACATACATACATACATACATACATACATACATACATACATACATACATACATACATACATACATACATACATACATACATACATACATACATACATACATACATACATACATACATACATACATACATACATACATACATATACAGACACCGTTGATAGGCCATCCAACCAGGCAAAGTGACGGCAATCGCTTCCTTTACTACCAAAAACTACCAATTACTACCAATTACTTCCGTTATTACCAAATGTAGTGATAACAGCCAAGGTAAGTGACATTTTGAGGGTTTCACCTTAATTAGAGGTACATTTTCGAGGGCCTATCGAAGAGTGTTTAGGCATACAACGCTGATGAGAGATTTTGTAAGTGTCTAAAGTTAAAAATTGTTATTTTAGGAGCACTATAGTGAGATATTATCGGCTAAACTACTTATGAAGTCAGTTGAGAGCTAAGAACTCTTCAATAGACCCTCAAAAATATATCTCTAATTAAGGTGAAAACCTAAAAATGGCACTTACCTTGCTCGTTATCGCAGCATTTGGTGGCGACATTTTGCATGTGTGTAGAAACTTGCCGTCACTCAGCCTTGTTGGAGCATAAGAGCCTTGATTAATAGCCTATCAACAGTGTTTGTACACTTTTTATACAGTACTTTGAAGGTGGTAACCAGACCACTCAATACAAAACACAAGAAGGCTGCTTATCTAAGAGACTGACTTACGTATAAACTTGAATTTAGACTTCACATGCACTGTTCATTATAAGCATGTTCCTTATTACAGAGTCTCTATTCATACTACTTCAATTACTGTATTGATGTAATGTGTAAATTTTCTATGAGACAATCAATCGAGCAAACTATACATATTTTACAATACCTAACTAGTTATGATATATATGTATTACTTGACACATTTTGTATCTACTGTATAGACTCAAAGATTCCAGCTGCGGCTACAAACCAACTTCCAAGTAAGCAAATGAGCTACTATATATAGCTATATACAGTAAGTAGCTAAACACATATATGTAGCTACGTAGCTAGTCATCCCTTAATCAATACGTACATTTTGTGTCTAGATTCAAAGCTTCCAGCTGCTACAAACCAACCTCCAAGTGAGTAACTTTCTTTATAGACTTTTATAGATACTACTGCTATGCACTGTTACTGGCACTGCTGATAGCTACATACGTATATACCATGCAGTTGTTCACCTAGCTATAATGGATATTCCTAAAGTTGACAGCTATTCCATTATGTATGTACGTAGCTATGATCGTTAGATACTGTATATTGATAGCTACAACTAAACCACATCACAAAAGAGTTCCACTTCACTATAGACATTATATAGGTCGCCAACACCAATAATTAAATTTGACAGTATTATACGTAAGACTAAAATTCCCAGCCGGTTTTTAATAAAGGTGCACGAAAATTCCACTTGTAGCTAGCTATATGAGATTTGGCAAGGGAATTCAAGCTTATTTAATTAAGGAAATAAGGAAGCCTATAAAGTCAGTACATTTATGTACATGTAATGACATAATATTATATATGTGGCCTTAATAACAATATTATGTTATCCTCCATTACACTACAGTTATTTATAGATGTATGTATATACATTGTAATAAGTATATATGTCCATAGCTACATCATCTGGACCATCTGATGAATCACTACTTGCACAAGGTAAGGGATCACATGCTAATCATGTGACTCTATAGCATGCAGTTATGGCACTTACAATATTGTTACATTAGAAGTACAGATGTACGAGTTGACTGAAATTGTTGCTCCAAAGATAATGGCTGAATGGGAATCTGTTGCTTATGGTATGAGATATACTGCAGATGAAGTTGCAGCTTTTAAGAAAGATGCCAAGGATCTCATGGAATGTTGTAACAACCTGTTTAATGACTGGCTTAGAACTGATCATGGTCCCAAACCCAAGACTTACCAAACCTTGTTAAAGCACATTAAGAAGATTGGCAAACTCACAGCAGCCTCCAAAGCAATCGAGAAGGATTTGATTGAAGGTAGAAAAGTAAATAGAATTATTACTGCTATATTTACTTGTTATTACAGCTCTGCGGGATTAGTGTGTGTTTCTAGCTCTGATATAGGTTTGTTATAGCAAAAGAACACTATATATATTATGTACTCTTGGTTATAGCCATGCTTGCAAGATAGGATACACACTGCTATTTCTTTTTTGTTGTGTTAAACTGTTTATTAGACATAGGTATACATGCAGCAGTGTAGTTTTATATTTTTATATAATGTAAAATTTATGGAAAATATTTCAAGCAAAGTATATATATATGTATGAGCAGGTGACGAATTATTTTATTCAAGCTTGCTACGAACTTAACTACGTACTCCAACTTGCTTTGAGGTCTGCATCAAATATGCCAGCATAATGATAGGCTGCAGCATATAATGCTATAGCTATTATAGCATGTGAAAATTCAGTGAACTTTTATTTATCATATCACATACACTATCCCACTAGAGACCCATAAGAAGGCTATAAGCCTGTGGACAGGGAGTCAGAACGATCAAGACTTACGATAGTGAGTCGCGACACCAAGAAGAAGCGCAGCAACACGACCACTGAGTGAGTTATTTACACGTAGCACCACCTTCACACTCGCAAACGCTCTAGGCCTCTAGCTAAGCCGCCATTAAAGCTATCGCTTAGTTATTACTGACCCACAACGTTCTTACTATATAGAATCAATAAACCGAGAATGGGGAAATCGGCACCACCATTACTAAGTACCAGCCATTGCAAGTTTTATGGCCCCCGTTGTGCAACTACACATGATAAACCATCCTTTCCCACCCGATTCGACCGTTTACTAGAGAATTAGTACCTTCATTGTTTGAAGAATCAATATCCCGAAGTTGATAGAAATCGGTTCAGCCATTCTTCTGATACAGCCTTATAAATGCCTTCCTGTCACCACAACTTGAAAATTTTTATGCGGCAGTCGTTATATTTTTCTTTCATTTTCATCGCACACTTTTTTCGTGGGCCTGCGGGAACTTTCGTGAGCCCCGGAAGTTTTTTTCAAACTCTATACATTCACTTGTTTGTCTAATAACTCACTCATTTCTTCATGGATTTCAGCCAAATTTGTATCAGCACTTCTCCTATGTATGCTATACCTGTCATACTATTATCAGTCTGAAGTAAACACTTGAATATATTTGAGAAGGGCTATTACACTGCAGGTTGATAGTTGCCATAACTTGAACCCCCTTCAAACGGTTTGCATAAACTTTCATATACACAAGCTATATTGATGTATCACTCTGTAGTGAAAGTTAAAAGAAATCTCTGGCCTCAGTTTCAAAATTAAGCTTCAAAGTTTAATTTACAATATTGTGTGCTAGGCAAGTACAAGTTATGCCCATGCAGTACTTCTCTGCTGCTTGCTACATAGTAATAACATCTGTTTATACTTCCATAAAAGTAGTGATATGCTAAATAAAAACACCCTGGGTGTAAAAAAAGTGTGAGGCCAATCAGAAGCAGCATTGCAAATAGGTATGTGCGACCAAAAACCAAAAACTTTGATATCAGTTGAGGCCAAGAAATTACTTATCAAAAATCTTTTTAACTACTTGAATAACATACAATAGTTTATAGCATATTTTCATAACTGTGATTGAGCTTTGTCACTTGGCCACCTTTTTCACACCATCATTATTAATAAAGGTGGCCAAGTGACAAAGCCAATCATAGTGTTGTGAAAATATGTTATAAACTATGTATGTAAAAAGATTTCTGATAAGTAACTTCTTGGCCTCAACCATGCCTCAACTGATACGCATATACCTGTTTGCAATGCAGCTTCCGCCTGATTGGCCTCACACTTTTTTACTCCCAAGGTGTTTTTGTTTAGCTTAACTTAACCCAAACTTTGATGATTGAATGAAGAGAAAATCATTAAAATAGATTGATACCCTCTAACAGAACAATCAGGCATAGCATTCAGGTATCGATACATTCTAATAATTATAAGGTTCATTTGAATACTCTAGACCGTTCATAAATTAAATGTAAAAAGTTTTGGTATATATTATTGTTTTCAAGCAATCATTTCATGAAAGTTGTGTAAGCAAATAGTTGGTCTGAATACAGCTAGCTACATGGCAGACAAAATACATCTTTAATGTGATAAAAGTACATACGTACGTAGCTATACAAAGAGTGTTGATATACAGCTACTAATACTCTAGCAGCTACTGTTTAGCTAGTATACGTCACTACAAACATTTAATTGTATTATATTAATCACTGTAGCACTTATGCTAGCACATAACAATTATGAAAGAGCATCACTGAAGTCAGTATGCCAGCATAATAGGCAAGATTTCACAATTAAAACATTAAGTGTACTATATATAAAACACACTCGAGCTCATTCATTCGGCATACAAAATATCTGCTTTCTATACGTACACATAGTCATATACCGTTAACGTACATGTACAATGTTGGGTCTGCTGATCGTTATGTTAGGAAATTCTTAATAATGCACAGCCATTCTAATAAGTGACCAGTTATCTCAATAAACGAAGGAATGAATTTACAGCTATGGACCAAAGAACTATCATTTCATATATGCAAGCGATGTATTTCTGGAAGTTCTAATGTAAGAATCAAATTTGTTTGTTTATGTGTACAGTACTGTACAAAGAGTTTTGTCTTGTGTGATCATACCCCCGCGATCTAGTCTCGCAAGCCAGGCCGCTTTTTTTCTTTTGTGTCCTATGCACTAGAAAGGTTATAGAAGAAACAGGCTACCCGCGAGCCATCTCTATTCACGGGTCAGAGACCATTATATATGCTGTATGTGACTGTAGGTATCGTCGAGGGTATCATAAAATTATATTTTATGATTGAAATTACTTTAAGCACCCAGGTTTTGAAACATGTTTTATTGTGTTATGTGTTGTCTTGTGCTTTTGTTTATAGCTTTCATCTAGATTATTAGTTTATTTTGTGTTTACGTCACACATATACGTATTAAAGAAATAGTAACGGGTTACCGGTAATCTACCATGTATTTTTTCAAGTGAATGTTACAATATAGAGTGAGTTTGGGAATCATGATACGGAAGTGGGTACTTAAATAGAGAAGTGGAAAATTAAATTAGTTTCCATAGTGTTGCCTTACTCATTAATGACTGTTTTATTACGTGAATACTCATGTGATGTCAATCACATACTCTCTATTCGGCATGCGTATTTATTTACATACCATTCACCAAGAATTCATTCTGCAGTTTGATTGGTGCAACCCAGTTGTGCAAGTATATATGGAGGGGGAACAGATAGATCTCTGTGCTTTTTACTGGAGGCTGGCTAAGCTTGTTCTATATATCACTACTTATACCAAATATTCTCATCATTCAGGTTAAAGGTGCTCATGCATTCTAGGAGGAGTTCTTGTCCAGGCTGAGTCAAGGTGCAGCAGTGGTAGAGGGAGGGGCTCTGAGCCACACCCATAATCAACTTGAGGCTGCAGTGCGTGCCAAGAGGAGCATAGAAGCCATAGAGCTGATACCAGAGGTGCATGTATAAAGCATACTGTGCATGGGTTGCGGCTCAGGCTGGTCAGGTTGTTGTCCAGAGACAAATATAATATTTGAATTGTCCTCCCAATTTGTTAGAGTATAATGTTTTATTGTAGGATATGACCTGACATCTTGTATAGGCATACAGTGTGTGTCCCCTATGAAATTTATTAATTAGAAGTGTGAGGATTTGGTTTTTGGTAGGACATTTTGTCATACCATTTTCACTTTTGGTCAGATATATGATATTTTTGTTCATCTCTGACAGAGTGCTATAATATTTGTCTCTGTTGTGAGAATACGTACGTATATTCTTTAACACACCTCTGCTTTTGAGATTTTGACAAGCTATTATTAAGCTCACCTTAGCATAGGCCTAGATGGGCCCAGTCAGTATAATTGAATTTAGGCCCAAACAGTCAGGCTGAGGTCATGATGTAATTTTTTGGATAAAAGTAGGGCCAAGTGTGATTTACAATATTTATTTGAATGGGATAAAATACGTACATATGTGTGCCCAAATGATTTTTATTCTACAGGGCTAAAAACATTTAGTGACTTCATCATACGTCATGATACGTATGTACATACTGTAGGTGATGACATTTTACAAATTCTGTATGTACTGTATACGTATTTTAGAGGTGCACCGAAATTACGTAATATCAGTATTTGCATATATTATTTGGCCTACCGATATTATATCAGTATGGATATTGGTATCATCAGCACATTAGTAAAAAAATTTATTGCCGACCAAAACTGTATTGTAGTGAACAGAGGTAGAGAGGACATGTTAAGCAGCAGCTTTAATGATATTCTTTGTAATGATTGAATATCCAGGATAGGTAAACTTGATATGTATTATGATGAATTTGAAAAACATCAGTATTGATATCAGAATCAATATAAGCAAACATATTGGATACCGGAATATCGGTTGATTTGCTTATCAGTGCACCTCTGGTATATATCAATTTAATAATTTAATAATTGCTTGTTATAATTTACCGTATTAGGGAATGGTCGGTGATCTTTGTGAATATTATAGGAAATGTAGAGACAATGAAGAGGTGAAATATTAATGATGTCATGATATGTCAATGAATGAGTTACGTATGTACATATATGAATATACGTACATAACTACGTACGTACTAAATACCTTTAGGCCGAGTAATGTTAATGATGTACTCATTTTAGCAAGTACATAGCTGTTAGAATTTGCTAACGCTTATTATATATATTGATCGATACTCTTTAATGGTGCAGTGACTTAGAGTGATGACTGTTCAATTAGAGATTATCGATGTAATAAATTATTGTTAAATCTGCAATCGCTACATTTAGTGTATGGGTAGCATTACTTGGCATGAGGTACGTACCTACGTAGATACAATATACATAGGTTAACAGATGTTTACATATAATATATACTGTATGTATTCTGTATGCATATATCCAGAGCCTGAAATAACGGTCGGACATCGGACATTTTCCAACCAAAAGTACCGGATGTGTGGACATTTTGTCTGGGCAAATTTTTTGATTTTCTGTTGATTTTAAAGTATTTCCCATATTTTACACTATTTTGTCTGAACAAATTTCTAAATGTCTGATCAAAATCAGTTTACTTCTGACACTACGTATGTCTTAGCATTTTTTCCAGCTTATTTCGGGCTCGCATATCAACATACATACGCAGTATAAGTGTAATTATGTGCACAGTATGTACGTCTTTGCATGCATTTGTGTGTGTTAATAGACATACGTACATACACCTATACACATTGACACAATGCATGTATGTACATAGGCTATGCATTTACCACAATTGATAGTTGTACCACAAGCAAGTACGTACATATGTTTTGAGTGCTACTAGATTATACATACGTACGTATGTATGATGTTTGCATACGTGTATTGTAATGTACAAAATCAACAAAAATTAATGACCACAACAAAACCCTACTGTACACTAATGATAACATGATAATAAGTTTTGCTAAATTTACAGAATCGGTTGGCCTTCTTGACGGTGGTAGTTCGAGATCTTGGAGTGAATCATGTGAGAGTGAGGGAACAGGCACGCCATCACATCACACTACACAATGAGGTGACATTTTAGCTACCATAAAATAATGGCAAACAGGGTTTTCCGTAAAGAGCAGTTGGGCAACATAGCATCACTTCATTTTTCTCAAAATATCTTTAACAAAAATGACAGTATATATTCTGTGATGTTGATGGCAAAGAGACAATTTTGGGTATGTATAATATTATATATTCTACGGAATGCCCTGGACAAGCAACGTGTATGATTTACTGAAGTACGTAAATGTTGACTCAATTTGACTGTACTAAGTCATAAAGTGAAGCTTACAATTTTTGTGTTGTAAAGAATTTATATACGTACACACCTAGGCCTTATGCGTACATACGTATGTAGTACAATCACTTGGTTATAATTTTAATGGTGTCCTTTTACTGTCTTACGTATGTAGATTGTAATGAAATATATGCATATGTAGTACAATAACAAATTATGTTGCTAGTAGTTATACATATCCAGGGTTTCTTTCAGGATTTTAGCCAAGGGGGGTCAAAAAGAGGTATAACGGGATACCGGGATACTGGGGGGGTAATGTGGTATGATCCTCCTGGAAGCAAACTAGGGGATCCAGGAATATACTCTGTGATCAGGAGCAAATAGTTAAAGTGGGGCCCTATTGTACAACAAGCTCAGTGATTGTATGTGTTATTGTGCGAAGCACAATCAGCATGCGTAGCATGCTAATGCTAGGGGGGTCTGGGGGCATGCCCCCCCAGAAAATTTTTGAAAAATAGATGCTCTGAGATTGAATCTGAGGGTATTTCAGAGTCAAAATATTATATATTGTAGACTGTATGTAGAGTCAAAATAACTGAAATCAAAGGTCATCGCTAACTATAAACATCATTATGGCATGGAGAACATGGGCGCTACTGAAGGAGAGATTTAAAACACTTGAATTGATTCACTGTCAGAACAAAATTCCCAAGGGGGGGCAAGCCAAAGCCAAGGGGGGTGAATGCTCCCCCCCCTGAAAGAAACCCTGATATCATCTTAGTGTTTCATGCTACGTATACTGTATAGTGAAAACCAGGCTTTAAGTTAAAGTTTTAGATTTTGTAAACATATGTACGTAGCAGGTGAATAAATTTTTACTACTTACACTGCCTTTTACATGGACAGACAAGACAGTAAAGGAAATAGTATTACCTACTACTACGTACAATATCAAGAGGTGTATTTTGTGTGCATAAGTCCAGTTTTCTCATGCCGGTCACACATGCATACGTACATACATCAGTAACATAATATTGTACATTATTTATATACTAACTGAAGGGTCGTGAAATGCCTGCTATTGGAAAGAGTGAGGATCGGTTGAGACATGTGTTGAGTCCACTGTACATGCAACTGTTTAATCTGATTGGCCAGCTGGAGGGTGGAGTGAAATTCCTGGTTGACCTCAGAGCAGATCTCTTAGTAAGTTTTCTATACCACAATTATATTAGTTGTATACATTATTTGAATGTAGCAGTTTGTAAATTATTACCATTTCGATGAGAATGTATTTGTGTGAATGTTCTATTAGAGAGTATTTATAAAATATCATTAAGTACGGTAGTATTTAATAGTAGGGATCGCTATGAAAAACTATGGCTTCCAGAATTTTTGCACTTTTAAACACAACCTTACAACAGGCTTTAGCCGGAAAAACCAACCTGGATGCATTAATACTGCTGTAATTAGGCTGTAAACACAGCGAAAAGTCTAATATTTTGATCCACAGTGAATTTTAAAATTTTTGAAATTTACCTGTATTTTGTATGCCATAAGACCCAGTTCCGCTAGGTGTATGGCTCCAGATTTTTCACACAACAAAGGTAATCACGTCTGATTTAAAAAAATGTTGTTCCGATTAAGGTTTGTCCACTGCGCCATAGCTTGTCCTTTGTTCTTTCTTCTTCATCGATTGATCTTCCTCAACACCTTCGTAAACACCTTCGAATGACGAAATTTTACGAAGGTGTTAAAATGTAACAATAAACACCTTGGATAGGCGCATGCTTACTGATACAATCCGTAACGCGTAATGGAAGAAGTCAGTCTTTACCTATAGCCTTCTATTTTGTCTTCCGTAGCCAAACTAATTTATTTACACACAGCTGCTTATCAATCTTCTGATTGTAAGCGCCAGATGTTAATTATAACATTAAGCGCTTATAATCAGAACGGCCTACGTAGTAGCTGTGTATTAAATTTAAAATGGTCTGGCTACGAGTAGAATATAGTCCTTCCTTCACAGTACCAATCGTTTTCCATATAGACACTTGGTATCATGATGAAACGAGTCTGTTGTAAAGGTGGGCATGGCACACATATAGCGAGCCATTGTAAACTATGTAGATATCAATTGCTAAGAAATAATTCCGGTCTTGAGTGCCTGTAAAAGGTGTTAAACCTATAGATACTGAAATATAATGTCATGCATGTACTTTAATGAAATAGCTAGCTAGCAGCCATACTAACCATAAAAAGTAAAACTAGATTTTTATAAAAATTGAATTTTAAAAAGGGGAGTAGGGATTGTAATAAAAAGTAAGGAAACAAGTAGTTAATCACTCACCACCCAGCATATTGCATGTGTTTACTCAAGAATACAATTGCAGCTGGGTAGGCATGCACAAATGAACGCATTCTCTAGCACTTCTACAAGATTTAATCCCTACTTTGGCTGCATGATGTTTTGCTTTGAATGCTGGCTGCCAAAGTAGGGATTAAATCTTGTAGAAGTGCTAGAGAATGTGTTCATTTGTGCATGTATGAACGCCTACCCAGCTGCAATTGTATACTTGAGTAAACACATGCAATATGCTGGGTGGTGAATGATTAACTACTTGTTTCCTTACTTTTATTACGATCCCTACTCCCCTTTTTAAAATTCAATTTTTTAAAGAAATCTAGTATTATTTAAAGGAGAACAAAGTAGACAATTATGAGTAATAACAGATGATAATCTCTCAGACTCACAATAATACTCATTACAAAGGGGTAGAAATTTCTAGGATTACGAAACCTTGAAATTTTGTCATCTCAAAAATTGCTAGCCTTACAGTATAACTACGTATCAAGACAAAAACTTTGTGTCATATCATGATATGATTTTTATTAACATGACTGATAACATATTGCACATCGCTGTCAGTCGCCTGGTTACTAATACAGTGGCGATTGTAGAGCTACATATGTAGGTACGCTAATGGAAAGGTTTACGTACTAGACTGCTAAAAATGTTTAATAATAATAATACCAATGTATACTACGTATAATGTTTCTGTCATTTTCTAACAAGACAGGGGCCTGTGCCTCCTAATCGCCTATGTACTAATACTATATGATGTTATAGGAGATGATCAGTAGAAGATTGGCTGGTGATGCATACCAGTATGAACTAAAGGAACTGGAGGTCACTAAAGCAATGTCTATCCCAGTGGTTCATTGGAGGATTCCTACAACTAGAACAGTTGACATGGCAATCATCTTGTGACATCATGGAAAAGGTTTGTCATCTAATATGATGTAATGATGTACGTATTAGTTCATGAACAAAGCAGATTTTTAAAAGTTGAAAAATTGGGATGAAAAATACGTACGTACATACGTATATTTACTATATTGACAATTGTACTTTTACAATGGTTTGTAAAATTCACAGCAGCGCATGAAGTTCAAACTATGCAATACAGCTACCACAACAACGTCCTAGAAAGTTTTGTATTATGTGGTTGAAACTTTATAAACATATTGTGTGTATGTGGTGGATTATTTACTGTTTGTATACGTACTATCAATTACGTAAGTACCTACCAATCATGAGTTTAAGCATAATATGTAGCTAGGTACGTAGCTAACCAGCATAATAGGGAGTTGGCTAGGTATTTATGAAAATAATACAAAAATCAATATACGTACTCTAATTGGGGCAAGCCCCACACTAGCGAGTCAGCTGTGTAGCCATTTTACCAACAATAGGGGTCATCAAATGATGGAATTTCTTGTGATAGAGAAGTTGCTGCTACGTACTAACTATTGTTTGATAAATCAATTCCCCTCTATAGCCTTCTCTTTTCAACTTCCACTGTGGCCCATCCACACTGCTATTATCTCTGCTTCTGTATTCTTGGTTCCTTTTCAACCTCTGGTGTCTCTCTATCTCTTCCAGTAAGCCTGTAAAGTTCTCTTCTATGTCTTAGGCATTCCATACTTAACAGTTTTTCGTTGCACGTGCACAAACTTAGCAGTAATCTACGCCATTATTCATCGTGGTACGAACTATTAATATAGAAATGCAGTAATCTATGCCGTTCATTGTGGCATGAACCATTATACATACGTACAAACGTACATAATATGGAGATGCAGTAATCTAGGCGTTATTTTAGCTGTGGCATGAACCATTACACGCACTTCTACGGAAGCTCTGTAATTGACACTACACGTATCCATATATGGAGAATGGTTAATTTAACGCTGGAAAGGTATCTGCTTTATATCATAATTTATCATATATGCGACCATTGGTCAGCCTCGTCTCTCCTGAAGTCCAGCAACTCCTGATGTACTAGTTAATATCAACATTATTTTCAAAATGATCGGTGAATAATACAACACCGCATACATACACACTAAGAACGTATTTTTACAGGGCGCTATCGCTTGCAGTATAAACACCCGCAAAAAATAGGGTCTGGTGTCGTTCCTAGTAGCAAGTCGTTCAGACACCTCCGAGCCGACCGGAGGTGTTAAAATGTATTGACGTCACATTAAACGTAAACCTCCGTAATGTACAACGGAACTCTAAACAGAACATTCCGACCGGAGGTGTTAAAATGCCGGAATGTTCTGTTTAGAGTTTCCGTTGTACATTCCGGAGGTTTATGTTTAATGTGACATCAATACATTTTAACACCTCCGGTCGGCTTGGAGGTGTCTGAACGACTTGCCACTAGGAACGACACCAGACCCTATTTTTTGCGGGCGCTTATACTGCAAGCGATAGCGCCCTGTAAAAAATTAGAGGTCTGACCACGCGAGACTAAGTTATTTGTTACCTAAAGTGTGAGGTGCTAGCTATATATGGCAGAAGTAACTGTCAGGCAAATTGGGTAGCTAGCTACGTATACGTATGAAACCAGAAACAGAATAAAAAGTCTTTTGCTTACTATGTTAGCTATATTTTACTATAATTACATACTATAATTGTATATCGCAATATTGTCCCATCTCTACTGTTAATGGAAGCATGCACTATATATTTTGTTAGATTAGTGATTATGAAGCAGTTCATCATCCATTAATTAAAGACACTGAAGCATTGTGTGAGCTCTCGTTGTAGATGTTTCATCTTCACTCACCGAGTAATGCCTCGCGAACCATTGATGCATGGTCCTACACACAGCATTGACCACCAAGCCTTCCTCTAATATACAAGTATGTAATGGTAATTATAGTAATTATGGTAATTACAGTATTTATAACAATTATGTCAATTACAGTAATTATGGTAATTACAGGACTTACGTACAATAAGTACTTATAGTACATAATTGTAGTACTTGTAGTACCACTGCAGATGTGTCCACTGCAGTGTTCTACTCAATATCTGCAACACAGAAAGCTACGTACTACTGTATAGCTAGAAATTTTCGAGGGACAAAAATTCGAGATTTTCGTGTTCTATCATCAAAAATTAATATTTGCTTACTTAAAAGAGAATAATATGGTAGCGTAAGCAATCATTTATCGCCGTATTAAGCCCGAAGACGTGTAACTTCCGTTTGGAACACAACATTAAGACACTACATCACTCTGAACAGGATGGTGCAAAATCGATCATCGGCACCCGGCGTCTAATATCGCCCAGCCATTACATCTTGTACATCGATTATTGGCTAATTTTGATATTATATATATTGAGTGGCAATCACATATAGTTCAAAACAAGTTGATGTTCTACCATCTAAAAACCAGGCGATGTGTAAGTTAAACCACTGTTAATCAACTGCTATTCAGTGTATTGTAATAGTAATTAATGACGTCACGAGTAAGTCATGTGAGCAAAGACTCATCACTAAGGAGCACATAGCAACGCATACAAATTTAATTCTTTTGTTTAAACCAGCTTTATACTCCAGTACTTTAGTGATAAAACTTTTTAAAAGTAGTACAAAGTTGTTTTAAGTCGAAATTCTTACTGTAACACTATAGGCTAGTCTTGTATTATAAGCTCCGCAACCCGCACGGCACGCCCACTTTCAAAACTGAAGCGCTCTGTCTTGTTAGTAATGTACAGCTGTTCAAACGGCTTTTACTATGGAATGAACGGCTAACACTGCATTACCTTGTTCTTATTCGGCAGTTACTCACGACGCGCTACGTTACCAAGGCCCCGCCCATCAGTAATATCGATAGCAAGTGTCATAGAAAAGCAGTAGGACTAATTTAATTGGTTATTCAGGCTTCATTTCACGTGAGTAGTTTTTAATAGCCCGGGGGGCGGACACACACACACACAAACACACACGCATACCGACGTTTTCACGAAAACGATTTCAAGAAACCAGGCGCGCGCCGGCCGCAGGCCGGCGCGCGCCTGGTTTAACTAGGTTGTATTTACAATTAGATTCGAATCTATAGTAGTTATTTGTAATTACAACAAAGTTTCAAAGAATTCTTATGTGCAGGTTTTTAAATACAGTCAAATCAATTTTATTAAAATCAACAAAATAGTGTTTACCATACTTCTATTCATGTCTATAACATAAGGAAACACTTTGCAGGTGTCGGCATCAACATTAGCAGGATCAACTTGATACAATCTCCGTGGATCCATCTGTTTGTGGTGCGTCACGTGATCCATAACCAGTACTACAACCGGGAACTGAAGAAAGAAACGCAACTATTTTAACACTCAAACCTTTTATATTGAAAGCAAAAGAAGATTACAACTCTCGAAAACTCTTAAAGCCATCAAATAACGGCAAATGAGGACAAAGAGTAACACGAAATTCCGTAATTTATAACGGATTTTATACAGCCGATAATAGACGTCAACCTGGCCGATAACAGATGTCGGTCGATAAATGATTGCTTACGCTAAGTAGCTTATCCTCAAAAACGAAACTTTAATAGAGCCTTATCAACGAAAATTTTATCCCTCAAAAGTTTCTAGCTATATGGTATAGTATTATGGCTACATACATACATACATACATACATACATAGCTACATACTACACATGCATATATGTACGTAGCTAATCTATGTATTACTGCTTTTTGTTTCGCAGTTCAGCAAGACTACTATACTTACGTACGTAGGATAAACAACTTAATTACAATAAATTAGTGTAATAATCATGCAGAGTTAAAATTTATTACAATGTAATGTCAAGTGACTAGCTACCTACGTAAAATACAGTGTAAATATACGTAATTCAAGACAGTGTTGTCTGTGTAATATTGTTACAGGGTTGGCAGGCATTGAATTGGGTAACTTCATCATCAAGAGAGTTGTTACTCAACTTCAAACTTTGTTCCCTCCCTTAACACATTTGTTACCCTCTCACAAGTGGTTGAATGCTCACGTACAACAACATACATCTAGTACGTAGCTACGTACATACGTACGTGTGTAGTGTATTGTAAAGCATGAAACTACAGTTACATAAGAAACATGACATTTTTAAGCACTTTTGGTATTGACCTGTACAAATCAGCGCACTCAAACTATAAAGCATAATATTGAACAGTAAAAGCATATAGCCAGCTAGCTATATACTATAAACGGAGTCTATAATATCTATGGTAAAAGATAAATTCTCATTCCATTGCGTGCATGGGTTAAAAATCAATGATATATGGATTCAGCTATACTCGCCTGAAACTAAGGCCTTGAATTGGAGTTTAGTAGCTATGCACTATAATTAGCCGGTCACTGGTTTTCATAATTCAAGGATGTTTAGCCGTTCACCCTGATTTCCGGAGTCCTATACTCGTAATGCATGATATACGGAAGCATTAGGACTTACTGAAGACATGTCGCGATGGGCATGTATGGAGCCCGTGTGGGACGCTCTGATTCACATTCCGTAGCACTAACACCAAGGCCAAACTGGATCACATCTGCATGCGTGCTTGCCGCAACTGCATGAAGCCATGGGTACGGAGAATATACTATCTATGATGAAGCCTGGTCGAATAATTCACCGCTTTAGCCTATAGGCGTGTCTGTATATCACCTATATATATTTTTATTATTATTATTATTTTTAATTTATATACGTAGGTGCAACGTTCCGTTTTTATGATAAAATAAATTTATGTAGTTAGCTAAACTGGTTTCCATAGCCACGGTGATGGGTAAATATCCACTTCGTTAAGATTATCGTCCTGTAAAAATAGTCGGGTCTATAGTTACACGTGATTACGTACTTAACACTATATTATATAAGCCGGCTATATTGCTCGTAATCAGGTAGCCGGCGTCCGCAAAATAATTTACTGCACGTTTGATATTTAGATTTGGGCGTCGACATAAAGGCGTGGCCGCTTTGTTTGGAGCAGAAGATGGCAGACTCGGGAATACCTCAAAAATGTAAGATCATAATGTTATCTACACTGCAAAATGCAGTTCATCACAATGAACATAGCTACGTATAGCCGACTAGTCAATTTTGGTAGCTATGTATACGTACGGTATAGTCATTGTGGTAAGTTTGAATGAACTTCATACTTCGCAGTTTTGTTTATTCTGTTTCCATGTTTAAGTTTATGATAGTATAGATCTCAGTTGCGTTTCAAAACATGTCAACCCGTTTATGAAACTGGCTAGCTAACGGGTTTCAAGTAAATTAAAACAGGTCCGGCACGAGTTTTAAATATGTCGTCACATACGTAGCTATCATCAAATCACTCGCATCAAGTGTTTATAGTATAGAGGTTATGCATATTGAGGCGTACGCGTGTCACCGCGGCGCAGTAAAAGTTGCCATTTTGAGTGGCCAACAATGTACATGGGGAGTATAGGCCTCTTTTACTCCTCTAGTTTTTGCCACAACTGGGGGTATGGGTAGGGAGGCGTCCGTTTTTTATCGCAGATTTGCTGACCTGCTGTCCCACAGGAACAATGTGACTTATAATACCACTTTGGCATGGCTGAGATGCACACTGTCATTTTCTTTGCTGCATGCGATCTGCCGCAGTGTGCATTCGTGGCAGTTGGTCCATCTCTTATCGATCACCTGATAATTCTCCTAAGGTGGGCCTGGCTGCCTGTCCCAGGGACCACTAGACATCTATGCACCTATAGCTATACACAGTTTTAAACAGTTGTCCAGCACTAACACTTTCGTGCTGGGGGTGGTGGCAAGGGCGTTATATCTAGCCCGGGCAAAAAAAATTTAAAAATAAAAATGTACAGGAGTAACGGCATGCAGAACTTGAAACTCCCGCCAAAGTAGTCTTACCTAATCAACCGACGGTAACTTAGTACAACGATAAACACCATAATTACTATGTTAAACTAATACACATATTGGGAAGAGAAAGGTAAGAACGACGTCACGGGCGAAATCGCCATACAAGACTCGGCTCTTAGCCACTCATATCACGGCAATACACGGTAAGCACGCGCAAGGCCACGCCCTATGCATAACCTCTATAGCTATATAGTCTATACATGCAAATTCTCATCATTTAGCTATGAAGCTAGCTAGCTATACCAGCAGTTAGCTCGTCACTGGAATTTGCTAGTCCGTCACGGTTCAGTTTTACTGGCACGGGAAACCAAAATGTCCGTTTTGAAGTAGCTAATTAAATATATGATGTACCTTAAGCCGAGTAATATTAGCGATACACTGATTTTAGCGAGTGCCCTCACAAATGCTAAATTTTATACGCGTTAAAGGCTTAAGGTATACATCATAGTGATTTTCTTTGTAAAGAAACCATTCAAGTTTGCGGCGCTCGCTTAAGTAACCACGCCCTATATATAGCTTATTAATGGGGCGTGGCCATGCGCAAGCGCCTCGTATTCTTAGGTTATTTACCGTGTACTATCGTGGCATGAGTGTAAAAGAGCTGGAGTGTTGCATGGCAATTTCACCCGTGACGCCATTCTTTTCTTCCTCTTCCCAATATGTGGCCATGGATATCATTGTGCTAAGTTATCGTCGGCTGGTTAAGTTAAGACATATTTGGCAGGATTTTCTGCCGGTGCTACGCCTCAGGTATAGCTACATTGTTAGGCCAGGCAAACTTGATTCCTTGTTTCCCATCCACCAAATTTTGTGCTTATCTGCGAGCGGGCGGTCATTTTTCATTATTCATTATACAGTAATTTGTCTTCAAACATTCAAAAATTCATCAAATCATTAAAAAAGCTTGTTAAAACTTGTAAAAATAGGATAATGAAAGTTGAGGCGGTAGTATTGAAACCCATGCGGGCGGGTGATGGAAAACAAGGAATCAAGTTTGCTTCAGTGACCTTATCTACTCAAAATGGCCGACATTTAGTGCGCTTGTGTACCCATTAATAAGCTCTATATATTCTACATCAGATAATACTGGTAGTCCAGTTTCACGCAAGCTATATACGGAACGTTAATGAATCCCCTTGAAATTTAGTTTATAAATTGCGAATTGTTTGACTTTTCACTTCAGTAAGATATAGCGTTATTACAGCAGTATCATATATAGATTATAGCTATATATATACCTCCGGACGGAGGTATACATAATCTATGGCAGCACCAATGCATTTAAGTTGGTTTTTCAGCTAAAGCCTGTTGTAAGGTGGTTTTTAGAAGTGCGAAAAATCTGGAAGCCATAAAATTTCCATAGCTATCTCTACTATGCTATTACGTAAGTATTACCTTATTTAATGATGGTATGCTTTTAGTTACACCTGCACGATAACGCAGGTAGCTACATTTGCTAGTGCAGCATAATTTTAAGCATAATAGGTAGCTGAAAACATCAAGCATACTTACGTAGGGTGGCACTGAAGTAAGTGAAACCTTACAATTACCTTGTTGACATAATTAAAAACATGTTTGTGAGTCATGAAATAATTTAATTGGCTGGATGGGTGACAGCTGGAAGTGCATGATAATGGGATGGCTATAAAACCTACCCTGTAACTACAAATTTCGTAACTGTAAACAGACAAATTTTAGTATGCATGGTGACTATGGATTTGTCAAAAGAACAATGGAGCAATTTTTATGTAGATATATAGTGATATTACTAGGTTTTTTCTGAAGGTAAGAAAATGAAGCACACTATTGTTTCTTATTATTGACTTAATTTGGAAAAGTAATTCCATTAGATTGTGAGAAGTTGTCTTTAAAACGGTAGCTATATTACTGTAGTGCCAAATACGGGCAGTATAGTAGCTTTATTCCTTCCCTCCAATTATGGCATAGATTATTTAAACTAAAGAATCATTTTACTGCTGCTTCTTTAGTTCATAGCTATGTGGCAGTAATTTAATCTCTGTGAGTTGCTGTAAATTACATTAATCACGATGTTATTGAGTTGTAAAATCATCAAAGGATTAAGAACATAAATTATGTAGTTGTATGGCTTCTACTAATTACTTTAACGTCACCTTAATGCCAGCATAATAGGTAGTGTTTAGCTAGGAACACAGTCTGATTCTTATAGCAAAAGTATTTTACTCCTAAGCACAAATATTTAACATGAGCATAATGTTGAGCATGGATTTCTTGGGTGTGTACAAGTTAGAGGCGGTCCTGGGATTTCTCAAAAGGGGTACATGAGATTTTGGCAATGGAATGGAACTTGCGTACATGTAGCCACTTACGTAACTATAAGGAAGCCTAAAGTCAGCACAGTAATTTCTATGTAGCTATATATATAGCTACATCTGGCTAATGGCAAAAATATTACACTTATAGATACAGTATAGCTATGTAGCTACATATATGTGGCCTTAATAATACTATGGCGATAATTTGTTATCCAGCTATTTATAGATTTTGTTACTCATTATTATTATTCTTATTCTTATTCTTAATAATATTAGCTACGTATACAGTATAATAAGCTACGTATATGTCCATTAGCTACATCATCTGGACCATCTGATGATGAATCACTACTTGCACAAGGTAAGGGATCACATGCTAATCATGTGACTCTATAGCATGCAGTTATGGTACATACGATATTGTTACATTAGATGCACAAATGTTCGAGTTGATTGAAATTGTTGCTCCAAAGGTGATGGCTGAATGGGAATATGTTGCTTACTGTATGAGATATACTTCATCTGAAGTTACAGCTTTTAAGAAAGATGCCAAGGATCTCAAGGAACGCTGTAGAAACCTGTTTGGTAACTGGCTTACCACTAGCCATGGCCCCAAACCCAAAACCTACCAAACCTTGTTAAAGCACATTAAGAAGGTTTACAACCTGAGAACAGCTTCTGGAGCAATTGAGAAGGATTTAATTGAAGCACTATCAGATGGCATACGTATGTATATACATTACTGCTATATGTATTGGTTAAACCCCACTACGATTAGGATATCCTTGATATTACACAAGGCCAAGGCAAAACGAAGGATGAGTATTTTTATCAAGGATATCCTACAATAGCATTCGGAAAATACCCCATGGTATGTTAGATATATACCCAGCTGATGCCTTTGAGTATGGCTTCAGTGCAATAGAATTACAGCTCTGCATTAGGATTAGTGTGTGGCTCTGATGATACGTACATAGTAGTGGCCATAACAATGTCAAGTGGACTTTAAATTTGTCAACTGATGAGCCACACACGTGTTCCAGACCCAAAATATTACAAATGCACTTGATGCCAACAATAGACAGTGTAATGGTACATCATAGTAAGTACGTACTGTACAGTACATACATACATAGATGGTACACTGATGTGATAAACAATTCAAAAGGGCACCTCTGATAAAGCTTTGTAAGGTAAAGCACGTAAAGCCATGAACATTATTGTACAGTTGTGTTGTACAGTAGGAGTCAAAAAAAGGGAATGTTTTGTAATTGTACTAGCTAGTTAAACTACAATGCATACTACGCACTTACTACGCAAAACTTCAAATCATACTACACAAAACGACAAATTGTACTACGTAGCTACGCAAGTCGTGCCATAGATTATAGAGGTGCATATATAGCTACATGCCTATATAATCTATGGTCGTGCAATGTACAATAATCTGTGTGACTTATTTTATATAGTTAACAGGAATGCCAAAAATGATATCTGGCCGTATCAGCATAGAACTTCTCATATAATTTAATATAGCTGTAGAGCACAAACGCTATACGCTATATCTGCTAGAATGACACAGTGATTTATTTACAAAGCACATTGATGTATAAACTACAGTAACACGATGTGATGTGCATATTCATGTAGTGTGCCTCTGGTGTGCTAGTCTTGTGCCGCCCGCCCCTTAAAAATAGGGTCTGGTGAAATCTATAGAAAAAATTGGTGTTGCAAGAATTTAGGTGGCTCCAATCAGATCGCTCCATTTCTAATCATCGAATTCATCGTCTATTCTTTTTATGGTTTCGATGTAATTTTAATGAAAACAGATTGTCTACTACCATAATTTCAGCTACTTTGCGACTTTTATACACAGAAATGTAGAATGTAATTTGTTCAGGCAGGGGTTTTTCATATCGCTGCATACCGGCTATAGTAAATCCTTCTGTTACTCATGTTTACCATGCATGTTTGAATCACTTAAATGGGAAACATAACCCTTATTCAGTAGTGGTGTTAGTAAGTCCATTGGTAATGCTGATGAAAGACCATTTGATACATCGATTGGTGAGTGATGTAATGCGTAAACTCATATACATAAAAGTTTTGTACAGAGTTTCACCAGACCCTATTTTTAGGGGCAGGCGGCACAAGACTACTGGTGTGCAAGCAAACTCATACACACGCTATAGCTGTGTGCAAGATAAAGTGTGCACATCGAATTCTGAATATTTACACACGTTAAACGTGTGGCTATGCGCATGTACCTACACGTATCTGTACCATATATACATACATCATAGATAATGTATGCCCTAGGGATGCGTACTGAGTAGGACTGAGTAGCTAGGTCATCAAAGTTTTGTACCTCGAAAATTTCCCAATACTGATATGGTAGATATGTAGCTGAAGAAGAAGGTGTGGTGGGTGCAGCATTTCAGAAGGTAACACTGAATACAAAAAGTTTGTAACAACAAATACAAAAACCCTAGGGGCGCATATTATCTATGTATACATGTATGCATCCATGCATATGTTCATGATACAGATACGTAAGTGCATATTGCTGCCACATCATCTTCTTGTTCCTACGTACCCACAGTATAAAGAGTGGTAAATATGTTATTGGTAAATATGTTATTAGTGTATAGTCTTGCAAGCCAGACCTATTTTTTCTTTTGTATGTGGGTGGGAATGCCCCACACAAAAGAAAAAAATAGCAGTCTGGCTTGCGAAACTATTTTAGTGTATGGTACAGCTCAACCGCAACTTGATATGTAGCTACACCTGCGCAAGTAACAGGTTGGCAAACCGCTGGTGAACTTGCAGAATCCATCCAGACAGGTACGGGTGCCCATAAACGTCCTCACCCATGACAGGAAACATTTGTCGGGTATCTATTATAAGCACCCGTTTAGATACAAGTCACTCAGTTTTTAAAATTAATTACTGCTCACCATTATACGTAGGTGTAAAAAAAGTATGAGGCCAATCAGAAGTAGCATTGTAAATACATAGTTATGAGCGATCATAAACTTTGATATCAGTTAAGGCCACGAAGTTATATATCAAAAATCTTTTTAACCACTTGAATTACATGCATACAATACGTAGTTTATAGCATATTTTCACAAGTATAATTGGCTTTGTCGCTTGGCCACCTTTATAATACGTAATAATAGTGTGAGAAATCGTACTTGTGAAGTATCCGGTAGTTGTTGGCCTCAACTAATATCAGAGTTTTTGATCAGTTGGATTTACTCGAGGAATCACTACATGTAGCTACTAGTGCAAATGAGTGTTGGTAGATGCAGGGTGTTTTTGTTTAGCATATATTGATAGCTAATGTATAGGTATGGTACAGCTCAAAGGCAACTTTCCCAGGAAAAACACTGGGACACGCGTTTTGCTCGACAGTTGCCCGTGCCTGCGTGTGCATGCAAGGCACACACATATGCCAAAGGATAATCGTTACAGGTTATGACGTGGGTTCCTCTCCACTTTCATTAGTTCTTCATACAGGTTTGTTTGTTTGTTCTACATTTGTTCACGTACATATGTATAATTAATGGTTTAATGTACCAGCCAACTTTATACCCAATAGTCACTGTATCAATTGATTATATTGCCTGGAAATTGACACAAGAAGGGTATCTGGTTCTGTTACGGTAAATTTGCACAGGTCACAAATTGAGAATGGACTCAAAAATATTATTATGGTAGCACCTCTGGGCATTTACAATGTATTGGTTATGCGCATGCAGTCGACAATGTGAGATGAAGCTTTATAATAATCGTTACCTGCACATACGTACCTATTTACAATGCTGCTTCTGAATGCCCTCACACCTTTTTACACCCAGGGTGTTTTTGTTTAGCATATATGCAAGAGTTGATATACGTAACTAAACATATGTCATTATACTAGCAAGCAGCAGAGAAGTACGTACTGATGGGCATAACTTGCCCACATGAGTGCATGCGATGTTGCATTACGTAAATCAGTGCCTTGTTTAAGCATTTTTTTGAATTACTGCAAAGTGAAAAGATTTTTTGAATACATTTGTATTCAGTTTACAATAATTGTTGATATCACTATAAACATACATGGTTATGTAGCTAGTATGTACGTATAGCTGTGTACATAACAATAACTTGAGTGTGATAACTACGTATGTACATGTTTTAATAGTATCTACAGGGGGGGGTATATATATGCCAGGAGAACAAACAACAGCAGACATGAACAAGACTATTGCTTCATATCAGGCAGCCCTCAAAGAAGGTTCTCAGCCTTCTAATCAATTTAAACTGGTTGCAGTTGGTGCAGAAGGGGCGGGGAAGACAAGCACTGTTGATACATTATTTGGCCTGCCTTTTCAACCTGATCAACAAACCACAGTGGGTGCTTCTGTTAATACATGTAAAGTGAATCGTCATTTGGGATCTGCCAAGTGGGAAAAAGTAACAGCTTCTTTTCGCACTTCAGAAATCCAAAAGCAACGCAGGGGTGAATTAAAAGCTTCAATGACCCCCATATCAGTAGACCCTTATTTGCCTACAACTCAAATCCCAGCAGAACTTGTTCAAGAAGTGGTTGATACGGTAAATAGTGAAGATATTCAAGATGGAGAAATTAGATCAGTAATCTTTGATATCGGTGGACAAGAGATTTATTACGAGATTAAATTTCTGTTTCTTGCTGAGGAAGATATCGTAATGCTTTGTTTTGATGCTTCTGTACTTCTTGATAAATCTGTTCGTACCCGAAGTGGAAGATTTGAGGAAAAGGCTGCTATTAGAGGCATGTTAAGTAATATTGAAACCATTGAAGTGTTATTACACTCTGTTTATGTTCGCGGACGTGAAGGACCAGAAGGTTTTATGTCCCTTCGTATTCCCCTGGTGCTGATGGTTGGAACACACGCTGAAAGTTTAACTGTACAGGATGAACACTCGATTATTTCAAAAATTAAACAAAAATTTGCTGGAAAGGCTTTCATGGACCATCTTCCCACAGAAGAATCTGAAGCATTTCATTTCATAACCAATAGCAATCCTGATACACATAGGGTTAACCACCTCAGATTTACCATTGTAGAAGGTACCAAGCCTGTAACCAAAGTCCTACGGCCAATTTCATACCTACAGTTTGAGCAGCAGATATTAGAGGAATATAAGGGGAGAATAGAAAGAACCAAAGCTACTGAGATGGCCAGATTAGCTGGTATTAAAGGAGAGGAAAAGGTTGATGCACTCCTGCAATACTTCACTAATAAAGGAATTCTCCTTTATTACCCAAAGATAGAGTCCTTGAAGAATGAAATATTTATATCACCAAATGAAGTTTCTGAGCTTGTCTGCACTGTTATCACAACAGAGAGCTTTAAGCCAAGTAATGCCCTTCAGTTTTCTTATGATCGTTACAATAAGCATGCTTTACTTGAAGAATCACTTTTTGATTTCATGCTGAAGAAATGTGGGAAGTATAATGACAAGGGAGTCATATTAGGATTACTGCAAAAATTTAGCATTGCAGCTGAAGTTCCACCTGCTACAACCTTTCCAGGAGAGATTCGACCGTCAGGGAAAGGTAAAGTCCTTATAATACCATCTCTACTTGTCTACGATGAGACAGCAACTTATCAAAAGACTAAAGATGACATTGTCGTTGTGTATCATGTTCCAAGAGGGTTTTTACCTGAAACGATATTTAACAAGTTGTTAGTAGAAACTATCAACTGGTGTCGTGAAGAAGGGAGAAGTCATAAAATCCATGAGTAAGTTCATTATAGTAATGTTGTACATATGTACGTATTATTTTACTACTAATTTTTTTGCTATCCATAGTATTAAGCGAGGGATAGGTTATTTCTTATTTGATAAAGGATCGTGGCAACGGTTTCAACTGCAATATAGCCTGTCTACTCACTGTATAAAATGCTACATCACAATTTATCACACTGAACATCCTTCTAGAGATCAGTTAAAAATCTTACTACAGCAGCGTAAGAATTTACTAACTCATTTAAATCAATCAATTGCTCAAATCTGCAAATCTTATTTGCCATCACTTGAGCTTCCTGTGACCTGTTTAGAGTGTCCTTATCATGAAAGTAGTAATTCACCACACATTGAGTTGAACATAGACAGTAATGAAGAACTGGAACTGGTTTGTGACATTGTTAAAGTTGGATGTAAAGTGCTCACAATACCTATAGAATACTACATGCTACTATTCAAACCTTCACTACCTCCAAAGCAATCTGGTACGTATGTGAGTTATACAAACAATTACATTGTACATATCATTAGCTAGTACGTAGCTAAAGTTGTGTCAGATACGTATTATATAAATAATATATATGAAAAGTTGTTGGTACAGGTTTTGAGCAAACAACATGAAGATGTCTTATTAGTATGTATTTTATTATATACATGCATACGTACCTAAAACACTCAAAAGTCCAAATACGTAGTAGCATACTAGCCATATCACAAAAGAGCTCCACTTCACCAGACATTACATACGTACATACATACGTAGGTCACCAATACCATTAAATTAAATTTGACAGTTCAGAGTATATAAGACTAAAATTCCCAGCTGGTTGTCAGTAATGACTACAAAATGGTCATAAAACTACTTAATATCATGCACATTTGTCAATCAACCAGCTGTGTGTCATAGCTAGCTACGTACGGGTGTATGTGTAGAAAAAATCATATGAACTATTTTGTTATAGAACATGCACCAACAGTGACCGAGTGTGTTCATCACAAACATAATATACGTAGCTATGCTTCGAGCTATGTGACATAATTTAAATAATATAGAGCATGCGCTCATCAAAACCGTTGTACTAATGAGTATTACATGATGTTCTTGGTATAAGCATGCATGCTCTGTTTTATTGAGATGGTTTCTTAAGTGAGATTCTGTTGTAGTGGTTATGATGTAATGTAGTTATTGTAATGCATGTGCGCACCTCGTGTATGAACTCCAATTACTGCACTGCACTATTGTACTCTACGATTAAGTATTAACTAGTGACTATCAACTGACGATATCACAGATACACTAACTGTTACACATGTACATATTTCAAGCTCCCCTTGCAGCGATCTTTGCATGTTGCAAAAGATTACTAAAGAACGTCCTTCTAGCCACGAACAAAACCCCTTCCACGCTGATGCTTCCCAAACTCAACGGATAAAGAAGGAACGCAAACGTGTTCACTCCAATCTATTAATCACGTGACGTTATTCTAAAAAACGCACACATTACATAATATATTATATACAACTTTCTCTACATTGCAATACCGCCTCTGAAAGATCATATGTATACTAATCGTGTGACTTATCTACTCAGAGTCATCACTGGCATCAGTGCACCATCACTATTGACTCCACCGTAAAATTTTCAATGAAATGCTTGATTAAAATTAAAACCCACAATTTTTTATGCTATAGTGATGCTGATTGTTGTTTGTGAAGGTTACTAAGTTCAGCTACAGTGGATATGGATTTATTATCTCAATATACCGTTATCCGAAGCAGAAATTTTCGTAGAACAATTAATAAATTAGATTTCCAAGGTTGTATTTTCGTACTCTTTCTTGCCAACAACATTCTCCACGTGCACAATATATGTACTTGTAGTAGCGTGTGCTAACTACGTAAGTGCGCCTTTATTCGACAAGATCGAAGATGAGCATAGACTAGAAATATACAGTGTAGCTACATACGTACACTGTAGCTTGGTTTCATGCTATTTTCAATGACATACGTACTTTGTCATCTGGGCTTGTACTCTAGCAAATTGAGGTAAGTGCCTGTGTTTAGCGTCATTTCATTAGTATCACCTTCACGACTCGCTTTAAAGATAGCTAGATTACCTTTGACGATAGTCTATTGTATAGGATGGGGCAGCTTAGCAACTGGATGTCTAAATACGCCTAGCAGCACCAAACACAAGATGGCTACAATAAGGTACATCACGGTAAAGAAATCCGAATTGATTGTGAGAACGTGATTTAATGTCAAAGAACCTTATTTTAATGCTCCTTGAAAAATTCGAAAATAAAACTCATTTGAAAATAACCCGTTATACAGTATCTATTTATCTAGATAATCGCACAGCTCTAATATGTAGTTGTTACCTTGATAAGACAGTCCAGCTACATGTATTACTGTGTACAATTGTTCTCTAGTAAAAGTTTCAGTTTACATCAACAATGAAGTGTGTACAGCCATTGAAAGTTTAGCTGCCATTGGTGTGCTGACCACTGGGGGAGTGGCTGGCTCTAGTATCAACACCTAATATTGACAGTTAATATGCTCTCTCATGTGAGCATCCATACTATTGTATGTATATTGCTGCAGGGCTAAGTACAGAAAATATTGCTACATAGGAGGGGCTACTTACAATTTCAAAATGTATGGGGGTATTGAAGTAAATTACATTTTGACTGCCTAAACTTTTGGGGGCTCATCTCGGAAAATAAACATCCTTCAACCACGTTTTGCTTAGCTATAATATTGATGTCAATATACATACGTACACTGTCCATACACACATTGTACACTACAAATGTAGCTATATATGTGGCAAATCCCATTTCACTATTGGCATATATACGTACAACATATATCTTCCATACATAAATACAATATCTGAGCAGGTTTACTACATATGCATCTATGTACATTACAACTGTGTAAAAAGGTTAGCCTAATGACACTCGCTCACTAATACTATCAGGAGCTTATAATTATATAGTCTCAAAATTTGTTGGGATAAATTTACGTACGTAGGTGAAATCTATTCTTGTGATTCATAAACCAAGTAGATTTTGGTGAGGTATAAGCATACATATACAAATACTACATGCAACATTATCACATGCATGGATATTTTGATAATGCTTACTAACCAAAGGTTTACCTACATAGCTGTTTAAATACCGCAGAGCCATAGGCCAAAGGAAACGTGACTCTTGGGAAACTAGTTCTGATAGCATCGTAGTACTGTACAACAGGATGCATCTGTTAAAATGATACTATTCTTGGTAGCGCAAAGAATAATTGAATAATTTTAATACGCAGTTCTAAAGCAATATAACAAAGCGTAGCGTATTTTTGCCATTTTACCATCCATCGAAACAGCAACTCTAGATCCTCTACCAGACCCTTTTGTAAATACCACACACAATGGCAGGAGCACCTAAAAGAAGTAAGACGTGTTGTAAATCAGCGATATAAATACGGCGTGGTGATATGACAACATTAAATTTTGCCAGGGATCTCGCCATAAATTTATGAACAGTTAATTCTGCCCAGGTGTCATTAAACAGTCGTTAATAAAAACCTGGGCTATGATGCGACTGAAATATGTGATTTATAAATCTCTGATGTGACTGATATACCATAGATTTAAACCCCAGGTAGCTACATGGGGGGCTGACAGGATTCCGAATCACATCGATGGCTTTGAAGATTTTGGATCACGGATCTCACTAATATTCTTGTAAAACTTTGTATTTATCCGTATATATGAATCACGTGATCTACATAGCCTTATTTGGTAAACAAAAATCTTTAGAATCAATTCAGGAATCTTAAAATCAAGTCAGGAATCTATAGAAATCCTGCCAAGATTCCGAATCATGTTGCCAAAATCTAGTCTGGCGTAGTAGACCCTTCTTAAAAACACAAGGGTCTGGTCTGTCTAGTATCGTGCATTTGTGTAATTGGTTTTTACGGTATTACGTCAGTCATTACATCATAATCTGTATATTTCATCATATCGATTAACGATCAATCATGCATGGCTTCTGCATTGATTTACTGTTTAGGCTGTAGTTGCAATATCATTAAGTACGGTAGTGCTTAATAGTAGGGATCAACATGAAAAAACATGGCGTCCAACTTTTACGCGCCTCCATAACTCGCCTCACAATATACTTTTCACGAAAAAACCGACTAAAATCCTTTTGTAACACTATAACAAAACTGTACCTTTGAACAATACGATCAGTAGAGAGATTTGAAAATTTCAAAATCTACCAGAATTTCGTCTGACTGCCAGACTGTCAGCCTACCGTAAGACCCACTAGCACTAGGAGTATGGCTCCAGATTTCTCACAGAACAAAGGAAATCGTGTCCGATTTACGAAACTGTGTTCCACTGAAGATTCATCCACTTCGCCTTAGTGTTTCTTTTCATCCCTCACTATCTTCCTTTTTCTTCGTTTAGTCTGTAGAAAGGCGAAAGAAGGTGTCGATAAACTTGCACCTTCTGCTTTTACATCACCAAAACAGCCACTTACACATGTGACATAATTAGTAATGCGCCTGCCGTTAAATACTATGAACAGATGCGATGTTTTTGCGTGTACTTTATTACATTGTAAACTATAGAGTATGTGCCGATATATAACTTAGACAAAATATTTTTGATGTTATTCAAATGTATTTCACTACAATGCAGCTGCTCCACAACGTTAACGCTGTTGTTAACATGCGCCTGTAAAAACAATTAAGTAATGTTTGGCACCTGGAAGGCGATTACCGTATACATCAAAACATTTGAGGGGGAGAACTTTCGCGGTTCATGAACAATGTGCATTATGTAGGGTAAAGTTTCACGGTTTGCAGCCTTAAAGCCCACGCGCGCCTCTGCAATACGGATTTTAGAGTGTGCACAAATTAGAATAAAGTTTGACACGCACGCTGGACGCATGGCTGAAGCCAAATTTGAAACCGACAGTTCTGTCCGTGGTTATCATGTGTATCAAGACAATTGGACACCTGTGATTGGAGAACGACTTCACTGCGAGTGGTAATTATTTTCTAATTGTGAAGCAGGAAAAGTTTCAATGGTAAAACATTTACGTTTTGCTAAAATCTACGAAAACCGCGAAAGTTTTCCCCCTCGAATGTTTTAACGTATACGGTACTTTTTGCAGTATGCTGTAAAAAGCAAACAAACTAATATTTAAAAATTACCGTATAGCTGGAAATTTTCGAGGGACAAAAATTTCGAGGTTTTCGAGGATTTTGACTTATCCTCGAAAATAAAAACCTCGAAATTTGGATTTAAGATAATATTTATTGGTGAAAGACCTTGTACCTCGAAAATTTATTCGCGAAAAGTTGGAAAGAGGTAATCATTGAAAATTTTGTCTCTCGAAAATTTCCAGCTATACGGTAAACAATTTAAAAAGGTAAGTATGGATCACTCTTGCAATGCTAGCTAAAAAAAGTAAGGAAACAAGGGAAAAGATTTTCAAGTGGCATGAGAGAACACTAAAGATTATTTATAAAAGTTTAATCTCTACATTTGGCTCATTTTCAGTATTAAGAGTGAGCCAAAAGTAGGGATGAAACTTTTATAAATTATCTCATGCTAGAATCTTTAGTGTTCTCTCATGCCACTTGAAAATCTTTTCCCTTGTTTCCTTACTTTTTTTAGCTAGCATTGCAAGAGTGATCCCACTCACCTCTATAAATTTTTAATTTTTAAATATTCTTACTAATGGACTAATGGTAAGAGCAACAAACTAATTGGAACTATACACCATCGTTACATGCTGTAGCTGCCACTGTACGACATGCTTGTTTTATGAAAAAATTCCTATGAATTATGTGTTAATTATCAATGCATTGGTTTACAGGATTCTCGTAGCTAATGTTACACAAGTGCACGATGCTAGGCAGACCAGACCCTTTTATTTTTTAAGAAGGGTCAGCTATGCCAGACTAGCCAATCATAGTGTTGGACCCCTTGGTTTATAATGTACGTATACTGTATAGATATACGTACTTTGTATTCATGATACCTTCAAATACCGTATAGCCTAGGGTTGAATTTAGCAGTAAATTTTTGTGGATTGCAGAAGTACAGGACAGCACAAACTCTCAAGTTTAAATTTACATGGTTTATTCAAAAATCCACAAAATTCACCAACTCCCTCAGCCTATTGTGTAGCTATGGTAACTGGGCACATGGCTGCTTATAATATCCAAAGCAGGGCTGCATTTAAGGGGGCGGGGCATTCCCCATTTTTTGCCCCTTGGTTTTGGAATGCAAAAATTGAAATTCTATGTAAAAAGATAATAGTGCAAAATAAACCCCCTACATTCGAAAAATTTCAATTCCCCCCCCCCAGCTGCATTTTCTGGATTCAACCCTGCAAAGCATAGAAATCATCTCAACTACTTGCCGATATATTACTCCACACCCTCGACATGACAAACGTTGTCAAATGTCCCTGTGTTGGGGAAATATATGCTGTCAAATCACCTGTTCCCAAGGGAATAGTGGGGATTGATACGTAGGTGCATTAAATGCCTTGATAGCTACCACAAACTAATTTGAAGACTGCATGGCGGCCATGCAGGGAGTCTGACACTAGCTGATATCTCATACACCCTAGGGATCAGCCTATTAATATGCTTTTATTATGCTATGCTGCAGTGCTCATAAATTTCACCTACTATGCTCAATGTTATGTATGCTAATGTGAAAATTTTGTTTTTAGGAACATGGCAATATGCTACTGCTTTATCAGAGCATAAATAAAATGGTGATTGTCTTATTAGAATTTAGAACATTAAATGTGGTGACTGCTCTATTAGGGTATATCAATATTTTGACAATATAGTTTTATAAACAACTAGCTAAATAATAGTTAGACGCCAAGACCAAGGGAACTAAGTGATTTAGTAACCCTAAGGCCCGAGGCTGTGGCGCCCGAGCATAGCAAGGGCACTACTAAGGGCCTGAGGGTTACTAAATCGCTTAGTTCCCGTAGGTCGCGGTGTCTAACTTATTTAGACTACACTGAACAAGAATCACATGATAATACCTTCAAACGCCATTATAAGCGTGGAAGAGCTAGTTATCGATTTCCTGAGCGAAGAGCTTTTTAAGTTTCCATGGTACCCACTTAGCAACTAGCGCCAGTGTATTTTTGATGATGTTGACACGCTTAACATCTTTGTGAGCAAATAAGCCGAAGAAGACTACAAACAGCGAAATGAAGTTTGTCGCACTACTCTTTATCTAGTAAGAATGGAATACATTAAAGTATAGTCAAAATTTATTTGACGGTCTGTCGTTCCCTAAGGGCAGGGTACTAAGTAAACACGTGTAGGTGACTAAGTAAACACGTGTAGGTGACTAAGTGAACATGCAGGTGACTAAGTGATTTAGTAACCCTGCAAAGTCGCTATATCGTAGTCTAAATACTTTCTATTATGACGATATAATGCTTGATGCTTTTAGCTACCTATTATGCGGCTTAACTCGGTCCCCTAGCCAGAAATCAGTGGCTAGAAGTCAGAAATCAAGCCTCATTATTTTTGTATTGCTTTGTAAAGTACCATCAGTGCATGATTTTAACACAGTAAAGCGATCCCCATGGCTTTCAGTTTAGTTGAATTCTCAAGCTTGAAATCACAGGAATCAGTTGGAAATTGAAATCTTGTAGCTACACTATTTTCAGACCTTGCTGTTGTTGGCAGATAGCCGGACTTCAAATTCATTAATGTGCATGATGACATGCCTTTGTTTGAACTGCGTACTCTGAAAGTAGGGAAATAGAAATTAATAACACATGTAACTTGATTTTTAATCATGATCACCATGCAACTTTATTATCAGTGGAGCTACATATTATTAAGAGTAAAATAATAGAGGTACCATTAGTACTATTAGTACTATTATTTACTCTTGCTGTAAGTACATACATATGAATAAGTAGCTATAGCTACTAGCTGACTATAATTATGTAATATGTATGTATTCCTATTAAACATTTTACTGTGTTGCTCGACACATACGTAATGAAAGTCATTTACATAGCTTCACTGGATGACGTTCTTCATAAAAAATGTTAGTAGTTTATAGCCAAACGAGGTAACAATGGCACTCAGTGCAATTAAAGGATATGTGTGAATGGATTAGATTCTCACACACTTACCAGCCTACTTGATAGCTAGCTATAGATTGGCAAATTGCACACAAGATACAATACATGAAATATTTATATCATCAGAAGCAGTGATCAATAGCTAAATAGCAAGCATTTTTCTAAGGGGGCAGCCCTTAACTTAGAAAAACAGTTTTCTAACTTGCATGCACTTTTAATCACAGTAGCTAATCAGCACTGAGTTGCACTCAACCATCAAGTTAAATTCGTGATTGAAAGTTTTGCATGCTGAACTTTTTCTAGCTGCCATCTTGTATTAGAATCTTAGCTATAATTTAATGAGAGCTGTGTTTTGATTCTGTTATATCTTTTTGCAGACAATCCTGTTCAACCTACTGGTGATAGCATTTACCATGATAGTAAGTTATACTGAATGGTTACTTGACTGCATCTATATGCATATAGTTATATACGTAGCTAACTATACATATATTTATTACCTTCTTGCAACAATCTATTACAGTGTATTCATGTGACTGCATGATTTAGGAAAGGATTCTTATAGACAGGCACACATGTGATTGTGCCTGAGATACGTAGGATTGCACCTATAATGCATTCCTTCCTGAACTCAAAACTATTTTTACTCATTGTTCTTAAATCATTTCCATAATCATTTCCTTTATAGCTATATTGTATTGTGTCAATAATGTCAAGGTGCCATATTAACTACATAGTTATATATGTATTGTAACTACGTAGCTATAGAGCTACGTAGGCAGAACAGCCGGGTGCCGCTTGCTGATGCTAGCGAATCTACCCCACCTATATCTGTATCTGCACATGCATTGTTAATAATTTGCACTCTTTCTTCATCACTGCTCTCATTTTCAGCATCATTGTATCCTTGAAACTATTGTTTTACCTCGTGTTTCACATCGTTTGCCAGTCAGCCATTTTAGCAGCTTCTGATTTTATGCTCATGCATAACCTATATTTAGTTCCAGAATTATTCTCGCCAAAATTGTGGCCTATTATTCTTTAAAATTATTTATGCCGGCATAATTATTAGGTGCAAGCCTATAACAAAACTACACAAAATGCACCTATTCATAGCTAATAAATTTATGGTATCTATGTAGCTACCATACGGTGCAAAATTTTGACATGGAAAATACTGAAATTTTGACAAATTTTAGCAAAATCTTACCATTCAAAGTTTTCTTTAGCTCTTTGGATGTAAAGCTGATATAATTCATCAAATTTTCCTTACTCCCAATTTTCACTATCAAAATTTTGCACTAACTAGCTATATAGCTAGTAGGGCTCAAACAGATAGTAAATTTACCATCCGGATATTATTATGCAGAATTTCCTAAGGAATCAATAAAACAGATTGTGTATGGCACACATATAGAAAAAGAGATAATATATTTACGTAGTAGAGTTGAAACAGCCGTTGGATATCCATTTGAAATCTGTTTATACTTGGATTCAGATTCAGAACCCTTCAGGATAGTAGCTAATTATTTCAAGCAGCTTTGAAAATATTTTGAATTTTATAGCTACATACTAACAGTGTTTAAAATTAATGTCAGTACTATGGAATATGCTTGGGGTACTTTATTAGCTGAACCTTAGCATATTACAATACATCTAAATGTATAAGTCTAGATGTACATATAACTACGTAGCTATAGCATTAAAAATAAAAAACTAATGTTGTCACTATCCGTAGGATACCCGTGAATATTTTAATCGGATTACGTACATAGCATAGATAGCTACATATAGCTACAGCATAATAATTTATTATGTTTATTTGTATTCTAGAAGCTTATTGCTTTCAACCAGATTATCGGGTATTATCAGCTATTAGAACTCAGTTTGGTAAAGATTGGAAGTATGTTGGGCTTGATTTGGAACTTGATAATGGTCTAATCAAAAATATTGAGCATGATGAACAAGATTTTGAAGATCGTGCTTTCAAAATGATGTCCAAATGGGTGAAGAGAAATGCAAACTCTTGTTATTGCCAATTGATTTCAGCAATGGAGAATCAAGGTCTTGATAGTGGAGCAAAAGTTTTAAAAGAGAAGATTAAATCAAGTCCTAAAGATTCTAAGCGATCTAAATAACTTGATACATTTGAACATTATCCATATTATTTTGGTACGTATACTACTAGCTATATATTCAGCTAACTAGAGGTTTTTGCATATTTTTTAAATTTAAAAGCTGTTGCTAACTAACTAGCTACACAGTGTAAAACTTTATGCATTTTACTTTAGAGTGTATGGGAACTTTATCACGACTAGCTATCCCTATAATTTATATGTACAAGATTTTAGATGTTTAAAGGGATCGATTTTATGGCCACTACACTAAAATCAATATTGCTGGTATATTAAAGTCCAAATAATATCATTAGCTACTGCAATTTCTTGAGGATCTTCAATTCCTTGCAAATATTTGTAAGGAAGACCCTCAAGAAATTGAGGGTCAAAAAGTAGACTAATCTACTTTTTTGAGTAATTTTCCCAATAAATTCAATATTCTGACTACAAAAATAATATCCACAATGACAAAGTAATTTCCACTGTGTTTATATATGTACGTAGCTATATACGTGTACTGTAGCACAGCTACACACTTATATAGTGGAACGCAATGATATTGATTGTGGGCTTCAATTACTTACTTTTATCTGGAAAACTACTTATATATAGTAGAACTTAAGATTATCAATTGTTTCACCTATGTATATAATATTTCCTGATCTTGACTAACACTACGTACTTATAACTTCAGTGACCAGATGATAACTGTATAGCTATATTCAATTTTTAATGACCACATATATAGGAAATGACAACCTTTGGTCATCTTAACTACATGTAAAATTATGGTATATATTCCAAAATAGGGCTGCATCTACGTATTATGCTTTTTGGAATTGTTCCAATTTTGTGCCTATTATGCCGCTAGATTTTATGCTACTCCACAATCCATTATGCCACTATATTGATACTTGTTTTATAAATTCTGACCTGCCACATACGGCATCCAAAAAAGCATTCAAAATCTTTATACAGCTACATATATACGTAGCTATAGCAATTGAGTTTAAGTGAATTATGCACTGATAAAAACTACTACTACGTATATTATTAATTTACATGTGCAGATAATGTAGCTAACTGGTTGATTGGCCAGGCTGTAAGCTGGCCAACATATAAAAATGACTCATCAACTGATGACATGTAAATTGGGCAAATGTTTGCATCAATTTTGTCAACAGAAATGGGAACGAAATTTGCAGGAATGTGACGTCCATAGAGTTGATTTGCGGTCCTTATTGTTCCTATCCCTACTCTTTTGCTGTTCAAGAGCAACTGTACTTTGTCACCAGGTGTTACCGGGAAATACTTAGAACTAGAGTCAGCTCTCTGTGTATCATTACTGTAAGAATAAAAGTTACACATAAATTATGTACATACATATAATTTATATGTACCACTTGTTTGTTCCTTCACCCGCCAAACTTTCCCGCTATACGGTATTATCAATACATGCATGTAACAAGTTAACAACGTGTAGTATATAGCTAAATGTACACATGAAGTGCACAATGTCACTACTTATGAGTAGGCTACTAGCTGCTGATTATGCAACAGCACAATGCACCTCTGAGAACATCAAGCATACGGTCATACAGGCATAGCATTCAGGTATTGACACATTCTAATAAGGTTCATTTGAATACTCTAGACCGTTCATAAATTAAACGTAAAAAGTTTTGGTATATATTATTTTTTTCAAGCAATCATTTCATGAAAGTTGTGTAAGCAAATGGTTGGTCTAAATACAGCTAGCTACATGGCAGACAGTACACACGTAGCTATACAAAGAGTGTTGAAATACAGCTACTAATACTCTAGCAGCTACTGTTTAGCTAGTATACGTCACTACAAACATTTAATTGTATTATATTAATCACTGTTTGTCACACTAGCGATTATGCTAGCACATAACAATTATGAAAGAGCATCAAGTCAGTATGCCAACATAACACATGATAGGCAAGATTTCACAATTAAAACATTAAGTGTACTATATATAAAACATACTCGAGCTTATTCATTCGGCATACAAAATATCTGCTTTCTATACGTACACATAGTCATATACCGTTAACGTACATGTACAATGTTGGGTCTGCTAATCGTTATGTTAGGAAATTCTTAATAATGCACAGCCATTCTAATAAGTGACCAGTTATCTCAATAAACGAAGGAATGAATTTACAGCTATGGACCAAACAACTATCATTTCATATATGCAAGCGATGTATTTCTGGAAGTTCTAATGTAAGAACCAAATTGTTTGTTTATGTGTACAGTACAAAGAGTTTTGTCTTGTGTGATCATACCCCCGCGATCTAGTCTCGCAAGCCAGCCACTTTTTTCTTTTGTGTCCCATGCACTAGAAAGATTATAGAAGAAACAGGTTTCGAGACTACCCGCGATCTATAGTAATTATGCTGTACGTGACCGTAGGTATCATTAGTCTGGCATAGCCAGACCCCATCGCCCCACCAAAATAATTTAGCGAGCGCGTAAAAGGGTCTGGCTGCGCCAGACTAAGGTATCATATGGTTTTATACTGTCTATCATATTATATGATCGATGCTGTGACTGAAGCACCAATACATGTTTTGTCGTGTTATGTGTTGTCTTGTACTTTTGTTTATAGCTTTCATCTAGATTATTAGTTTATTATTGGTATTTAGCTACCCATAATATAGAGGATTTGTGTTTATGTCACTTATAATATTAAAGAACTAGTAATGGGTTGCCATCTGCCAAGTTTTTAGGCATAATGTTCAAGTGAATGTTACAATATAGAGTGAGTTTGGGAATCTTTTTACTCCTATACTTGAGGTATGAAGAAATACGTGGTAGTCTAGGCGATCCTTTCCCTCATGTGGATGCTTGTTATCTGGTATCATAACCATACAACATTTTACAAATAAGCACACTCCTTCTTACTAAAGCTAATCAAACAATTTGCCTACATGAGTATTCACGTGATAAAATAGTCATTAATGAGTAAGGCAAAATCTCATGATAATGATGATAGTGAATTCACACTGTATTTCACCAGACAACACTATGGGAACTAATTAAAATTTTCCACTATTTAAGTACCTGCTTCCGTATCATGAGTCATCCACATCGTGATCATTGCATTCAATTCTGTAATTTTCTAGGAGAGGCGCATACTCTCTATTCGGCATGCGTATTCATTTACATACCATTCACCAAGAATTCATTCTGCAATTTGATTGGTGCTACCCAGTTGTGCAAGTATATATGGAAGGGGAACAGACAGATCCCTGTGCTCTTTACTGGAGGCTGGCTAAGCTTGTTCTATCACTGACACTGTTTATGCCAAATATTCTCATCATTCAGGTTAGAGGTGCTCATACATTCTGGGAGGAGTTCTTGTCCAGGCTGAGTCAAGGTGCAGCAATGGTGGAGGGAGGGGCTCTGAGCCACACCCGTAATCAACTGGAGGCAGCAGTGCGTGCCAAGAGGAGCATAGAAGCCATAGAGCTGATACCAGAGGTGTGTATAAGGCATATTGTGCTACATGTGTATGAGTGTTGTCCAGAGATAATTTGAATTGTCCTTCCAAGCATAATGTTTTATAGTAGGACATGACCTGACATCTTGTATAAGCATGCTGTGTGTGTGTCCTATAAAATTAATTAGAAGTTTGAGGATTTGGTTTTTCGGTAGGAATTTTGTCATACCATTTTCACTTTTGGTCAGATATATGATATTTTTGTTCATCTCTGACAGACTGTTATTATATTTGTCTCTGTTGTCAGAATACGCACATACATTCTTTAACACACATCTGCTTTTGAGATTTTTACAAGCTATTATTAAGCTCACCTTAGTATAGGCCTAGATGGGCCCAGTCAGTATAATTGAATTTAGGCCCAAGCAGTCAGGCTGAGGTTATGATATAAGCAATAAAAGTAGGGCTGAGTGTGATTTACAATATGTGACCAGATTTGCCAAAAGGGGTCTTATACACGCACAGCTTCAAGTCTCACTTTTCGCCGCCATTCGACAGACACAACACTAAACTAACAGTTGATATGGCTGTCATGGCCAAAAGTACAGCAGTCTGCTTTCACTGAGGCTTCTTTCTCCAGCCTGTATGACGTACGAGAGTGCTCGGATGTTCTATAAATGGCCCCATCTTGCCTGGACAAGCAGACAGACGGCAGGGAATCACCACACGACTAGCTGGCGAGATTGGCCGTGATTTTAGCTACATTTTGTGTCAATTCAGGCTGAAAACAGCCTGAATTGACACCATATGGCCATAGGGATCCTTCTGGTCGGAAGGCCCCGCCACTTCGTGGCTCCCACCTCCCCCCACCCTTGCCACCCCACCGGATTTGCTTGTGGTGTTGACTACCTTGTGAAATAAACTATCTAAAATGGCGGGAAACTCAGCTAACTATTCATTGAAGAGTTGATCCAATAAACTACCATGAATGACTGTGCATTCGTGGAGAATTGCACACAAGCAGCTTCATGCATTCTCGAGATATATTTAATTGAATATTTCAAAAATGTATTTCTAGATATTTATAATTGCGCGTATAAGACCCCTTTTTGCAAATCCAGTCACATATTTATTTGAATGGGATAAAATATGCACATATGTGTGCCCAAATTAGGGATCTGCGTATTGCCAAAAAGTGATATTTCGGTATATTTGTAAAACAATACCTCAGTATTACTAAAATTAATATTGATATCACAATATGTCCACATTCAGGTGTAATATAAATGTCCAAATCATCAAAATTTATGTTACCTACCTACTATGGCTTGGCAGTATTGATCAACATAATTACTTAAATACGTATAAATTCATTAAATAATAGAATTACAATATCACAGTATCCTAAAATGTAATACTAAAATTTGGTATATTGCAGCAGTGCCATATCTAACCACTTCGGCACTTCCAGGTTATGCCGACTTATGCGTACGCGTATAACAGCTACAAGAAAGGTAAGCTACGTGTTTATTTAATATATAAACTGAAAGTTCTGAAAGTTAGTGGGGCACATGCCCCACTAGGCCCCACTGTAGATACGCCACTGTATTGCAGAGCCCTAGCCCAAATGATTTTTTGTTCTACAGGGTTAAAATCATTTAGGGACTTCATCATACATTTTTTGATGACATTTTACAAATTCTGTATGTGCTGTATATTTTAGAGGTGCACCGAAATTAATATTGGTATTTGCATATACATAAAAATCATTTGGCCTATCGATATTATATCAGTATGGATATTGATACCATCAGCACAGTAGTAAAACATTTGTTTGTCGACCAAAACTGTATTGTAGTGAACAGAGGACATGTTAAGAATAGTGAATGATGTTCTTTGTAATGATTGAATATCCACGGTAGGTAATTAAAACTTGATAAGTACGTACATGATGAATTTGAAATACATCAGTATTGATACCTTACTATACACTACCTAGCCATCATTTACATACCTTGCTCGTTATCGCAGCATTTGGTGGCAAGATTTTGCATGTGTGTAGAAACTTGCAGTCACTCAGCCTTGTTGGAGCATAGGAGCCTTGATTAATAGCCTATCAATAGTGTTTGCACACTTTTTATACAGTACTTTGAAGGTGGTAACCAGACCACTCAATACAAAACACAAGAAGGCTGCTTATCAATAAGATTAAATATAAAAATTTTCAATTTCAAAAAAGGAAATAGGGATTGAAAATGCTACTAGAAATCGGCAACCTAGTGGCATAGATCAAAAGGATAGATAAAGTTAAAGATCAAAAAAGTACAGAAACAAGAAGGAGATTGTAACTACGTAGATAGGACTGTTATTCTAAAGCATTTGCGATCCCTATTCTGACTGCTTTCAGAGGAATCCATTATCCTGATGCAGTCAGAATAGGGATAGCAAATGCTTTAGAATAATAGTCCTATCTATACATACCGTATAGCGCAATTATGCGTCGAGGGAAAATATTGGCGAATAAGCTTATCTGCAAGGATTGGTGGGGAAATATTTGGCGATTTTGGATTTAAGAGTAAAGATACTAAGTTGGTAAGAAAGTATTGGTTGGTAAAATATTGGCGATTGGCAGTCGATTCATCAATATTTTGCCCCGCCGCATAATTGCGCTATACAGTAGTAATCCTGATGCAGTCAGAATAGGGATCGCAAATGCTTTAGAATAACAGTCCTATCTACGTGGTTACAATCTCCTTCTTGTTTCTGTACTTTTTTGATCTTTAACTTTATCTATCCTTTTGATCTATAACACTAGGTTGCCGATTTCTAGTAGCATTTTTGATCCCTATTTCCTTTTTTGAAATTGAAAATTTTTATATTTAATCTAGTTTCTTAAGTTTTTTCATGCACACTTGGTGGGCTATTATATAGAATATATGTGACCAGATTTGCGAAAAGGGATCTTATACACGCATCCAATTTTGCGACTTTAAGGATGTGTAACTCAGCTCATGTTTGACCTACAACTTTGAAATTTGGTACCTGGCCATTCCTATCATTGTGGTTATACGAGAGAAAATTTCAGCTTAATAGCTCACTCACAAATGAAGCTATGCCTCTTCAAAGTTGCAAAATCAGATGCGTACATAAGACCCCTTTTCACAAATCCGGTCACACATATTGGTAGCATCATGAGAGGCTTATAGAAACAATAGAAATCAAACAGGGATTAATAGTGTCAATTGACTAAATGGTGTGGTGTACATAGGTATTCTTTTGCTCCAGGCTCCCTGTCTATGTATACTTTTAACTTGTCAGCTGTACAATTCTTAACCCTTGACTATGACGGTTTAATCACTGCAACACATTTCTAGTGTGCTCGCTTGTTGAAGTGGATCTATTCACAATTGAACTGGTGATTTCACTGTCATATGGGCGGTGTAGCTATGTATGTTCCTCTAGTCTCAGCAGTGGGATTTTGCTCTCACATGCATGTACAGGTTTGTGTGGCATAGTATATTATTACTCAAAGGTAATCTTATAAGCTTTAACCTCTCATTGAGCCATGCATTTATGTGTTTAGTAGCTCCAACCCTTAGACCAATCATAAATTAACAGGAAATACCACTGCTATTCAGCTAGATTGTTGTCAACAACTCCTGCAGTGAAATATGGGAGGTGCATGCCAAGCATGCATGGCTTTTGATACAAATAGCTAGTCTGGAGAATATTGTGAGCAGTATAATAGTTCTAAAACAGGGCAATACGTAAGGCAGGTAAGTAAGTAGGGTACATATATGAGCTATATAAATTATAGAAATACAATGTATATGCGCTAAAACATTAGAAGCGACGGAAAGCAGAGTTATATGATAGTATCAATAATGTTATAGTCTTATAATCTTGCTATTACATATAGCTGTAGTCTAGTATTCTATTTTACCTCAAAAAATGCTGCTACTGAACGATTCAAAACGCACACGGTTGCAAACCAATTAGATTAACGGGGCGGGCGATACCAGTTAAGTGGAAGAAGCGGACAAAAAACTTAGAAAATTTCTGACACTGGAAATTTCAACTCTAAGAAACGGACTTAAAATAGTTCACTATGCTTTATAGGACGTTGTTAAGTAGGTCTGAATAGCTTTTAATGCAATATCCTAGTAAGGGAGGCTGTTCTGAGGCTGGGCGTTGGCCTGTGCTTTCATGGCTTCACGATCGATCGCGTCCGGGAAGAAGCTGTTTTGTGCCATATCTTGTATTCACATTAGATAACGAAATTTTTAAATAGCCACAGAGCTGGTCACGCATATTCTAAACATGGTTTAAAAGTTAATTCAGATATATTCTCTCTTGATTTTGTTGTAGCCTCTCCAAACAAGAAATAATAATAATAAGAATAAGAATATGGAGATTTGAGGTGTTTTCGTTAGTCAGTGAAAATCATGAAAACGATTGAGTTAAGCCTTACTAATTGTTCTCTCATCTAAGCAATACTAAAGGACACCCTCAAAGGTTTTTCGTCAAAAATGAGAACTGTTAAGGTGATTTTTAAAATTGATTTAGTGAACGTTCTATTAGGATTTTTGCAGAATTTTCTCGCGATCCCTATTATGAACCCACTATCGTGGTTCATGATAATGAAAATTAGTGCCCATAAAATTAATTAATGGGTATCCCGTAACGGTTTATTACTAAGAGACTGACTTACGTATAAACTTGAATTTAGACTTCGCATGCACTGTTCGTTATAAGCACGTTCCTTATTACAGAGTCTCTATTCGTACTACTTCAATTATTGTATTGATGTATAATATGTAAATTTTCTATGAGACAATCAATCGAGCAAACTATACATATTTTACAATACCTAACTAGTTATCCTATTACGTATATGTATATGTATTACTTGACACATTTTGTATCTTCTGTATAGACTCAAAGATTCCAGCTGTAGCTACAAACCAACTTCCAAGTAAGCAAATGAGCTACTATATATTATATAAAACAGTACGTAGCCAAACACACATAAGTAGCTAGCTAGTTATCCTGTACATTTTGTGTCTAGATTCAAAGCTTCCAGCTGCTACAAACCAACCTCCAAGTGAGTAACAGAAATAGAATACTATACTGGCTACTATTTGTTTCTATATTACATATTATATAGAAAGAACCATCCAACCTTTATTAATGCCCTCACTAGACACAATTAAGCATAATCCTAGCCTGATCGGTGATGGAAAATGGCCACCGGCAAAACCAGTTGGAACAGAAACAGCACAAGTACCTGCAGCAGAGGAAGTTACTGATGCTAATGGTTTGCCATGCTACCGGATGAAATCAAGCCCCCAAGGCATTGCTGTTATTATCAACAACAAAACATTCACCCGCATCTTGGGTGATCGAAATGGTACAGATAAAGATGCAGCTGCTTTGGAGAAATTGTTCACATACCTTGGTTTCTATACCAACCGCTACAATGACTTGACTGGGAGTAAAATGAAGAGTACTCTTAAGGATGTCGCTGCCATGGACTATAAACACTATGATTGTCTATTGGTAGCCATTTTAACACATGGGATTAAAGGAAAATTATATGGTATTGATGGTGTAGCAATTCCTGTGGAAGACCTTACCACATTATTTAATGGTGATCAGTGTCCTTCACTGATTGGCAAGCCAAAGATCTTCCTTCTACAGGCATGCAGAGGGGGAAGTTATGACAGAGGGGTAAAGCATGATGTGATAGATGGAGGTGGTGAGATGGAAACGGATTATCTAAAAGCAAGTGAAGAGCATTTTGATTCTGTCAGGACCAAAATATTAGAAGACGAAGTAGGGGAAGCAGATTCTGGCTACAAGGGTTTGTTTAATAGTTATAGCTACAGTGTACGTACATATATATATACAGCTAGTGATTTACTATTTAACTACTGCTTGAAGATTATATACATCCATAGCATAGCTACAAGTATGAATGTTGTTGATCATACGTAGTGCAAAGTTATGTTCATGTATGTGTGCTAGTTACGTACGTACATGCTGATGTGAAAACATCAGGTGGCTATGTAAGCTAAGATATTTCAGTATTTTTATTAACAAAGTGACAGTGATGGAATCAGAATATTCATTGACGTATGTAGCTGTATATAGCTATGTTGCTACTGAATTTACTTACGTAAATATACATAGCTAGCTACAGTACCATTACATATACTATTTTAGCTATTATAACAAAAAATTTACACTTTACAGGAACACTTCCATCAGAGGCAGATTACGTGTTAGTTTATGCTACAATTCCCGGTTATGTGTCTTGGAGGAACAATCAGAATGGCTCATGGTTTGTCTCGGCACTGGTCAATGTTTTCATGGAGATGGCTGACAAGGTGCACCTGCTGGACATGTTGACTGAGGTCAATCGACGGGTGGCTGAGGAATTTGAATCTACATCAGGGAAGAGAAAGCAAGTACCAGAGCCAGTTTCTAGACTGAGGAAAAGGTTATACTTCAATCCTGGAAACCATAATTACATGTAGCTAGGCAGAACTAAAATAAACTGCAAACTTTTTAGAAAACTTGTTCCTTTGGATATTAGTTTTTAAGCAGAAGCTTTAATTTGAATAAGTAAAGATTTTACTGCATGAACACAACTGAATAGTATACCATGTATACACATAGGGGGTAGCTACTAGCTATATATTCAACAGTATCTATGAAGGCTAAATATATTATATATGGAGCATTTATATGTATAGCTATAGCTATATATACATATGTAAACTAGCTACACTGTTAACATTAACAATGAAAGGCACTAAAGTGCTAACGCTTAGCGTGCACCACAAGATAATTTATAGTAGGGCTTAGTAACCTTAGGGATTTTTATTAAGCGCTTATTAATCTATAATCAACTCCGAGATAAGAGCAAATTTCACAAAACCGCTTAATTTAAGGTTAATAAAGTTTTGTGTAGCTACGTACTTCAAGTACGTAGGTGCATATTTCAAGTATTATAGTAGTGTCGGTTTCCAGATGTTAATCGGACAGAAAAGCGAGTACTGTAACTCCTCTGCGCATGCGCTAAGCGTTAATTAGAGTATTCAGCAGAAACTTTTGCATGATTAGCAAGACAAAGCTGATAATTTTTTAATTAACTTTGAAGACGTGTAGCTCAGCCTGTGAGTTACATAGTAATAATACGTAGGTGTACACACTTGACCATAGTATTATGATATACTGCATACGTATCAATGTATTGCCGGATAGGTGCACCTATTGCACCTATCACTGTGCCCCACCACCACCACCCCCCCTCCGGTCTAAGTGGGGCTTTACTGGGGGAATTGACACAGAAGTATTGCCTCACCATGGGCATTTGACAAAGGCATAGACAGACAAAGGTTTTTTACTATAGTTAGGTATGTGTTGGGGCTTATAGCTACGTACGTGGAGCTGCACTGGAGGATTTGACATAAAATTATTCAGTTTGCTCCACTATTGGGCATTTGACATCAGGGTATATCAAATTTCCTGAGGGGGTGGGGCAATACATTGATAGGTGCATAACTGTGACAATACTATACCAACGCCTTTCCATTGTAAAACTTGAATTCCGGATATCATACAAAAAGTCCGGCTTACGCTCGTGCACTACAGGAAATATAGCACTCGGGCGTGGTCGCCCTAGTCTGCGCTAAAAAGCTGGTGGACTGGCTATACGCGAGATACGTTTAGCTACGTAATTCACTGCTATTTAGTTAATCGATTTTGATTCTCAATTCCAACTCTAATTGCGGACAATTATACGTAGCTAACTACGTAATATAGCTACACTGCAAACGATATTGAACGTCTATCGAGACTCGGTCTAGGCGGGCGCGGCAAAAGAATCGGCATCACGCGAGACAAACTGATAACTATATAGGGCGTGGTTGTTTTTAAAATGGCAGAACAGGAGATACCGCAAGATAGTGAGAATGTTTATGTTCAGTATAGTGTTGGTAGTAAAGTAGATACAATTATATAGATAAACAAATTCCTCCGAGCCGCTGGAATGCATGTTCGGATGACGATAGTAGCTATAACTATACGTATTATATTCTTTTCTGATCCGCGTAGTTGACGCTAGGCCCGAAGTCAAGTATCTAAACAGACACGTCAAAGGTAAGCTGAGCGGAGCCTGTGAAGATAATCCGGAGGCATGGAAAGATTTAGGAGTGGAACTGTTGCCACCCGGAGATAGTAGTATAGCAGCATTGAAAACAATTTCAGTAAACAGTCGTGGCAATGTGACAAAATGCTGCGCATCAATGTTGTCGCTGTGGTTTCAAAGACAGCCAAAGGCAAGCTGGAGACAACTCATAGAAGCACTGAAGAATACTGACTTGGAGAGTCTAGCTATAGAAATTGAGGGAAAGTTGATACCTACACAAGGTACTAAACATCATCAGTGCATGATGTAGCTACGAAACTATATATATATAGATAGCTAAAAGTACAGGAAAAAATATATAAAGTTACACCATGACATGTATCAAAGCCATACATGTGTAATACATATGTACACTGCAAAATGTGAAGTATGAAATTCATACAAAATTACCACAATGAGCATACCAAATTTCATACTTCGCATTTTGCAGGTGAAAACCTAAGAATGGTACTTACCTTGCTCGTTATCGCAGCATTTGGTGGCAAGTTTTTGCATGTGTGTAGAAACTTGTAGTCACTCAGCCTTGTTGGAGCATAGGAGCCTTGATTAATAGCCTATCAATAGTGTTTGCACACTTTTTATACAGTACTTTGAAGGTGGTAACCAGACCACTCAATACAAAACACAAGAAGGCTGCTTATCAAGATAATGAAAATTAGTGCCCATAATATTACTAAGAGACTGACTTACGTATAAACTTGAATTTAGACTTCGCATGCACTGTTCATTATAAGCACGTTCCTTATTACAGAGTCTCTATTCATACTACTTCAATTACTGTATTGATGTATAATATGTAAATTTTCTATGAGACAATCAATCGAGCAAACTATACATATTTTACAATACCTAACTAGTTATCCTATTATGTATAGCTATACGTATTACTTGACACATTTTGTATCTTCTGTATAGACTCAAAGATTCCAGCTGCAGCTACAAACCAACTTCCAAGTAAGCAAATAAGCTATATACTATACATTATATAAAACAGTACGCAGCTAGCTAGTTATCCCTTAATCAATATGTACATTTTGTGTCTAGATTCAAAGCTTCCAGCTGCTACAAACCAACCTCCAAGTGAGTAACAGAAATAGAATACTATACTGGCTACTATTTGTTTCTATATTACATATTATATAGAAAGAACCACCCAACCTTTATTAATGCCCTCACTAGACACAATTAAGCATAATCCTAGCCTGATCGGTGACGGAAAATGGCCACCAGCAAAACCAGTTGGAATAGAAACAGCACAAGTACCTGCAGCAGAGGAAGTTACTGATGCTAATGGTTTGCCATGCTACCGGATGAAATCAAGCCCCCAAGGCATTGCTGTTATTATCAACAACAAAACATTCACCCGCATCTTGGGTGATCGAAATGGTACAGACAAAGATGCAGCTGCTTTGGAGAAATTGTTCACATACCTTGGCTTCTATACCAACCGCTACAATGACTTGACTGGGAGTAAAATGAAGAGTACTCTTAAGGATGTCGCTGCCATGGACTATAAACACTATGATTGTCTATTGGTAGCCATTTTAACACATGGGATTAAAGGAAAATTATATGGTACTGATGGTGTAGCAATTCCTGTGGAAGACCTTACCACATTATTTAATGGTGATCAGTGTCCTTCACTGATTGACAAGCCAAAGATCTTCCTTCTACAGGCATGCAGAGGGGGAAGTTATGACAGAGGGGTAAAGCATGATGTGATAGATGGAGGTGGTGAGATGGAAACGGATTATCTAAAAGCAAGTGAAGAGCATTTTGATTCTGTCAGGACCAAAATATTAGAAGACGAAGTAGAGGAAACAGATTCTGGCTACAAGGGTTTGTTTAATAGTTATAGCTACAGTGTACATACATATATATACAGCTAGTGATTTACTGTTTAGCCACTGCTTGAAGATTATATACATCCATAGCATAGCTACAAGTATGAATGTAGTTGATCATAGTGCAAAGTTATGTTTACGTATGTGTGCTAGTTACGTACATGCTGATGTGAAAACATCAGGTGGCTATGCATGTAAGCTAAGATATTTCAGTTTTTTATTAACAAAGTGACAGTGATGGAATTGGAATATTCATTGACGTATGTAGCTGCATATAGCTATGTTGCCACTGAATTTACTTACGTAAATATATGTACATAGCGGCTACAGTACCATTACATATACTATTTTAGCTATTTTAACAATAAATTTTACACTTTACAGGAACACTTCCATCAGAGGCAGATTACCTGTTAGCTTATGCTACAATCCCCGGTTATGTGTCTTGGAGGAACCATCAGAATGGCTCGTGGTTTGTCTCGGCACTGGTCAATGTTTTTACGGAGATGGCTGACAAGGTACACCTGCTGGACATGTTGACTGAGGTAAATCGACGGGTGGCTGAGGAATTTGAATCTACATTAGGGAAGAGAAAGCAAGTACCAGAGCCAGTTTCTAGACTGAGGAAAAGGTTATACTTCAATCCTGGAAATCATAGTTATGTGTAGCTAGGCAGAACTAAAATAAACTGCAAACTTTTTAGAAAACTTGTTCCTTTGGATATTAGTTTTTAAGCAGAAGCTTTAATTTGAATAAGTAAAGATTTTACCGCATGAACACAACTGAATAGTATACCATGTATACATATAGGGGGTAGCTATAGCTACCAGCTATATATTCAAAAGTATCTATGAGGGCTAAATACATGCGGCCCGAGGGCGCGGGCATATATATTAGGAAAATCCCGAGTGCCCATGTTATAACTATTACATATAGCTATAGTTAGCTAAGTATGTAAACTATAGCTATACTGCTAACATTAACAATTAGAATATTCAGCAGGAACTTTTGCATGATTAGCAAGACAAAGCTAATAATTTTCTTATTATGTGACCATGCGCAAGTCTGCAAAAACAGGTAACTATATGTAACTTTGAAGGCACGTAACTCAGCCTGTGAGTTACATACGTAGCAATAATAGGTGCACACACTTGACCATAGTATATACATACAATATAATTATAACTATGATGAAGCCGTATATCAAAGAAATTCCAAGGTGTATATACAAGCATAGCTATACACCTACTATAGCGCGCATCATAGTATAGTAATATATCATATATACCACGGCTAATACGGTGAATAACAACCCTTGTCCTCGGTCATCAGAAGTTTACCATGATACGGTAAACCCCTTGCCCTTCGGGCTTGGGTTTATCATGGCAAACTTCCTCTGACCTTGGACTCGGGTCGTATATTTGTTATATTCACCTATTAGCCACGTATATAGCACAAAGGTAATGAATATACGTATAGCTAAATGTATAGCTATAGATAACACCTGTTGTTAGCTAGCTATACCATAGATTTATAGCTAACCCCGGGTATATACCTGGGTTATAAATCATGGCTATACTATCTATTTTTCTTTGCAACTACGTACCTCAAAGCCTGCATGATCAAATAATTAAGTAAGTAAGTATTAGTAATATAGTTTAACGTCGTTTAGTTTGGAGGATCCATTTTTCAACTAGCTACGTAACAGACAGTGTCTGAAAGCTCGAACATTATAATTCTGAATCTGGGTGTACACGAAAATCTATCTAGTTAGTCTATATACTAAAAATAAGGCCTATAATATGGGATAAACAGCATATAAATTATAGAGGTTTTACAAATAAGTTAACTGAAAGCAAAACAGACATTCCAACACATACATGATATTAGATGTTCTAAAATGTCAATATTCATATGCTTCCATATATAACTAAGGGTGTTCTACAGCTATGATCAATATCTTCATACCACTCGGTGAGGGCAGATAGATATCCCCATCTTGTTATCTAAAAGTTGACATATAGCTAAGTATCAGTCCAAGTTTCTTCTGGTATGTCACCTTCTCTCGTCATTTCCAGTGTTCTCAAAAGTGGCAGCACTGCCTATCTCCCTTTGAAGGTATTATGGTAACTCTAGCCCTGGTCCCAGCGCTAGTAGCAACAACAAACTCTTTTGACTCATTCCCTCCAATAATTCTAGCCTATATAGGCGTAGCTATGTGATTTAGGAGAGATGAGACATTATTATTATTATTATTATCATAACTTTACAGCATGAGTTACAATGAAACATTTTATTGATTGTAGAGTTATCTTAATTGGTTAGCTACATGCCGAGGGACTGTTGGTATCCTGTGCCAACAGCCGGAATAAAGTACTTACGTAGCTATATAATAATTATGTACAAAATAGTTTGAAGCAGAACAGATTGTGATCAGGTGTCAGTGAGTCTGTAAAAGTTAACTGAGACAGGTTGTCTTGAGCAGCGGTAGCAGGGGCAGATGACATGGTAAGAGCAAAGGGAGTCAGAGTTGAAGCTGGTAGTAAACTGATTCCATAGATATGCAGTAATTTGATTTTTGATCGTGTGAATAGAAAGAGATGTATCTATTTCTGGTAGATGGTTCCAAAGCCTTACAATTCTGTTAAAATAAAAGTGATGGTGTGAAGATTGGAGTGCCTTAATGTGTACCAGTTTGGAAGAAGTTCCTGATCTGGTAGGGTTTCTAGCAAATTGGATATGCCTCCTGATGTTGAAGTGATCCGTGGATGCTTTTAGAGATTTCACAGAAAAGATTAAGTCGTCCAGTTCATAAGTGTACATGAGTGGTAAGAGGTGTAACCGCTCAAGTTGTACTTTGTATGGCAGCTCGTAATTATTTAGAATATATTTGGTGTCTCTACGCTGAACACGTTCCAGAGTGAAAACATCTTTCAGTAGTTGAGGCCTCCATAGTTGAGAGCAATAGAGCAGTTGTGATCTTACAAGTGAGATGTAAAGTTGTTTTTTGGCTGCAGTGGAGCCAACATTAAAAGTACGACGGAGTAGTCCTAGGGTTTGATAAGCTTTGGCAATAATAATGTTGTAATGTTCTGTCCAGTGAAGGTCAGTGGAAAAAGTCACTCCGAGATCTTTATGTTGAGACATCCGTCTTATTAAGTTACCATTGATTGCATATTTTGGTGTGTCAAGTGAAGTTTTTTGCCAGAAGCATAAATGTACAAATTTAGATTCGTTAAAGGGTTAAAGGTATAGCTCCAGGTAGATATGTTGTTGATGTCTTGTTGGAGTTTGTCACTATCACTTGTTGATTTGATAGCTAATAGGCATTTAGTGTCATCGGCAAATATAAAGGGAATTGCAGAGTGGATGCATTGAGGGAGATCATTAATAAAAATGACAAACAAAAGAGGCCCCATAATAAGTTAAGATCATATATATAGCTATACTGTAAGGGTGAGCTAGGTGCAATTGCAACGTTAATACCATTTTTGTATACGGCCGGTTCCCTTATCCTGTGATCCTGTACAGTAGATTTCAGGTGACCATAGGCACACGTGAACGTTCTCGTGATTGAATTTATTACATACAGTATAACCATGCAAATATGGAGCCTGCATGCGTTTGAAGCCATGTTAAAGAGCATTCCTGGCGGAAATCAAGTCATTGAGCAGTTTAGACTGGTTTCCCCGACTGTTAGCTCTATATTTAGCACGTGATATTTTAGGAAAATCACGTGACGCTTTGCATTTTTGCAAGCTACAGTAGCTACTTGAAAACTTCTGTAAAATGTAGTCGGGTTTAGTTGCACATGATTACCTAACACTGCTTAGTCTCGCGTAGCCAGACCGCTTCTTTTCTTTTTATATATTGGGGAGGGAAAAGATATAAAAGAAAAGAAGCGATCTGGCTACGCGAGACTAAACACTGCTCGCAATCGGCGGACGAAAATAATTTCTTGCACGCTTCATATTTAAATTTGGGCGTTTACATAAAGGCGTGGCTTTGTTTTGAGAAGATGGCAAGGAAGGAGATACCTCAAAAACGTAAGATCATATGTTTATTAACATCAAATCACTCGCAGCAAGTGTTTATATATATAGTCTGGCCCTGTATATAGTCTCACAAGCCAGACTGCATGCCAGGCTATTTTTTCTTATGTACGTATATGGGGGCGGAAAAAACATTTTCCTGTCCCATACAAAAGAAAAATAGCGGTCTCAGTGGTTTGCGAGACTAAGACCCCTGTGGGTTTCTTCAGACACAATGTTAGCTTGTCACTCGAGTTTGTACATGTCCTCGCGCTTTAATTGCATGGTACAGAAAACTAAAATGTCCCGGCGTTTTCATATACGTATAGCGATTTTCTTTGCCGGGCATATAGCTACATATATAATAAGCCACAATACTTTTGCCCTCATAAAAACCTAGAGAATCCGGTTAAGAAACCATTCCATGCAGTTTTGCGGCTTGCACTTAAGTGACCATGCACTTGAGCTGGTCCGCTTGACTGCATAATTATATGCATGTACTTATATATAGCTGAGACCAAAATTAATATATACGGTAGCTAGCCACATGTATAGCTACGTAGCTATAGCTACTGTATATTGTTAATTAAAGAAGTCTTTCTGCTTCTGTGTTTTACGTATCTGTAGTTGATGATCCGCCTGAGCTAAAATATCTGAACAGGAATGTTAGGCCTGACTTGTGTGCAGCCTGTGAGGTTAATCCGCAAGCATGGAAAGATTTAGGGATAGAGTTAATGTCGGATAGTGCAGCAGCAGCATTGAGCACAATATCAGTAAACCACAATGGTAACGTGGTGAGCTGCTGCTCGTCATTGTTCTCACTGTGGTTTGAAAGACAACCTAAGGCGAGCTGGAGGCAACTCATAGAAGCACTGAAAAATATAAATTTGGAGAAACTAGCTACACAAATTGAGGGACAGTTGATACCATCTGTGGACCCAGGTTATACGACTAAGGCTGCTGTATCACAAGGTACGTACGTATATGTAGCAATAGTACATAGCTATGTACTACATGTATGTAATTATAATTATGTTAACACCTTCAGTTGTGATACAAGATTGTGTACGTACCAAGTTGTAGCAACCTTAAGAACACCATGGAATTGCAAGGAAAAACCTTGCTAGCTAGCTACTGGGTCATGAACACCTTTTAGCTACAATTTTTGCTACAACTTTTACTACATAGCTATAGCATTACAATGGCTTGAAAGGAGAAAGGTGCATGAACTCCATATTTTGGGCACGTACGTATGTACCAGTAGCCTCATACGTACGTAGCTAGGACACTTGTTGAACTAAAAGTTTGACGAATTTTTACATTTATAACGAAAAGTAGCTATATTGACAAAAAGTTGATTCAAGCCTCATTTTCTATTTATAGTTTGCAATCGAGATTCAAAAATACCAGTAGCTATGTATAACAGTGATATGATCTGTAGCAATCCAAAAATCAACAAAATTTGTGATTGACAAATTTAAACGTCAAAATTTTATGCAGCAAGAATATGCCATATATATCTACAGTACATTTGATGTACATAGCTACAATCTTTTATACGTACTATACATATTTTGCAACCATGATCATGCAAGGTTGTACAACTTGTATGCGACCTTCACAAGGCTGCATGTGTGCATGCAACTAGTGAACGACACCATAATGATACACAAGCTTGCTGCAACCATGCAAAGTTGTAACAACCATGCTGCAAGGTTGCTACAATTTACGAAAATTTCCATATGGGAATGTACAGTAGCATCTGAAAATTTACTATGATCACGATATTAATCAAAATAATTATATTGATCACGATAATAAAAATCTATCTCTATCACTATGACAGATAAATAATAAATATCTTGACTAGTATCTTAATTGTTGCACAGTTCTAATTTATTGTATAACAAGGCAAATACTTTTTGCCCTCCTAAAATCTAAGTGCTAGCTACCATAAGAAGCAAGCTACTTTCTTTATAGACTTTTACAGATACTACTGCTATGCACTGTTACTGGCACTGCTGATAGCTATACATACGTACGTATATACCATGCAGTTGTTCACCTCTAATAATGGATATTCCTATTCCATTACGTATGTACGTATAGCTATGATCGTTAGATATATTGATAGCTACAACTAAACCACATCACAAAAGAGTTCCACTTCACTATAGACATTATATACATAGGTCGCCAATACCAATAAAAAAATTTGCCAGTTCAGGTTATGTATAATTATACGTAAGACTAAAATTCCCAGCTGGTTTTTGACCACAAGATGGTCAAACTGTTATCATGCACTTTTGTCAAGTATGGTCATGCAGCTGTGTGCCTTAGAAATTTTTAGGGTGTAAAATTTTGTAGAATGCAAATCATATACATAGCTACATGAAATATTTTGTGACCATTTCATGGATTACATAGCTACACACCAAAGAAAACTGCAAAATCAAAACATCCATGCACGAAAATTCCAGTTGTTATTTAGAATTAAGGAAGCCTAAAGTCAGCACATTTATGTACGTACATGTAATGGCACAATATTACAGTAGCTAGCTATAGTTTATATTATATGGCCTTAATGTTATCCTCCGTTACACTACAGTTATTTATAGATTTATAGCTACGTACGTACGTATACATTATAGCTACGTATATGTCCATAGCTACATCATCTGGACCATCATCTGATGATGAATCACTACTTGTACAAGGTAAGGGATCACATGCTAATCATGTGACTCCATAGTATGCAGTTATGGTACATACGATAATGTTATTTATTAGAAGCACAAATGTTCGAGTTGAGTGAAAATGTTGCTCCAAACATGATGGCTGAATGGGAATCTCTTGCTTACTGTATGAGATACAATTCAGCTGATGTTGCAGCTTTTAAAAGAGATGCCATGGATCTCAAGGGGTGCTGTATGAAGCTGTTTAATAACTGGCTTACCACTAGCCATGGCCCCAAACCCAAAACCTATCAAACCTTGTTAAAGCACATTAAGAAGATTGATAACCTCGCAGTAGCCTCTGAAGCAATTGAGAAGAATCTGATTAAAGGTAGAAAATGGAGTAAATATTTCTCATTACTGCTTTATGTACTTATTATTACAGCGCTAGCTCCGCGTGAGGATTAATGTGTGATTCTGATACAAGTTTGTTAGCCATGTTTTTATTATCTCGCAAGATAGGATACACATTGCTACTTTTTTGAACTGTATGTGTTAAACTGATTTTTGAACATGCAGTGTTGTTTGTACCTTTTTATTCTTATGTACTAAAATCAATGCATGCATACGTACCATAGCTATGGCTAGAAATAGGGTTGGGCGATAACAAAAATTATCATGAGAGTAATTATCACGATGATCGATATTATCACGATATCATTTAGCTTGCAGCACGGTATAACAAGTACTAAAATCGTGAACATAGGATGACTGGTGTTATAGAATTTATATGCTTTGAACAATAAATGTTACGATAATCACAATATTGACCATAAATATTGTGCTGCCGATATTAAATACTGAAATTTTCTCTTCAGTGTCAATTATCGTGACACTTTAATATCATGATATACGATAATATCGTAATATTGCCCAACTCTAGCTACTATAGCCTAACTTTTGTAGAAAAGCTAATGTTAAAATCTTGTGGGAAGAATTTCACAGGAAAGTATGCATATACGTATGCATAGGCTGTTGTTCAAATCCGAGGTCCACAATGTTTTAGGAATTTTACATAAACAGTGAGGGTGTATCCCAAGGCACTCTGAAACAGTGTACTATTCAAACAATAACCATATGGAAATGGTTTGCTCCACTTCAAATCCAAGCATTCCAACAGTGCTTAAAACAATGTAGCTAGAATCCAGCGATTCAAACAATAACAACTTTAGGCTATAGCTTGCTAGCATCAATTTTGTAAGAAAAGTTGATGGCAAAAACTAATTTAAATTACTACAGAATTTTTAGCCGCACTGCATCACGGCTGAGCATAGGTACAAAGTTTAATGACATTACATAAATATCTGGGTATACCAGCCAGATTTTAACAACTTAATCGTCATTTAAAGATCAAAGCAAATTGTGACCCAGCATGAGAAAACCGGGCTTATGTACACAAGATACGCCTATTCATATTATAGTATGTATCTTCATTACTGTATAAGATATAATAAATCTGTAAACTGCATTAGATTCCCTAAGAAAAGTTGCATAACTGGTGAAAATTGTGCCGGACTCCTATGTGCATACATGAAGCTATTCAATTTTGAAATCCAAAGATGTGGTCGCACATAAGCCCTGGTTTCTCATGCCAGGTCACAATTATGCATAGCCTAAAAAGTTGTTATAATTTCAATTCAGAGGTGTAGGTTAGTAAGAGAAAAATCACATACGTAGCTACTTATGAAGAAAACAGATCGAGCCTACATGATCATAGACAAATCAAGCCAACATGATCATAGACAAATCGAATCAACATGATCATAGACATGAAAGGGATCAGGACTGGAATGGGACATGAAACCAGTTTAAAACCAGGACTGGGGACTTGATCATGCACTGTAGGTCTCAATGGAACTCGATCCTCTCAGTTCCCAAATATACGCAAATTAAATTTGCCAGGACATATAAGCTGTGCAAGTACATTAACAGTCTTACAAGATTCTTATGTGTACAAGATTCAGTACAAACTACAAGATCTACAAAAATGGTTCAAGAAGCAGTTCCAAGAATCGTCCAATACAGGGCCACTGAATATATATGTATGTAGCTACGTATAGCTATCAATAAATTTTGTAACTGGATTTGCAAACTTGACCTTAATACATATTATAGCCACACTTAAGTACTGTCTAGGCATAGCAAATTACTAACAATGTAGCTAACTATAAATGGTCAGGTATGCTTTACAGATGGCTTTTTACTGAACAATGCAAGCCATGAAGACTCATGCACAACAGAGCCTGTAGAGCTCATGCTATGATCTAGGCCCACTGCTGTGACTATTTCTTTCAGCTACTGAATGAACAACTTGGATGTCCGTGTCTTTTGGCTGCTGTAACCCCACCACCTCCCACCTATGTAGGTCATGTTAATAGAAAACAGATAAATATACTCTAATAGAACAGTCAGATATATATATGTGTTACTCTAATAAAACAGTAAAAGAAGCCCAACGAAACATACCTAGCTATGCCACTGTTCTAGAACATCATGAGTATCACATATAGTAGATAAGGGTGAACAGGCACGTGCCCACTCAGGCCTATGGTCAATGCAGAACTACAGAAAGTGCTCAAAAACCTCTCAAAATCAACTAGCTGCCACTTTGTTCAAATAATGCTAGCTTACTGTACTATACACATTTTAAATATGGTACATGTAGCTATTTCTCAAAGTACAATATGTGATAAATTCAGTATGCTTTAATGTCCACAGTGGTTCTCATGGCTGGTATAATATTACTAAACAATAACACCTTGGGTGTAAAAAAAGTGCGAGGCCAATCAGAAGCAGCATTGCAAATAGGTATGTGCGACCAAAAACTTTGATATCATTTGAGGCCAAGAAGTTACTTATCAAAAATCTTTTTCACTACTTGAATGACATACAATAGTTTGTAGCATATTTTCACAACTATGATTGGCTTTGTCACTTGGCCACCTTTATGATGGTGTGAAAAAGGTGACCAAGTGGCAAAGCCAATCATAGTTGTGAAAATATGCTATAACTATTGTATGTCATTCAAGTAGTGAAAAAGATTTTTGATAAGTAACTTCTTGGCCTCAAATGATATCAAAGTTTTTGGTCATACATACCTATTTGCAATGCTGCTTCTGATTGGCCTCGCACTTTTTTTACACCCAAGGTTTTTGTTTAGCATATCACTACTTTTTTGGAAGTATAAACACATGTTATTACTAGCAAGCAGCAGAGAAGTACTGCATGGGCATAACTTGTACTTGCCTAGCACACAATATTGCAAATTAAACTTTGAAGCATAATTTTGAAAAACTCAAGCCCGAGATTTTTTTTGAACTTTCACTACAGAGTGATACATCAATATACGTAGATTGTATATCCGAAAGTTTATGCAAATCATTTGAAGGGGGTCCAAGTTATGACAACTATCAACCTTCAGTGTAATAGTCCTTCTCAAATACATGCAAGTGTTTACTTCAGACTGATAATAGTATGACAGGTAGAGCATACGTGGGAGAAGTGCTGATACAAATTTGGCTGAAATCCATGAAGAAATGAGTGAGTTATTAGACAAACAAGTGAATGTATAAAAAGAGAGTTTGAAATAAACTTTCGGGGTTCACGAAAGCTCCCGCAAGCCCCCGAAAAAAGTGTGTGATGAAAATAAAAGAAAGAAAGAAAGAAAGAAAGAAGAAGAAAAAACAACTGCTGCGTAAAAATTTTTGTGGTTACAGGAAGGCATTTATAAGGCTGTATCAGAAGAATGGCTGAATCGATGTCGATCAACTTCGGGATATTGATTCTTCAAACAATGAAGGTACTAATTGTCTAGTAAACGGGCGAATTGGGCAGGAAAGGATGGTTCGTCATGCGTAGTCGCACAATGGGCGCCATAAAACTCGCAATGGCTGGTACTTAGGAATGGTGGCACCTATTTCCTCCATCCTCGGTTTGTTGATTCTATATAGTAAGAACGTTGTGGGTCGGTAATAACTAAGCGATAGCTTTAATGGCAGCTTAGCTAGAGTGTTTGCGAGTTTGAGGGTGGTGCTACGTGTAAATAACTCACTCAGTGGTCGCGTTGCTGCGCTTCTTCTTGGCCTCGCAACTCACTATCGTGAGTCTTGATAACAATAACATAATTATGAGGTTTTTAGAGTCCTGTGACTAGCCTGACATTAATTAATTACTTATATAATATTCCCTGACATACGTATACACAATAATATATTACAGTACATATACATATGCTTTACATCACTCTACCAGTATACATGAGCTCACATGTATATAATGTTGGTGGGGTGGAAATTCTTAATAATGCACAACAATTCTAATATGGGAGCACTCATCTAGAAGACATGAACTCACGGCTGTGGATCACACAACTTTCATTTCATATAATTATGCAGGTTATGGAAGTTCTAATGTAAGAACCAATGTGTTGATACATACGTATACCGTAGCTACAAGGAGTTTGTTTGGCGTAACGATCTAATCTCAAAAACACAATTAGGATGCTTTTTCTTTTGTATCCCACACAAAAGATGAAATATAAACAGGTTAGGCTTGAGAGACTACTCGCGATCCATTTCTATTTAACGGGTCAGGCTACACCAGACTACAAGTATAGATTAATATAATAATTATGCAGTGGCCATAGATATTATGTTGTTTTACTGCAGTATGTCAAAATCTCAAAAGCAGAGGTGTGTTAAAGAACACGTATATACGTGTGTATGTATTCTAACAATAGAGAAATATATAACAGACTGTCATGGGACAAACCCGAACAAAAGCACTGACCAAAAGTAGAAATGGTATGCCAAAATTAAACGTCCTACCAAAATCACTATGCCAATAGGGATCGAACAGGACTTAAAACCCAGGACTGGGGACTCGATCATGCACTGTAGGTCTCGCTGGAGCTCGATCCTATCAGTTCCCAAATGTACGCAAATTCAAATTAATGTGTAAAGCCGGGGCATATAAGAAGTGCAAGTACATCAAGATATTTATATATACAAGACTCAGTACAAACTACAAGAAAAGGTTCAAGAAGCAGTTCCAAGAATCGTCCAATACAGGGCCACTGAATATAAGTAGTTATATATCATTAAATTTTGTGACTGGATTTTGCAAACTTGACCTCAATACACATTATAGCCACAAGGATCTGATAGAATGTTGTAAAAACCTGTTTAATAACTGGCTTAGAACTGATCATGGTCCCAAACCCAAGACTTACCAAACCTTGTTAAAGCATATTAAGAAGATTGATAAACTCGCAGCAGCCTCCAAAGTAATCGAGAAGGATTTGATTGAAGGTAGAAAAGTAAATAAAATATTAGCTACCGCTTTATTTACTTGTTATTAAAGCTCTGCGCTTGGATTTAATTTAGTGTGTGTTTCTAGCTCTGATATAGGTTTGTTATAGCAAGAGAACACTAACATATCATGTACAGTAACTCTTGGTTATAGCCATGCATGCTTGCAAGATATATATATAGTATACACACTGCTATTTCTTTTTTGTTGTGTTAAACTGTTTATTAGACATACACATGCAGTGTAGTTTTATATTTTTATATAATGTAAAATTTATGGAAAATATTTCAAGCAAACTATATATATGTATGAGCAGGTGACGAATTATTTTATTCAAGCTTGCTACGAACTTAACTACGTACTCTAACTTGCTTTGAGGTCTGCATCAAATATGCCAGCATAATGATAGGCTGCAGCATATAATGCTATAGCTATAGCATGTGAAAAATTCAGTGAACTTTTATTTATCATATCATATACACTATCCCACTAGAGACCCATAAGAAGGCTATAACCCAGTGGACAGGGAGTCAGAACTATCAAGACTTACCATAGTGAGTCGCGACGCCAAGAAGAAGCGCAGCAACATGACCACTAAGTGAGTTATTTACATGTAGCACCACCCTCAAACTTGCAAATGCTCTAAGCTGCCATTAAAGCTATCGCTTAGTTATTACCGACCCACAACGTTCTTACTATATATATAGAATCAATAAATCAAGAATGGAGGAAATCGGCACCACCATTACTAAGTACCAGCCATTGCGAGTTTTATGGCGCACGACAAACCATCCCTTCCTGCCCAATTTGACCGTTTACTAGAGAATTAGTACCTTCATTGTTTGAAAAATCAATATCCCGAAGTTGATAGAAATCGGTTCAGTCATTCTTCTGATACAGCCTTATAAATGCCTTCCTGTCACCACAGAAATTTTTACGTGGCAGTCGTTTTATTTTTCTCTTTCATTTTCATCGCACACTTTTGTGGGCTTGTGGGAGCTTTCGTGAACCCGGAAGATTTTTCAAACTCTCTTTTTATACATTCATTTGATTGTCTAATAACTCACTCATTTCTTCATGGATTTCAGCCAAATTTGTATCAACACTTCTCCTATGTACGCTCTACCTGTCATACCATTATCAATCTGAAGTAAACACTTGAATGTATTTGAGAAGGACTATTACACTGCAGATTGATAGTTGCCATAACTTGGACCCCCTTCGAATGATTTGCATAAACCTTCAGATATACAATCTATATTGATGTATCACTCAGTGAAAGTTAAAAAAATCTCTGGCCTGAGTTTTCAAATTTAGCTTCAAAGTTTAATTTACAATATTGTGTGCTAGGCAAGTACAAGTTATGCCCATGCAGTACTTCTCTGCTGCTTGCTACATAGTAATAACATCTGTTTGTGCTTCCAGAAAAGTAGTGATATGCTAAACAAAAACACCCTGGGTGTAAAAAAAGTGTGAGGCCAATCAGAAGCAGCATTGCAAATAGGTATGTGCAACCAAAAATTTTGATATCAGTTGAGGCCAAGAAGTTACTTATCAGAAATCTTTTTAACTACTTGAATGACATACAATAGTTTATAGCATATTTTCACAACTACGTATAATTGAGCTTTGTCATTTGGCCACCTTTTTCACACATCATTATTAATAAAGGTGGCCAAGTGACAAAGGCAATCATAGTTGTGAAATATGCTATAAACTATTATGTCATTCAAGTAGTTAAAAAGATTTCTGATACATAACTTCTTGGCCTCAACTGATATCAAAGTTTTTGGTCGCACATACCTATTTGCAATGCTGTTTCTGCCTGATTGGCCTCGCACTTTTTACGCCCAGGGTGTTTTTGTTTAGCTTAACTTAACCCAAACTTTGATGATTGAATGAAGAGAAAATCATTAAATAGATTGATACCCTCTAACAGAACAATCAGGCATAGCATTCAGGTAAGAATGAATACTCTAGACCGTTCATAAATTAAATGTAAAAAGTTTTGGTATATATTATTGTTTTCAAGCAATCATTTCAAGAAGGTACATAGACATTGCATAGGTACATAGACATTTCATTGTTTTGATACATTCTAATAAGGTTCATTTGAATACTCTAGACCGTTCATAAATTAAATGTAAAAAGTTTTGGTATATATTATTGTTTTCAAGCAATCATTTCAAGAAGGTTGTGTAAGCAAATGGTTGGTCTGAATACAGCTAGCTGGAGGAGCTACATAGCTACATGGCAGACAAAATACATCTTTAAATGTGATAAAAGTACACTGATACACACGTAGCTATACAAAGAGTGTTGAAATACAGCTACTAATACTCTAGCAGCTACTGTTTAACATTTTCTTAGCTAGTATACCCAGACCTCTCAACCTGGGAACAGACCTGGTCGTGAGAAACCCACCCCACACAGCATAGCATGCACATACATTTTTATACAAAATTTGTTGAAAAATGCATGATTACCTAGCTAACTAAATGCAACACTGCTGTTTCTGCAGCTCATTATTTCCCTATGCTATAGTGTAGCCTACACTATGATAATTTGTATGATAAAACCCACGAGCTTCGTTTGGCACGGCTAGTCTTGGATCACGTGAGTACAGAAGTTCAAAATCATCTAGAATACCCATCAATTTCAACCCATTGTTTACTTCATTGTACCGATTACCTGTTCACTCTTTTGTATCTTTTATGTAGGTACGAAGTCATGGAGTACGACAAATTGTCAGCCTGATATTCTCCCCGGCTCTCTTGTGGCCAGTGTAGTCAGCTTACAAAATAATTTGCATAAACATTTGCAATAATATTCACTGGCAACTTTACCGCATCAATCTTTTCACTCCTGAGTGGGGTTTAGGCTTTCCGCTTCAAAGTTCTTTCAATTAATTCAAATCTGCAGTCACGTATGAGATCACGTGACACAATGAATGAGTATTTTAGCGCATATTAATAATATTTCTGTAAGATCGTGAGAAATCGTGAGATGAACAAGCAGTCGTGAGACCAATGCTGAAATCGTGTGTCTCACGACCAAATCGTGAGAGTTGAGAGGTCTGTATACCGTCTGTATACGTCACTACAAACATTTAATTGTATTATATTAATCACTGTTTTTCACACTAGCGATTATGCTAGCACATAACAATTATGAAAGAGCATCACTGAAGTCAGTATGCCAGCATAATAGGCGAGATTTCACAATTAAAACATTAAGTGTACTATATATAAAACACACTCGAGCTCATTCATTCGGCATACAAAATATCTGCTTTCTATACGTACACATAGTCATATACCGTTAACGTACATGTACAATGTTGGGTCTGCTGATCGTTATGTTAGGAAATTCTTAATAATGCACAGCCATTCTAATGAGTGACCAGTTATCTCAATAAACAAAGGAATGAATTTACAGCTATGGACCAAACAATTGTCATTTCATATATGCAAGCGATGTATTTCTGGAAGTTCTAATGTAAGAACCAAATTTGTTTGTTTATGTGTAGACTACAGTACAAAGAGTTTTGTCTTGTGTGATCATACCCCCGCGATCTAGTCTCGCAAGCCAGCCACCTTTTTCTTTTGTGTCCGTCGTGTTATGTGTTGTCTTGTACTTTTGTTTATAGCTTTCATCTATATTATTAGTTTATTGGTATTTAGCTACCCATAATAATATATAGGATTTGTGTTTGTCACTTATAATATTAAAGAACTAGTAACGGGTTGCCATCTGCCAAGTTTTTAGGCATAATGTTCAAGTGAATGTTACAATATATATACACTGCAAAATGCGAAGTATGAAGTTCATACAAAATTACCACAATGAGCATACCAAATTCAATTTTGGTATGCTCATTGTGGTAATTTTGTATGAATTTCATACTTCGCATTTTGCAGTATAGCTATAGATAACACCTGCATGTTGTTAGCAATACCATAGATTTATATATAGCTAACTCCAGGTAGCTATATACCTGGGTTATAAATCTATGGCTATACTATCTATTTTTTAACTTTGCAACAACCTCAAAGCCTGCATGATCAAATAATTAAGTAAGTAAGTATTAGTTTAACGTCGTTTAGTTTGGAGGATCCGTTTTTCAACTACGTAGCTACGTAACAGACGGTGTTTGAAAGCTCGAACATTATAATTTTGAAAATAAGGCCTATAATATGGGATAAACAGAATTTATATCATAGTGGAGGCACAGATCAAAGCTAACAGCCGTGGTATAACTACGATACACCACTGTGGTTGCTTTGATCTGGCAGTTATACAACGGTGGTCAGTAGTTATACAACGGTGGTCAGTAGTTATTCAACGGTAGACCAAATGTGTTAATCAACAAAGCTTACAATGATCTTTTCAAAGACCTAACACCCATTCATGTTGTTGCATTCACTTAAAGCAATCTTTTACACACTACTAACTCACGAAGAATTGATTTCTGAAAATGTTGGAGAAGTGACCACTTGCTAAGTTTAATTTAGCCTTTCTAATTGAAGCCATTTACATCAAAATAAGATTCAAAGAAACATAAAATGCTTTTAAGAAAGCATATACAAAGAGCTATGATATAAGCCAGTTATATCATGTTCACTCGTATGATATCTTAGTTATTAACACTCGTCCTCCGACTCGTGCCATGATATAACTATAACATAAATTATAGAGGTTTTACAAATAAGGAAACTGAAAGCAAAACAATGTGAAGGAGTCTACCTAAGACATTCCAACACATACATGATATTAGATGTTCTAAAATGTCAATATTCATATGCTTCCGGTATAACTAAGGGTGTTCCACAGCTATGATCAATATACCTTTATACCACTCGGTGGGGGCGGATAGATATCCCCATCTTGTTACAGGTGTATCTAAAAGTCGACATAAGTAGCTATCAGTCCAAGTTTCTTCTGGTATGTCACCTTCTCTTGACAGCCATACTAAATCATTTCCATGCAGTGTTCTCAACAGTGGTAGCACTGCCTATCTCCCTTTGAAGGTATTATGGTAACTCTAGCCCTGGTCCCAGTGCTATATAGTATAGCAACAACAAACTCCTTCGACTCATTCCCTCCAATAATTCACTTTAGCCTATACAGTAGGCGTAGCTATATATGTGATTTAGGAGAGATGAGACATATAGCGGTAAGTTAAGATCATAGTTATACCATAAATCTTAGGTGAGCTAGGTACAATTGCAACGTTAATTCCATTTTTGTTACGTCCGCGGCTATAATAATTATGCTGCATGTACGTGAGTACGCTCAGTATACGGTTCCATTATCCTGTGATCCTGTCAAATGTAGTCGGGTGTAGTTGCACGTGATTACCTAACACTGCTTAGTCTCGCGTAGCCAGACCGCTTCTTTTCTTTTATATTGGGGAGGGAAAAGATAGAAAAGAAAAGAAGTGGTCTGACTACGCACTGCTCGCAATCGGCGGCCGAAAATAATTTTTGCACGCTTCATATTTAAATTTGGGCGTTTACATAAAGCCGTGGCTTTGTTTTGAGAAGATGGCAGGGAAGGGGATACCTCAAAAACGTAAGATCATATGTTTATTAACATCAAATCACTCGCAGCAAGTGTTTATATATAGTCTGGCCCTCAGTGTAGTCTCACAAGCCAGATCGCTATTTTTTCTTATGTATAATTATGGGGGCGGAAAAATATTTTCCTGCCCCCATACAAAAGAAAAGAGCGGTCTGGTTTGTGAGACTAAGACCCCATGTGGGTTTCGCCACTGAGACACAATGTTATAGCTTGTCACTCGATGCATAGTACAGAAAACTAACTTGAAATGTCCGCGGTTTTATATACGTACGCATAGCTATACCTATTGTACATGCATCGTAGCGATTTTCTTTTCCGGGGTATATAGCTATATATAAGCATAGATAGTATATAAGCATAGATAGTATATTCTCCGTACTATCTATGATATAAGCCCAATACTCTTGCCCTAACTTAAGCGATAAAAACCTAGAGAATCCGGTTAAGAAACCATTCCATGCAGTTTTGCGGCCTCGCACTTATAAGTGACCACTTGAGTCCGCTTGACTGCATAATATATGTGTACGTATACTGAGACCAAAATTAATATATACGGTAGCTAGCTACATGTATAGCTACGTAGCTAGCTATACTGTTAATTAAAGAAATCTTTCTGCTTCTGTGTTTTACGTATCTGTAGTTGATGATCCGCCTGAGCTAAAATATCTGAACAGGAATGTTAGGCCTGACTTGTGTGCAGCCTGTGAGGTTAATCCGCAAGCATGGAAAGATTTAGGGATAGAGTTAATATCGGATAGTGCAACAGCATTGAGTACAATATCAGTAAACCACAATGGTAACGTGGTGAACTGTTGCTCATCATTGTTCTCACTGTGGTTTGAAAGACAGCCTAAGCCAAGCTGGAGGCAACTCATAGAAGCACTGAAAAATATAAATTTGGAGAAACTAGCTACACAAATTGAGGGACAGTTGATACCATCTGTGGACCCAGGTTATACGACTAAGGCTGCTGTATCACAAGGTACGTACATATACGTAGCAATAGTACACAGCTACATACTACATGTATGTAATTAAAATTTTGTGATACAAGATTGTGTACGTACCAAGTTGTAGCAACCTTAAGAACACCATGGAATTGCAAGGAAAACCTTGCTAGCTAGCTACTGGGTCATGAACACCTTTTAGCTACAATTTTTGCTACAACTTTTACTACGTAGCTATAGCATTACAATGGCTTGAAAGGAGAAAGGTGCATGAACTCCATATTTTGGGCACGTACGTATGTACCAGTAGCCTCATACGCAGCTAGGACACTTGTTGACTTACCGTAGCTATAGCATAAAAATTTGATGAGCTAAAAGTTTGACAAAATAGCTGACAAAATTTGTGATTGACAATTTGTCATTTTTAAACATCAAAATTTTATGCCGCAAAAATATGCCACATATATCTACAGTAGATTTGATGTACATAGTTACAATCTTTTACGTACTATACATATTTTGCAACCATGCATCATGCAAGGTTGTACAACTTGTATGCGACCTTCACAAGGCTGTGTGCATGCAACTAGTGAACGACACCATAATGATACACAAGCTTGCTGCAACCACGCAAAGTTGTAACAACCATGCTGCAAGGTTGCTACAACTTATAAATTTCCATATGGGAATGTACAGTAGCATCTGAAAATTTACTATGATCACAATAATCAAAATAATTATATTGATCACGATAATAAAAATCTATCTCTATCACTATGACAGATAAATAATAAATATCTTGACTAGTATTTTAATTGCTGCACAGTTCTAATTTATTGTATAACAAGGCAAATACTTTTTACCCTTATAAAATCTAAGTGCTAGCTACCATAAGAAGCAAACTATACTTTCTTTATAGACTTTTACAGATACTACTGCTATGCACTGTTACTGGCACTGCTGATAGCTACGTACGTACGTATATACATACCATGCAGTTGTTCACCTCTAATATTGGATATTCCTAAAGTTGACAGCTATTCCATTACGTATGTACGTAGCTATGATCATTAGATATATTGATAGCTACAACTAAACCACATCACAAAAGAATTCCACTTCACTATATACATTATATAGGTCGCCAATACCAATAAATAAAATTTGGCAGTTCAGGTTACGTATATACGTAAGACTAAAATTCCCAGCTGGTTTTTAATAATGACCACAAAATGGTCAAACTGTTATCATGCACTTTTGTCAATTACGTATGGCCATGCAGCTGTGTGCCTTAGAAATTTTTAGGGTGAAAAGTTTTGTAGAATGCAAATCATATACCGTATACGTCAAAACATTCGAGGGGGAAAACTTTCGCGGTTCATCAACAATTTGTATTATGTAGGGAAAACTTTTGCGGTTTGCAGCCTTAAAGCCCACGCACGCCTCTACAATACGGATTTTAGAGTGTACGCAAATTAGAATAAAGTTTGACATGCGCGCTGGGCGCATGGCTGAAGCCGAATTTGAAACCGACAGTTCTGTCCGTGGTTATCATGTGTATCAAGACAATTGAACACCTGTGATTGGGGAACGACTTCACTGCAAATGGTAATTATTTTCTAATTGTGAAGCAGGAAAGCTTCAATGGTAAAACATTCGCGTTTTGCTAAAATCCACGAAAACCACAAAATTTTCCCCCCTCGAATGTTTTGACGTATACGGTAGCTACTTGGAATAGGCGTTTATTAGAATTTTAACGATTTTACAAAGAGAGGGAGTTGAACAAAACCCTATATATTAAATGAACGCCATTGAATAAGGACCCGATTAAAGGTTAGTATATGCATCTAGAGTGCATAGTTTCACTATTTTTTATAAATTACCTAATACTTAATTACCTAAGACTTATATACGCCCATTTTTGACGTCACTTTTAACCGCAATTTTTATTCTTAGTACTTGGTTTATAATTAGCTATATGTATACAGTATAATAAACTATACGTATATGTTAATAGCTACATCATCTGGACCATCTGATGATGAATCACTACTTGCACAAGGTAAGGGATCACATGCTAATCATGTGACTCTATAGCATGTAGTTATGGTACATATGATATTGTTACATTAGATGCACAAATGTTCGAATTGACTGAAATTGTTGCTCCAAAGATAAAGGCTGAATGGGAATCTGTTGCTTTTTGTATGAGATACACAACAAGTGAAGTTGCAGCTTTTAAAAAAGATGCCAAGGATAGCAAGGAATCCTGCAGAAACCTGTTTAATGACTGGCTTATCACTAGCCATGGCCCCAAACCCAAGACTTACCAAACCTTATTAAAACACATTAAGAGGATTAACAACCTCACAGTAGCTTCTGAAGAAATTGAAAAGGATTTGATTAAAGGTAGAAATTAAAGTAAATAGAATATTGAAACTTATTACTCCTTTGTTTATTTGTTATTACAGCTCTGCGTTTGGATTAGTGTGTGTTCCTAGCTCTGATATAAGTTTGTTAGCTATGCTTGCAAGATAGGATACACACTGCTACTTCTTTTGTTGTAGTTTATTAGACATGTACATACATGTACAGTATAGTTTTACATTTTTTATATGTAAAATTTATGGGAAAGTTTTTAAAGCAAAGTATGAATACATGCATGTACAGAAGGTGTATAAGTTATGCTAAACAAAAACACCCTGAGTGTAAAAAAAGTGCGAGGCCAATCAGAAGCAGCATTGCAAATAGATATGTGCGACCATAAACTTTGATATCAGTTTAGGCCAAGAAGTTACTTATCAAAAATCTTATTAACTACTTGAATGATATACAATAGTTTATGGCATATTTTCACAACTATGATTGGCTCTGTCACTTGGCCACCTTTATTAATAATGATGGTGTGAAAAAGGTGGCCAAGTGACAAAGCCAATCATAGTTGTGAAAATATGCTATAAACATTGTATGTCATTCAAGTATTTTTGATAAGTAACTTCTTGGCCTAAACTGATATTAAAGTTTATGGTCACACATACAAATTTGCAATGCTGTTTCTGATTGGCCCCGCACTTTTTTACACCCAGGGTGTTTTTGTTAAGCATATCACTACAGATGTTATTACTAGCAAGCAGCAGAAAAGTACTGCATGGGCATAACTTGTACTTGCTTAGCACACAATATTGCAAATTAAACTTTCAAGCTTAATTCAGGCCCAATTTTTTTTTTAACTTTCACTACAGTGTGATATGTCAATAGAGATTGTGTATATGAAATTTTATGCAAATCATTTGAAGGGGGTCCAAGTTATGACAACTATCAACCTGCAGTGTAATAGTCCTTCTCAAATACATTCAAGTGTTTATTTCAGACTGATAATAGTATGACAAGTGCTGATACATATTTGGCTGAAATCCATGAAGAAATGAGTGAGTTATTAGACGAACAAGTGAATGTATAAAAAGAGAGTTTGAAAAAAACACGAAAGCTCCCGCAAGCCCATGAAAAAAGTGTGCGATGAAAATGAAAGAAAGAAAGAAGGAAGAAAAAACGACTGCCGCGTAAAAATTTTTATCAGTGGTGACAGGAAGGCATTTATAAGGCTGAATCAGAAGAATGGCTGAACCGATTTCTATCAACTTCGGGATATTGATTCTTCAAACAATGAAGGTACTCATTCTCTAGTAAACAGGTGAATCAGGCGGGAAAGGATGGTTCATCATGCGTAGTCGCACAACGGGCACCATAAAACTTGCAATGGCTGGTAGGAATGATGGTGCCTATTTCCTCCATTCTCGGTTTGTTTATTCTGTATAGTAAGAACGTTGTGGGTCGGTAATAACTAAGCAATAGCTTTAATGGCAACTTAGCTAGAGCGTTTGTGAGTTTGAGGGCGGTGCTACGTGTAAATAACTCACTCAGTGGTCACTTTGCTGCGCTTCTTCTTGGCCTCATGAGTCTTGATATTATACAAACTTGCTACGAACTTAACTACATACTCTATAGATCTAGCTTGCTTTGAGGTCTGCATCAAATATGCCAGCATGATGATAGGCTACAGCATACTGCTGTAGCACGTGAAAATTGAACTTACTCTCTAATATAACAGTCAGTGTTGAAATATAGCTACTAATGCTCTAGCAGCTACTGTTTAAACATTTTCTTAGCTATACGTCACTATGTACATTAAATTGTATTATGTTACTCACTGTCTGTCACACTTGCACTTATGCTAGCACATAACAACATGCATATGAAGGAGCCGCATCAAGTCATATGCCAGCCGCATAATAGGCAAGATTTCACAATTAAAACTTAATTATATAATTAAGTAGCATATAAAACACACTCATTCATCCGGCATACAAAATATCTGCTTTTTATACATATACAGTTAACGTACATGTACAATGTTGGGTTTGCTGATCGTTATGTTAGGAAATTCTTAATAATGCACAGCCATTCTAATAAGTGAGCAGTCATCTCAATAAACGAAGGAATGAATTTACAGTTATGGACCCTCGTATGGACCAAACAACTGTCATTTCATATATGCAAGCGATGTATTTCTGGAAGTTCGAATGTAAGAACCAAACTTGTTTGTTTATGTGTACAGTACAAAGAGTTTTGTCTTGTGTGATCATACCCCCGCGATCTAGTCTGGCCGCTTTTTTTCTTTAATGTCCTATGCACTAGAAAGGTTATGGAAGAAACAGGTTTCGAGGCTACCCTGGAGCCATCTCTAATCACGGGCCAGAGACCATTATATAATAATAATTATGCTGTATGTGACTAGGTATCATCGAGGGTATCATATATTTTATGATCGATGCTGTTACTGAAAATGCTTTAAGCACCGAGGTTTTGAAACATGTTTTATCGTATTATGTGTTGTCTTGTGCTTTAGTTTATAGCTTTCATTACATCTAGATTATTAGTTTATTTTGTGTTTACGTCACACATATCATAGTATTAAAGAAATAGTAACGGGTTACCGGTAATCTACCATGTATTTTTTCAAGTGAATGTTACAATATAGAGAATCTTTTTACTCCTCTACTTGAGACTTGAGATACATATGAAGAAATACGTGGTAGCCTAGTTTAATTTATAGGATGAACCTTTCCCTCATGTGGATGCTTGTTATAACCATACAATATTTTACAAATAAACACACTCCTTCTTACTAAAGCTAATCAAACAATTTGCCTTCCCTCCTAGAAAATTACAGAATTGAGCGCAATGATCACAATGTGGCTGACTCATGATATGGAAGCGGGTACTTAAATAGTGGAAAATTTTAATTGGTTCCCATAGTGTTGTCTGGTGATAATGTGAATTCACCGTCATCACTATCATGAGATTTTGCCTTACTCATTATAATGACTATTTTATCAGATGAATACTCGTGTGACGTCAAATGCACACTCTCTATTCAACATGCGTATTCATTTACATACCATTCACCAAGAATTCATTCTGCAATTTGATTGGTGCTACCCAGTTGTGTAAGTATATTCCAGACAGATCCCTGTGCTTTTTAGAGGAGGCTGGCTAGTCACTGTTTATACCATCATTCAGGTTAGAGGTGCTCATGCATTCTGGGAAGAGTTCTTGTCCAGGCTGAGTCAAGGTGCAGCAGTGGTAGAGGGAGGGGCTCTGAGCCACACCCGTAATCAACTGGAGGCTGCAGTGCGTGCCAAGAGGAGCATAGAAGCCATAGAGCTGATACCAGAGGTGCGTGTATAAAGCATACTGTGCATGGGTTGCGGAACCACTCAGGCTGGTCAGGTTGTTGTCCAGAGACAAATAGAATTGTGTCCTCCCAATTTGTTAGAGTATAATGTTTTATGGTAGGACATGGCCTGATATCTTGTATAAGCATACAGTGCAAGGACATTTTGTCATATCATTTTCACTTTTGGTCAGATATATGGCATTTTTGTTCATCTCTGACAGAGTGCTATAATATCTGTCTCTGTTGTGAGAATACATACGTATATTCTTTATCACATCTCTGTTTTTGAGATTTTGACAAGCTATTATTAAGCTCACCTTAGCATAGGCCTAGATGAGCCCAGTCAGTATAATTGAATTTAGGTCCAAGCAGTCAGGCTGAGGTCATGATGTAATTTTTTAGATAAAAGTAGGGCTGAGTATGATTTACAATATTTATTTAAATGGGATAAAATACGTACATATGTGTGCCCAAATGATTTTTATTCTACATGGTTAAAAACATTTAGTGACTTTATCGTACGTCATGATACGTATGTACATACTGTAGGTGATGACATTTTACAAATTCTGTATGTATTGTATATTTTAGAGGTGCACCGAAATTAATATTGGTATTTGCATATACGTAAAAATCATTTGGCCAACTGATATTATATCGGTATGGATATTGGTACCATCAGCACAGTAGTAAAAAATTTGTTTACCGACCAAAACTGTATTGTAGTGAACAGAGGTAGAGAGGAAATATTAAGCAGCAGCTTTGAATAGTGAATGATATTCTTTGTAATGATTGAATATCCAGGGTAGGTAAACTTGATATGTACGTACGTATATGATGAATTTGAAATACATCAGTATTGATATCAGAATCAATATAAGCAAACATACAGTATTGGATACCAGAATATCGGTTGATTTGCTTATCAGTGCACCTCTGGTATATATCAATTTAATAATTTATTATAATTTACCATATTAGGGAATGGCCAGTGACATCTGTGAATATTATAGGAAATGTAGAGACAATGAAGAGGTGAAGTATTAATGATGTCATGATACGGTACAATGCAAAAAAAAGGTAGCACACTGCTCGCGAAGGTTCGCGACATCATCGCTAGTTGCAAGGATTTGCGAACTGGTTGCAATCTCTATGCGATACTCGCCCATTACACTGATTAAGTTACTGTTTGCGACATGTTTACATATCTAATAATTTTTCACAAGTAAGGCTTGTGAGCTGTTGATATATGTAGCCACAGCTCTACAGAGTTTCACTGTAACAAGCTGCTTGAAAGGTTTCTAATAGCATCACTTAATTAATGGTGTTTATATAAGTGGTCAACTGTGCATGGCTTTGTGAACTTCCACAAAGGTTTGAGTGCTTCCTGATTGTTTCCTGGAAAATTGGTGACATAACGAATTGTGTGAAGATTCGCAAACCTGTCACAATACTATCGTTACCTTTTCTTTGCACTGTACCGCATGTCAATGAATGAGTTATGTAAATATATGAATATACGTACGTAACTAGTATGTACGTACTAAATACCTTTAGGCCGAGTAATGTTAATATGTACTCATTTTAGCAAGTACGTAGCTGTTAGAATTTGCTAATGCTTATTATAAATATTGATTAATGGTGCGGTCACTTTAGAGTGATGAATGCTCTATTAGAGATTGTCGATGTAATATTGTTAAATCTACAATCGCTACATTGCTACATTTAGTGTATGGGTAGCATCACTTGGCATGAGGTATCTACGTAGATACAATATACATAGGTTAACAGATGTTTGCATATAATAATATGTACTGTACATATTGTGTATGCATATCAGCGTACATACGCAGTATAATACTATAATACCTGTAATTATGTGCACACTATGTACGTCTTTGCACGCATGTGTGTGTGTTAATAGACATACGTACATACACCTACACACGTTGACACAATGCATGTATGTACATAGGCTATGCGTTTACTACAATTGATAGTTGTAACACAAGTACGTACATATATTTTGAGTGCTACTAGATTATATGTACGTACATACGTACGTACGTATGTATGATGTTTGCATACATGTATTGTAATGTACAAAATCAACAAAATTTAATGACCACAACAAAACCCTACTGTACACTAATGATAACATGATAATAAATTTTGTTAAATTTACAGAATCGGTTGGCCTTCTTGACGGTGGTAGCTCGAGATCTTGGAGTGGATCATGTGAGAGTGAGGGAGCAGGTACACCATCACATCACACTACACAATGAGGTGACATTTTAACTACCATAAAATAATAACAAGCAGGGTTTTCCGTAAAGAGCAGTTGGGCAACATAGCATCACTTTATTTTTCTCAAAATATCTTTAACAAAATGACAGTATATATGCTGTGATGTTGATATGGCAAAGAGACAATTTTGGGTAATACGTATAATATTATTTATTCTACGGAATGCCCTGGACAAGCAACGTGTATGATTTACTGAAGTACGTAAGTGTTGACTCAATTTGACTGTACTAAGTCATAAAGTGAAGCTTACAATTTTTGTGTTGTAAAGAATTTGTATACACCTTATGCATACATACGTACGTATGTAGTACAATCACTTGGTTATAATTTTAATGGTGTCTCTTTTACTGTCTTATGTAGATTGTAATGAAATATCTGCATAATTATTATATAGTACAATAATAGATTATGTATCGTATCTTCTAGTAGTTATACATATCATCTTAGCACTTCATGCTACGTATACTGTATGGTGAAAACTAGGCTTTAAGTTAAAGTTTTAGATTTTGTAACATACGTACGTAGCAGGCGAATAAATTTTTACTACTTACACTGTGGACAGACAAGACAGTAAAGGAAATATTATTATGTACGACTACATATAATATCAAGAGTTGTATTTTGTGTGCATAAGCCCGGTTATCTCATGTCAGGTCACACATGCATACATACATCAGAAACATAATATTGTACATTATTTATATACTAACTGAAGGGTCGTGCAATGCCTGCTATTGGAAAGAGTGAGGATCGGTTGAGACATGTGTTGAGTCCACTGTACATGCAACTGTTTAATCTGATTGGCCAGCTGGAGGGTGGAGTGAAATTCCTCGTTGACCTCAGAGCAGATCTCTTAGTAAGTTTTCTATTCCACAATTATATTAATTGTATACATTATTTGAATGTAGCAGTTTTTAAATTATTGCCATTTCGATGAGAATGTATTTGTGTGAATGTTCTATTAGAGAGTATTTATAAAAAAGTATTTAAAGGAGAACAAAGTAGACAGTTATGAGTAATAACAGATGGTAATCTCTCACACTCACAATAACACTCATTACAAAGGGATAGAAATTTCGAAGATCACGAAACCTTGAAAATTTTGACCTCAAAAATTGCTGGCCATACAGTAGCTGTCTAGAAAAAAACTTTATATTTCATATCATGATATGATGATATGATTTTATTATCGTGATAATGTCACATACTCACCTTGTTACTAATGCAGTGGCAATTCTAGAGCTACATATGTAGGTAGGTATGTATGAAATAAATATGACCTAGAAAGATGTATGTATGTACACTTTAATTTTATTGACACCAATGTATACCATAATGTTTCTTTCATTAATATTCTGTAACTTATTTTCCAGCCAGACAGGGGGCCAGTGCCCACCCCTTAAATTGCCTATGTACTTTGTACGTACAGTACATATATAATAGTAGTGTTAATGATATGATGTTATAGGAGATGATCAGTAAAAGATTGACTAGTGATGCATACCAGTATGAACTAGAGGAGCTGGACAGGTCACTAAAGCAATGTCTATCCCAGTGGTTCAGTGGAGGCTTCCTACAACTAGAACAGTTGACATGGCAATCGTCTTGTGACATCATGGAAAAGGTCTGTCATCTAATATGATGCATTAGTTCATGAAGAAGACAAATTTTTAAAGCTGAAAATTAGGATGAAATACATTAATTTAACTGGGCAATTGTATTTTCACAAAGTTTGTATACGTAATTAGTGCATGAAGTTCAAACTGCATAGTGCACCACAACAACATCCTAGGAAGTTCTGTATAATATGGTTGAAACTTATACAGACATTTTAAAGCATATTGTGAGTATTTGGTGGATTTTGCTATTTTAAGAGTATACCTATGTACCGTCAATTAAGTACCCACCAATTATGATTTGAAGCAGAATACATAATCTGACCAGCACAATAGCAAGTTGACTAGGTAGGTATTTATGAAAATAATACCAAAAATCAACATACGTACTCCAATAAAACAGTGTTTAACTTCTAGCACAAATCTTACACTACAAGTAATACGTACGTAGCATACGTAAAATGTACCTACATAGATAAAAATCGGTACAATCAATAATTGTTTATATTTACCACATCACCAATTCAACTCCTCCCATAATTATTTCACATGTAAAATTTTATATGTACCTAAGCCCTATTTACTTGTACCGGGACACACACATGCGTAAGTAATATCATACATACGTACATTGATGCGTTACAGTATTGTGTCATCTCTACTGTTAATGAAGGCTATTTTATCAGATTAGTGATTATGAAGCAGTTCATCCATTAAGACATTGGAAGGATCTGAAGCATCGTGTGAGCTCTCGTCGTAGATGCTTCATCTTCACCCACCGAGCAATGCCTCGTGAACCATTGATGGTCCTACACACAGCATTGACCACCGAGCCTTCCTCTAATATACAAGTGTGTAATGGTAAGTATTAGGGCTGTGCGATAATAACGATAAAATGATAATTATCGATATCTAAATATTATTGCAATAGTGATAATGGCTGATAACATATCGATACCATATAGCCAGAAATTTTCGAAGGATAAAGTTTTCGTTGATAAGGCTTTAGTGGAGATTATGCAAATAAATTTTCGAGGATGAGTCTTTTCAGTAAGCAAAAATTCGAGTATATTAATTTTCGAGGAACAAAATCTGCGAAAACCTCAAAATTTTTGTCCCTCGAAAATTTCTAGTTGTACAGTACTATGACAATGTACATTAGTGCGTTTACTGAGATTCTTCAATTAAATATTTTGTCACTTAGAGGTGGCCAGGAAGCCATACGTACCTTATGCAAACACTGAGGTTTAACATTTAACCAAGCACCAACCTACCTCTATAGAGCAGTTACCTAGTAGCTATTTGATACTTTTGCCTGACGTATGTTGAGGCAAATGATGATAAAACTTCATGTTGACAACATTATCGAGATAATATCGTTTATTGAGATAATGTAATGAATATTATCAGGAGTTATCGAGATATAACTTTTTCCATTATCGCACAGCCCTAGTATTTATATATAGTAATTATGTTAATTACAGTATTTATAGTATTTAGCACTATTTATAATAAGTGCGTAATTACAGCAATTATAGTAATTACAGTGTGTATATATTTACAGTAATTAGAGTACGTAATTAAAATAAATATAGTACGTACGTAAGAAAATTTAGCTAGGATACATTCTGTTCCTGGTTTCAATGGATGTAATACGTACTTAGTGCCTAGATACATATGCAGTGTTGCGTTATTCACTTACAAGTTTGAAATGTTGATATTAACTGTACCATCAGGAGTTGCTGGACTTCAGGAGAGATGAGGCTGACCACCCACAGAGTGTGTCCACTGCAGTGTTCTACTCAATATCAGCAACACAGAAAGGTACCCACTATAATATTATATGTACGTACATATGTTCTACACACGTATGTACATACGTACGTACGTACGTACAGTATACGTATGTATCTCTTCTTCATGATTTTGTGCGAGGAGTACAGACATGCGTAGGTATTACTTTTCACAAGTCACAGTATTTTATTCCTTAGGCTCTATTGGTTGGATCTACGTACCTACAAACTTTGCACTTGTGCAGTAGTGAATTAATGATACTATTATTACTACGTATCACCATCAAGTTGGTTTAGTAGTCCACAATATATGTAGAATACAGTGTATGTATAATTTAAGACATTGTTGTGTGTGTAATATTGTTACAGGGTTGGCAGGCATTGAGTTGGGTAACTTCATCATCAAGAGGGTTGTCACTCAACTACAAACAGAATTTCCCTCCCTCAACACCTTTGTTACTCTCTCACCGGTCCCTGGTTACCGCAAGTGGTTGAATGCTCACTTACAACAACATACATCTAGTACGTAGCTACGTACAGTACATACGTATACTTGTGTCAGTGTATTGTAACTACGTACATAACTAGTACAAATCCCAGTTTGATCTGGCAAACGTGTCCAAACTACAATAAAGCATAATAATACAATTCGTACTACCTTCCTGATGCTCCTACTACGGTGTATGTGCTTTTGTATAGCTACCATGAAGTGCAATTTTTTGACTCGGAAATATTGACGGATTTGACACTAGGCTAACAATCCATCAAAATTTCTACTTTCAATGGTTTCCAGTAGCATAGCTAATACAGGTGGCCTAAGATGCTGTCCGTTAATATTTTCCCTGTCAAATATCTCAGTGAAGTGTATCCATCAATCAATATTTTGCCCCATCAAAATATTACACTATATGGTAGAAAATATTATGAATCCATTATAATGACAACCACATGCAAACGCTTATGTTAAATATAATTGTTCGGTAGCTACGTATGTACGTACATACGTATATGTTGAGGGATAACTTTGCAGTTATCCATTAAAACTGTTCTTGCTTATGATATGTATAAATACATAGGTTTGTAGTGCATATACTAATTAGCTACGCAGCTACATTCATTTGGCTAAATCTCACAGGCTTTTACGTTTATACGTATGTACATGTATAAACACTATTGCTAAACTGTTAGAAATATATTACGTACATATGTAGCATACAGCTACACTGTTACAGCAGCTACGTACGTACATGCGTATGTACATGAGTGTACTGGTATAAATGAGTGTTACTGTTTTATAACTACTGTACATGGCTATGTAGTATGTAGCTATGTACATATTTATTATTAATACTTACAGGTGCTAAAGTGGACAACTCTCTACCCAGCCTGCCAGTGAGAACAATGCTGCAGTGGACAGAGCACACATACACATTACATCTCTTCATTGTCCTATAGCATTTACTAGAGCAGTGTGACTGGTCTAAACAGGATCCCATCACTCAACAGTTGTCTACTCCATTATTAAGACTGTGTGCAAGGTGTGTAGCTGTGTACATACATTTGTTCATATAGAGAGGTATACGTATTAGGGAAGTCCCTTAATCATCTGTAATACTTACCAATGGATCTCTATCTAGCTAGCTGCCTCAAAATAATAGAAACATACAGTGTATGCACATATGTGGCTATACATAAATGTGACGCGGCATGAGAAAATAGGGCTTATGTGCACATAAAATTTGACCACGTTTTTGTATTTCAAAATTAAATAACTTCATGTATACACATGGGAGTCCAGCATAATTTTCACCATTTATGCAGCTTTTCATAGGGGGCAGTTTACAGATTTTGAAAATCTTATACAGTAATGAAGATACATACTATAATATATTAATACGTAGGTGTATAAGCCCACTGCAGGTTTTTCATGCCGGGTCACAAATATGCTCACCTGTCTCTTCTGTTTAACACCAACCAACGTCCTCAATTCATGATTTAACTACGTACGTACATCCTGTTCATACAGTCACCTTTGTTTAATTTTTTACTGATAATGTGTAGATACTTGGCTGTGGAGAAGAGAAGAGGATTTGCATTGGATCCTGTAGGTACGTATGTATGTACATAGCAAAAATGCTTGACATACGTATGCTGTAAGCTCTGTGGAGTTCATGTACGTACATCTACATCTAGTCATATACAACTGTAGGTAGCTAGCTACAGTATTATAAACACAATAACTTTAGTTGTAAAATGAGCTACTGGCATAGTCGCTCAAAAAGGGCCACACATTGATACAGATAAACAGTCACTACTTCATGGGTTTTCATTATCCACAGGCAGCGAAAGTAGGGGGGCCATGGCCCCTCTTAAATTTCAAGGCTCTTCATTGGAATTCAATTTTTGCAATACGTAGAAAATCACTTGAGTTTAAATATGTAATTGGCCTCCTTATCTTTCAGTAGCTTCCTCTGTCTCTGAACTGACTGTTAACTCACACCAGTGCATCTATAAATTAGATTGATACATATACGTACATGTAGCTATTAATCTATTTCTCTTCTTGTAGCACATTTTCACCTTCATAATGGAGCATCACTGTGGAGGATCAACTGGTTAGCTGATAGTAGTCAACTGGGAATGAACCGTTCTTATGGCATCATGGTCAACTACAAATACCACCTACCAGACATTGCTACTAATGCTAACAACTACATTGTTAATGGACAACTACCGCTGTCATCATCTGTACAACAACTCCTGTGATTGCAGAGTGGCAACACATTTTATTTATTTATTTATGTAGCTAGCTAACTACATTTCAGTTTATATAGTGTGCTTCATAATATTATATTACGTATAGCTACATAGCTATAGCCATACATTCTAGTGCTTATGATAAGGGTTGAGGATATTTGCTTTCTTATTGTGAATTTATTGACTTCCCCATTGATAATGTATAGTAAATTTGTCTGGTCAGGTGCCAAAGTTGGCCGGAAAATATCTGATGACTGGACACTATCATAAGCTCTATCACTTTACAGGATTGTTGTATTTGATTGCCTCAGGATCGTGTGACTGCATATTTGATGAGATTAGTGTTGGTGTTATAAAACATGAGAGATCACAAAAGCGAATAATAAATTAAGTGACCTTCTAGACGCCTCGAGCCTAGGATAAAATTAATATTTACAGGCGCCTGCAGATCGGAATTAAAACATAGGTGTGTAACATTAGTCAGAACAACGTACACGAACAGGCTAGGCTAACTAAGTATCGCGAGTAGACAACTTCTCAAGGTAAATGTAATAGTGAATACTTGTTACTTAATTGTAGCATAGATAATAATTATAATAGTTCGATTTTAAAGTTGTTACAGTAGCAGTCTCGTGACGGTATTACGTATAATCTAAAAACTCATACAGTTTGACAAAACGATTAACCTGTACTGTTTTTACGACAAGACAATTATTTTGTACAGTAAGACTGAATAATTATTATAATATTAAAGCGTGTATTTAGTGCATGCTATGGGCGTGGAATTTTATACACCTATTAAGGTTTTCCCTACAACTTGTTTACACATTCATAATAATTATAATTGCATACATTGGCTAACTGTAGCTAATAAAATAATCAGTTTTGTAGTCATCTGTCTTGTGCAGCGTTGTTACGTACGTATATCTGTGTAGTACTACAATGATAATATCACTGAGTGGTTGTAATGCATAAAACATGCCAACCGTAGTACTAGCTGCATCTAAGGTATAATAAAATTAACTCTATTCGAAATTAGGTAGTCTCTTCTATTATAAATAATTACCGTATATAATATTATAGTGGGAAAGTTTGGCGGGGAAAAGGTTAGGCAGATTCAGCGAATCATCCATGATTTTTGACTGAATCACCAAACTTTTCCTCTAAACACTTACAGTAAATTCACCGAATTTTTCCTCGTCAAACTTTCCCACTACAGTGTGATAACACATGCACAAACCACGTGTGTTACAACTACACATAGCTAAGTGTGCATACAACTATGTATATGCGCAGATAACTGTTTACTACATGTACATTCCAAAATAAAGTGTTTATATGTATGCGTAAATACCACTGGAATGTACGTACATAGATGATAGAACTTCCACCCACAATACAATGTCAAGTTGGGACCGGTATATGGTTTGTTATTAAATTATTAATTTTATGCTAGCTATTATGATGACACCATAGCCTGTGTCACACCCTCCAAGCAGTCACGGAATTCTAAATATTAATTATAAACACTATAACTATTATTAATAAAGGTATCAATATTTTTGGCATGCACAGTGTCTCTAATGGCCAATGTGAACGGGTCTGCTTTTCTAGAGGGCAATTTGTTGACCCTGTATAGTTACGAATGAGAGAATGGCACCTATAGAGGGCATCAATTGGGTTGGAACTGCTTTCATTGCTAGCTAGATGCCTCAGTCTAGTATTGTGTACAGGTGCCTTGTGCCGGGCTACTTTTGCATGTGGCTTTACGGTGCTTACAGTTTCTAAGCCACCTCCCTCCCCTCCTCTCCATCCCACCGAGCTAACCCCTTGCTACATTGGTCTAAAATTAGTGCCCACCTTAAAAATATTCTGAAATTCAGCCATTTATAAAGTTAGCTATGTACGTATATGAAAGCTTATTATTACTACGTAAGTTTATTGCTGCTAATAAAAGCCAGCAAGTTACAGGCAGTAGTCTGTTTTAAGTAACAGTATTTCTTGAAATAACACAATGCACGTACATGGCTGATTTTTCCGAGGGGTCCGCAACAAGCTTGAAATCTCGTAGGTTGTTGCTCTTTTGGGAAATCTTTGAAATCTTGGAATCTGGAATTTACAAGTTTTAACAGATTTTACCGGATATTTTTGGAAACAATCACGTGAGACACCTATAATTTGGCACATACAAGGCCACACGAGGATCAATTAAAGGATTGATGACAATCAATTATAGCTATGTACGTAACTACACACTACGATCTCAGCTACAATAGTTCGAAATCTATTCATCCTTATAATTTGAAATCTTTATTGAAATCTTAAAATCTTTAAAATCTCGAAATCTTATTTGAAAACTTTGAATCTTGAAATCACACTTGAAAATCTCATGGGTGATTTTGCTTGGTTGCAGACCCCCCAGATTTTCCCAGACCAGGTCACAATTATCTAAATCATGAATGAACATATGTGTTGAAATATTTATTCAAGATGCTATAATTTTGCATACCATATCTCAATAACTATAATAGCTACATACGTACGTATGTACGTACGTATGTGCATATTGATTTTAATGAATTTTTTGAATTCTTGGTAATTAAAAAAGTGTGGATGTTTAACTGGCAAAATCTGTGTACATATTTAAAGGTTGCTACATACGTAGTAGAATAGCTGGGGCTGATAATTTGAGCTGTGTGTAATAACACTCTAAAATATAGCCAATGAACCATTGACTTGGTAAATTAGTTAGTAGTATGAACTACAGACAAGATAATTAATAGCCTTCACACCTACTACGTACATTAGGAAAAACAACCTTATTAGCCACCTTGTAACAACTGTGGAGTTGAAACTTAATTACAACCTAGCAATGCGATCACCATGTTCATTGTAAATATGTATGTAACCTTTGCAATAATGCGGATACTGTGTAGCACAGCAGAACATTTTGGCGAAGTGGTGTTAGGACGAGTAAAATTTTGGATAAGCCTTACATATGACTGGAGGAAATTTTGGATGGTAAAATTTTGATTGCGGTGGAGATACGTAGATGGAATGATGTATCGATATGTATGTAATCGTCTGGTTGAATATGATGTAGGCATGTAATAAGATGGCACATGGATAGCAGTACTATGTTGGTTTGTCAATGTTTCACCCCATCCAAATTTTGTGCAATGCGGTACCTGACATTTTGTCAGACCAATTTATAAAATGTGGTTATCCTTATCTGAAAGTACCTTTAAACATGCAAGGACGTACGTATGCATATATCCCACTGTATAAGTATAGTATCCTTATTGTAATGAGTATCTAACAATATTTACGTATGTTTATCTCAGATGTACAAAATGGATTGTTGCTTTGTTGTGATCCTGGTGATTACATTATCATTGTCACACGGTATTCATGGGCAAGCTGTTATTACTGTGGATGGTAAGGATGGTGATGATACATTGTGTCAAGATGTGAAGGAAGATGTCCGTCACAGCTGTAAAACACTTGATGTTGCCCTAAGAGTTGTTAAGGCCATTGTGACAGTTAAGATTCTTAATGGAACTTACCATCACAATTCAGCTTTGAGTTCTACACTGAATTACAGTGATATCACTATTACTGGTGATGGTGCTGATGCAACTATCATAGAGTGTAATAATGACACTGGATTTGGCTTTATTAATGCTTCTAATATACACATTAGTGAACTAACCTTGTCGGGATGTGGTGAATTGAGGACTAGCACTACACTGAATGCAGCATTCAATGCTACAATACCATTTCGAGCTGCTTTGTACTTTCTCAATATAATAAATGTCGTTATTGACAATGTTGCAGTCGTCAACAGTAATGGAATGGGTGTTGCCATGTACGATATCACTGGAAATGTTATTGTAAACAATTCTATGTTTAGAAATAACAGTGTTTCATCACATGAGCTTCATATGTACCCTGGGGGAGGCGGGTTTTCTGTAGAGTTTACATACTGTGAACCTGGAGTAGTGAAATTGCTTAATACCAATGAATGTGAGACGAGCACTAATAATAATTCAGTATACTTATTTTATAACTGTACGTTTCAATCAAACATTGCTACAACAGTAGATAAATCTAATACAACTTATGTTACCAATGCTTATGGCTTCAGTAATCAGCAGTTTGGCAGAGGTGGTGGTCTTTCGGTGTTTTTCAAAGGCAAGGCATTTAACAATACTGTGACAATTGACACCTGTAAGTTCACTGACAACCGTGCTGTCTGGGGAGGAGGCTTCCATTCTGACATTTTAGACCATTCTAAAGATAACACACTAAATATTATAAATAGTACTTTTGACTACAATAAGTGTCCTTTTGATGATGCCAATGAAAATGATCTCCTTTCAGTCAACACTGGGGGTGGAGCCATCAGGATTGCACTACTTTTCTTTGATACAAGAGCAAGTGTACTTAACAATTCTATCACAATTAGGCAGTGTGAATTTTCACGCAATTCTGCTTATTATGGAGGTGCTGTATCATATAAAATAACAAAGGAGGGTGATCGGACTGTGGCTAACAACACTGTAAACTTTATGGAGTGCATGTGGTATAAGAACAAAGCACGAACGGGCAGTGCAGTTAATCTGGAAGCTCAACCATTTCCAGTAGGTGTCACTCCTTATGCTACCTTCAGTGACTGCTTCTTTTTAAACAACACTAACCATTACATAAAGAGCTCAGATAAACCAGTCGGTATTGGAGCACTGTATTCTGATAACATTCCTGTTGTATTTTCCGGAAACTGTAGTTTTTCTCACAACAAAGGTACTGCTTTAACAGGGTCTGCTACATTCTTTATACTAGCAAAAAATAGTGTGACAAAGTTTGATGAAAATGTCGGTAACAATGGAGGTGCTATTGCTCTCTTGGGAAACACTTATATTATCTTGGACCAGAACACTAAAGTGTGGTTCACTGGTAACAAAGCTTATAGTAAAGGCGGAGCAATATACTTTGTTTCCAGCAGTGAGAGAGATTTTGTTAGCACTCAGAAATGCTTTATATTTTACTCTGATAGAAATGTAGACCAAGGTCAATGGAATGCAAGTGTGTATTTTCAAAATAACGCTGATCTATTTAACAAATCAATTTATGCAACAACATTATTACCTTGTGTGTGGGGAAATCTACCTAGGAGTGTTAAAATAGAATCAACATCCCTTGATTTGTTGTTTATTCAAACGTTTCATTTTGTAAATAGCTCTAGATCCACTATTGGTAACAACGCAATGACAGATGCTATTAACATTACTGTTAATGAGCACAATCCTGTAGAAATACCACCTGGAAGGTTGTACCAATTCAACATCATCTCACGTGATGAACTCGGCAATATAGTAGAGCCAGTGTTCCTTGTTCAAACTTCACACCCTAATGTTTTGGTGGACAGCACTACGGTATATGTATATGACAACCATATTAGGCTATATGGCCAACCAGGATCCAAATTGAAGCTTCGTTTGCAAGCAGTCAGTGGTCGTCCTTGGTCCTTCACCATCAATATAACACTAAGCAAATGCCCTCCAGCATTTTATTACCATAACGCTAGTGAAATTAAGGACCGTAAGTGTATATGCACTACAGATGGCTATTATGGGATATATCAGTGTGATAGTATTAAGTTGTTAGCATATTTGTATCCATACTTTTGGGCTGGAATAATTCGTAACAAAGATAAACTGACATTTGTGACTGCAGACTGTCCAGAAGGTTATTGCAATATTAGTATTCCATCTCCTCCATTGCCAGCTGATTTGTCTGTTGAGGCTAGTGCAGAATTTGAATTGAAGGAATGCATATATAGAAATGGAACTTTATGCGGTAAATGCATCACCGGATATTGTGTGGCTACTAATTCTCCAACATATGAATGCATTAACTCCACATCCTCTTCATTAAACAAATATGGAATTCTCTGGTTGATTATACTGAAGTATATTCCATTTACGATATTTTTACTTCTGATTGTATTTTTCAATGTCAGTCTGGTTGATGGTCCGCTAAATTCTTATATTCTTTTTACACAAATCATTAATTCTGTGGGGCCCATTCCCAATGAACTTGATATTCATTTAACTAAGCTACATGAAACTAAAAAAGCAAAATTTGCGTCAAACATTTACTATTTCTTATATGGTCCATGGAACTCAAACTATTTTGAAATGCTGGTGCCTGATTTTTGCGCTTACAAATTTGACAGCACCATTAAAGTGTTGATGTTTGAATACATTCCAGCTTTGTATCCTCTAGTGTTGTTTGTTCTTTTCTACAGTATCATACCATGTATAACAAATTGTTTGATAAATTCAGAGAGAGATATGCCTCGTAGATGCTTGCTGAGAGTGGAAAGAATGTTTATAATATTTAGACGCACCTGGTCAATAAGAAACTCTATTATTCATGGCCTTGCCACTTTCCTTGTGTTATCCTATGCTAAAGTGACCACAGTCACTGGGTTGTTACTATCTTCAACTACACTCTATGGTCACCGGGACAGTGAAGATGCAATCAAAACTGTAGTGCGTTTAGATGGAACAATGGATAATTTTGGAAGGGAACACTTGCCATATGCTTGTGTGTCATTAATCTTATTTTTCACTATAATCGTGTTGCCTCCTTTACTTCTCTTGTCTTATCCATTACTTCCTAATCTGATCTATGAATTGAATTTACAAGACAAGTGGATTTTCAGGATCCTGATAATTAAACCATTGGATAAGTGTGTTCCATTCTTTGATGCATTTCAGAGTTGTTTTAAAAATAAATATCGCTTTTTTGCTGGTTTGTACTTCCTGTATCGTGCCATGGCAGTAGTGCTCATTACTTATGATTGGCAATTGACAACTCGACTTATCTACCAACAAGGTTTCTTTCTTCTAATCATCATCATACATTGTGCTTGCCAACCATATAAATCCAGAAAGTACAATATTTTGGACGGTTGCATTTTTGTCATTCTGGCAGCAATCAATAGTTTGAGTCTCTACAATGTCTTTAATGATGAGATATACTTGCGTTCGTCCCCGGCATCATTCTGGATACAACTCATTCTAATTTACACACCTTTTATGTATTTTATGTTGTTCTTCTTCTACTATGTCTCTAATAGGTGTGCTCCGTGTATCAATAAAGCTAAACAAATGTTTTGTCATTGTTTGTCAAAATGTGGCATTCAGGCTTTTGCGCCAACAAATAATGATGAGATGCCAGCCCGTTTGCTAGATACCAGCAGCAGCAGCGGCAGTGACAGCAGCAGTAGCTCTGAAGAGGAAGATGATCCTGAAAATGAGCTTAATTATAATGTAGAAATGAGACTGCCGGTTGAAAACAATGACCAATCTCATTCAAGTGTGAATCACTCGCCATATTTACTGGGCTTCCAGAATAGACGCAACAGGTTTACTACCTGATATGAACTATTCCTAATTGTATGACTAACATAATTAAATATAGCTATCTAGCCAGCTACTGTGTAGTCTGTATTCACAATTGTAAGTTTCTAGGTATATGGTTGTGTATTACTGCAGTGTAAATGTTTTCAGTATTTTAGCTACATACGTAACTATACTATAAGCTAAGCTTTAGCTTGCTAGCTACGTACCTACGTATATGTGTAAACAATTACTACGTATGTTGTTGTAAACTTGAATAACTGATCTTCCAAGGATAAAATTTAGTACATGCACTGTTTACATCAGTAAGGTATTAGCATATATATATATATAGCTACCTAGCTGTACAGTGGTTACAATGAAATACTTACGTAGCTACGAATGTATAAATAAATGTTATTAATGTCTCTACTGTGTGAAATTCTCTGTAAGGTACGTAATGCAGAGGCTTATCAAGGTAAAGATATACATATAGCTAGTGCTCTATGCATTATATGCATGTAAGCAAAATAAGAAATCTTACATCTCAAATGCTGTTTATTATTTAAATCACAAGCTTATAAGTCTGAGCATTACCATAAACGATAAACTGACGTGGGAGAAAACATTCATGATTTATTGGGTTTACTCATACGTAATGTAGGGAAAACTTTCACGGTTTTGCTAATATTAATAAGAACAAAAATAGCTTGAAATTTTGCATAGTGAAATGAGTATTGAAATTAGTAGGGAAATTTTTTGTAGTTTGTTGAAAATCCGCAAAACGTGAAAGTTTTCTCATGCGTATATACTAGTTTTATCTTTAACAGTAGCTAGCTAGCTAGCTATGTTTGGGCTGTCAGTGACATATGGTACTGTAAATTACATCACATGTGAATTTGCTGATGATTGATAATTATAATGTGCAGTGGAACAGTTAATAGTAATGTTAGCTCTAGACTAGCTGATCTTAATGAAAAGTAATGTAAATAATTATAATTATCATAATGTTGTAGTATTAACCATGGCATTAAGACATAATATTATAGATTCTGGAATTGCTAGCTATAACCAAGTTAAGGAGACCGTATTAGTTAGTTATTGAAAACAAAATTAGACCCACTGCGATGATGAAATGAATTATTTAGCTAATCACTGGTGGACATATACGTAGGTAGCAGAAAGGGTGTAGCTATGTAGCCCAATCTACTTAAGTGAGGTTGCTCCATGGGATTTTATCTATTGTAGTTTCTTCTTGTCCCAAGGTTTCCAAAAAGTTTTTACCCATTCATTCCCTGCCCATTATCCCATAATCATATTATTGTTTTGTTATGTCAGTATGTAGGTAACGATAATATTAATTTTCAAAATATGTATGCACATAATTATAATATTATTAATGGTTAAGTGTTTTATCTATGCTAATCAGGGGCGGATCTAGGATATTTTGAGGGAGGGGGCTAAACCTAGAAGTGTATCTCTGAAGCAGGGGGTCTGGGGGGCGCAGCCCCCCAGAAGCTATAGGCTATTTGGTTTTTGAACTACCAAAATCAAGGATTTAGAGCACATTTGATGTATTTTTTAAAAAGGGCTAATAAGATGCATGTATAATTGAACCAGGGGTGTGGTGGGTGCAACCCCTCTGAGGGTATAGGTTATTTTATTTTGTAAAGTGTAAAAATGACACTTAATGCAAGAATTAATGTGTTTTAGTGCATTTTTATATCAATACATAGAGTCTATAATGTTCCTTGAATTTGCAAGGAGGGGGGGGGCTATAGCCCCCCTAGCCCCCCCCTAAATCCGCCACTGCTAATATGATTAATGTTTAGTGCAGTGAAATTATTTTGTTATCATTGTGTCAAAGATTAATGTGAACTGATTGTAATATTCTCATGAACGTCCTTCTAGATCTAAAGTTGCAAGTTATAATTATACCAGCTAATTAGGCTCAGTGGGTCTATAGATTATATATAGCTGTATACGTTCGTATATAGACTGGCCAACCATATCACTAGCAATGCATTATTTAGACTAACATACGTGTTGTTTTGATACATGTACGCAAGATTCATAATTGTATGGAACAATTTACCTTTATCTTGAAATCCAAATTAAAAATGTGGTCAAACTTTATGTGTACATAACTAAGCCCTGCATGTTTTCTTATGTCAGATCACATTTATTAAATAATCACTACTGTACCTGTATAGTGTATAGTGTAGATTAGTTAGCACACAACAGACAACGTATGGTCTAGTATGTGTTACTTGTAGAATCAAATCCAGTTATGCATGCATACGTAATCTGACCAATTTTACGCCTCCACAAATAAAAACAGAAAAAAGTAATCTGGCTATGCGACCAGTACAATTTCATCTTCATTACATGATTAGTTAGTCTGATGGCTATACGTAATTGCTGAGACTGCCTTGTGTGACCGTGACAGGGCTGAGCTGGTGTTATTATATATGTTCAACTACCGCTGTATACTGTATTCAGAGAAATCTGTCTGCATTATTATGCAATATTCATAAATTAAGCAAATTTCCTTTTTTCTAATATTTAACTGCTTTATTAGAGTATTAGTCCATATATACCTGATTGCTCTATTAGAATAGCTTAAGTAAACCCTCTCATATCGATCTGCTTAGTGTGACATGACCACATTAATATTATAATTTACTGCAACCCTAGATAGTGACATGACTGGACTGGACTAATAGCTCACTTTAAACGCGTGGCGAATGAGGTTTATCCGCAATTACGTCACAAAATAAAAAATGGCGTCGCTATTGGGGGGGACTTTAATATTTTCGAGTATTGCGCCTATGGAGGTGGTGAATAAATTTTCGTCTTCCGCAGTTTTAAGAAGAAGATGGGGCACAATATAAGAATCAGGTAAGTGATTAATTATGCTGGACAAGCTTAGCGAGAAAATAAGAGCATTTATCCATTCGCGTGTCCTATGGCTTGTCTAATGCATGTCATCACTTTACCTGATTTTTGTTGTTCCCCATTTTCTTCTTGGACTGCGGAAGACAAAAAATTATCCACCACCTCCATAGGCACCAATACTCGAAAATATTAAAGTCCCCCCAATAGTGACGCCATTTTTATTTTGTGACGTAATTGCGGATAAAGCTTATTGCAAACTGGTCACGTGATACAACTTACTTAGTCTCGCCGTGTAGTATCTATGGTCTCGCCGACTAGTCTGGGGAAACTGTGTCCCTCGGAGCCTTAAATTATGTAGGCATCGCTGGATTTATTGGTGGCATCAATCAAATCGCGTGAATCCATAGATATCTAGTATAGCGGGCGCGTCCCTCGGGGCGCGTTTAACCATACACTACGTTCACGTGACAAATAATTATTGTTAGGCATGCTTGGATGCGTTCCTTCTGTACTCGCAATCGCGAATTCGCTAGACGAAATATAGCAGTAAAAGACTAGAGTAGGAATGAATAACATCTATTCGAGAGTAAGACTTTCAGTGATGAATAGTAAATAATCATTTTTGTAAGCAATTTGTACTCACATACACTCCCGTGCACTCCATTTTGGTGCTGAAATACTGAGCTACGTATTTCATTGAAACCTCACAATTATGTATGTTGTTCACATTTATCAAGAGGTCATTCACTTTTAGAAATGTTGTCTATGCATGAATGTAGGAACTTTAGAAATTTGGAAATTTATTTAGAAACTGATATGCATGAGAAATAATGAAATTTATAGAGACATTGTGCATGTAATATTACTTTGTATGTGTAGCTGCTTTTTACTGTGCATGCACACCAGAAATTCTTGTTCATTTATAAGAGAATTGAAGCTTGCAAATTAGCCAGCTACAAATTAAACAGCTTCATCAATTTTACATCGAGTGATCAGCTTTGATTAGAGCTGAGCGATATTACCATTTCAGATTGATACTTTTCAAACATTCATGATACCATTATTTCATGATATTTCATGAACTCTTAGGTTTCATGTATTCCTGCAATACATTTTCTTACAAGGTTTACCACATGCTCTTTTTATTCGTTTCAATGTATTTGCCATTCTTGGCTGGAAAGCATTTCTACTTTCATATTTCAGTTTTGCACCTTACTAGTGTCCATCGATATTAATAAAAACCACTGGCATGTGTATCATCATTTTGATTTTTACTGATGCATAGTCCTATTCAACGGGTATCACGACAGTTACTAGCAAAAATTACGATATTGATATTTATTTAATGTCGCGATATATCGCCAAAAACGGTAGTATTGCTCAGCCCTATCTTTGATTGGTTTGATTCATGCCGGTTACTTAGCTAACTACATAAATTATATAATCTACTAAGGGACCATCCATAATTTTCAACATTTTCACAAGCGTACAGAGAGTACTCTTTTTACATACTCCCTCCCCCCTACCCAAAAGCGTACTATAAAAATGTTGATTGGCTAAACTTGTTTCATGTACAGGTACAGTAGCCAAGACCAACATTTTTTAAAGCGTACAACTGGATTTACCCCCTCCCCCCTAGCGTACTCTCTGTACTCTTGTGAAAATGCTGAAAATAATGGATGATCCCTAAGTTAGCTAATAAGTTCTTCTATTGGCACCTGCTTATTTAGTTATTTGAAAATGTAAAACTATTGCATACCTTATCCAAATTTCCAAGAAATTTTTAAGTAAAGGACCCATCAACATTAATATATACATACTTATTACTACGTAGTTTGGTTAGCTACATGAGTAAGATTGTGTCTTATTAAAACCAATCCTTACTAATTGATAAAGTTTATATATGTAGGTATTCATACTGTTTCCAAAAATTATGCAAAAATTAAATATAACATCAAGCCCACACGCAACCCATTCAAGTACTAACCTCAAGAGGTGATCACTTGTTATTCACTCTTGATCAATTGTTTGGCACTAATTTACAGTAAGCATATTCAGAGTGTAGTGGTCAAACCAAAAATGTCCCCTAAAATGTGTAGAAGCCAGGGTTTTACCAAATAAGGCATTTCATATGTATTGCATCCTAACTGATAGTCCACTGCGGTTATTAGAAATGCATGAATGAAGTATCAGTCATTGTGAAGAACATACAGGTACAGTGCACTGTAATACCTTAATTTATTGCATAGTGTCACCATACATATCAAGACTCACTCATGATAGTAAGTCGTGAGACCAACAAGAAGCAGCAATGTGGACCACTGAGTGAATTATTTACAGATGGTACCGCTAAAAAATTTGGAGACGTTGCAGCTAAGCTGGCTTAAAAGCTATTATTTCATCTTTTCCCCTGCCCTTGCCTTTTCTCTCTCTCAATGTTCATCTGGGAGGTAGCTAGGTGGACTGTTTCCGAATATGTACATAGCTCCTTCAGAGCAAGAAGTTCTCTGAGTCTTCTTGTTTGTTATCCTTTGTATCATGACAACAAAAGATGAATTTTATTTTGATAGTGATCAAGAGTGACTAACAACTAGCACTACCTTTGGTGCATGCAATACCTTTGGTGCATGCAAAACCTTTACTGCGTACATACTAGGGCTGTCCGATAATGGAGAAAGGTTATATCTCAATAAGTTGTGTTGAAATCACCTCGATAAATGATATTTTCTTGATAATGTTGTCAACATGAAGTTTATCATCATTTGCCTCAATGTATAAAACTGTCAGGCAAAATTATCTATCAGGTAACTGCTTTCAATAAGTCTATAGAGGTAGGGTGGTGCGTGTTTAGAAGTGTTAAACCTCAGTGTTTGCATAAGGTATGGCTTCCTGGCCACCAAAAATTTTTTATAAGAATCTCAGTAAACATGCTAATGTACATTGTGATGGTATCAACCATTATCGTTATTGCGATAGTATTAGTTTTAGATATCGATAATTATCGTTTTATCGTTGTTATCGCACAGCTCTTAGACTAGTACATACCCACATTCCATTTTTAAAATCTATCCCACAAGCAATTGTCACACTTAAGTATTTGGTTAATATACGTACGTACTATACGTACATACAAGCTACTAATGCTGTGTGTGTAGGTAGGGAAGACTATATAACCACATACATACGTACATGTAAAATACTCTCCTACTACGTATATATACGTACGTACGTAGCTGCTATGTTTAAGTGAGTACATGTCATTTTTATGGCCATGGTATGCTATTCAGTATAAACTTCTGCTTGACATATGCCATCACATTTAGTTCATCAAGCCTATTCATCCGATCCCAATATTTGGCTTGGGTTACTATTGGGAGATGGGCATATGTCCTGCACTGGTCACAGTGTGCCTCACTAAAGCAACAGCCACCCACCTACTGTACAAAGAAGATAGGAGCATACCTGGGTGGGTCAGTCTAGCACAAAACGTGTTCACATTGTGACTATGCATACGTAGCTATACTACAAGCCACTGTGATCTTCATTGTTATGTTACGTACATCATCACATGATCGATTAACTTGTATTAAACTACTGTACAACCCACATTGTATATACTGTAGTAACTGTACTACATATGTAGCTACTTATATAGAGCGTTTTCTGTGACAATGCATTATGAGAATACGGAGACTCTAGCATCATTGCCTGCATTCCAGTGGTGGTTGTATAAAGGTTACAGTAATTATTGGAATGTACCAATGAACACGCTTAGGCATGGTACAACTTAACAGTGGCTAACTTTGTCATGTCAGAATTTGTAGCATTGCATGGTACGTGTGAAAGTGTCTTGTGGTTTAATACATAGTATAATATACAAGTTGTTAGGTACACAGCAGAAGGTACTGTATATATATGTATGTGTATGTATGAACAGTTATGCCCCTTATGTACGTATAATATCACTAGATTTATAAAATAACTGTTTGCATATGTATACTTTTATTGCAGGTGTTCAAAATGAATTATTGCTTCATTGTCAGCTTAGTGGCTTTATTATCATTGTCACACAATATTCATGGCCAAACTGTTATTATTGTGGATGGTGACAATGGTGATGATACGTTGTGTCACAGTAGTTCTCATCCTTGTAAGACACTTGATACTGCCATAAGTGTTGTTAACAGTAATAATGCTATTGTTAAGATTTATAAAGGAACCTACGATCACAGTTCAGCTTTGTATTCTACACTGACTTACAGTAATATTACTATTACTGGTAATAGTTCTAATACAACTATCATAGAGTGTAATAATGACACTGGATTTGGCTTTATTAATGCTTCCAATATACACATAAGTGAACTAACCTTGTCAGGTTGTGGTGAATTAAGGACTAGCACTACACTGAATGCAGCATCCAATGCTACAATACCATTTCGAGCTGCTCTGTACTTTCTCAATGTGATAAATGTCGTTATTGACAATGTTGCAGTCATTAACAGTGATGGAATGGGTGTTGCCATGTATGATGTCACTGGAAATGTTAATGTTAACAATTCTATGTTTAGAAATAACAGTGTTTCATCACATGAGCTTCATATGTACCCTGGGGGAGGCGGGTTTTCTGTAGAGTTTACATACTGTGAACCTGGAGTAGTGAAATTGCACAATACACATCAATGTGAGACGAGCACTAATAATAATTCAGTATACTTATTTTATAACTGTACGTTTCAATCAAATATTGCTACAACAGTAGACACCTCTGATACAACTTATGTTACCAATGCTTATGGCTTCGGTAATCAGCAGTTTGGCAGAGGTGGTGGTCTCTCTGTGTTTTTCAAAGGCAAGGCATTTAACAATATTGTGACAATTGACACCTGTAAGTTCATTGACAACCGTGCTGTCTGGGGAGGAGGATTCCATTGCAATCTTTTGGATCACTCTAAAAATAACACACTGAACATTTTAAATAGCATCTTTAACAGCAACCATTGTCCTTTTAATGATAATATCACAAAAGGTCCCATTTCAGTTAACACTGAGGGAGGAGCTATCAGGATTGCACTGCTTTTCTCTGATATACGAGCAAATGTATTTAACAATTGTATCACAATTAGGCAGTGTAATTTTTCTCACAATTCTGCTTATTATGGAGGTGCTGTATCATATAGGATAACAAAGGAGGCTGATCGGACTGTGGCTAGTAACATTATAAACTTTATGAAGTGCACCTGGTATAAGAACAAAGCACGAACAGGTAGTGCAGTTAATCTGGCATCTCAAACAATCCCTTTAGGAGCTGTACCTTATGCTACCTTTAGTGACTCTTCCTTTTTATACAATACCAACCAATACGCATACAGATCAAAACAACTAGTCCATACTGGGATACTGTATTCTAATAATGTTCCTGTTATATTTGCTGGAAACTGTAATTTTTCTCACAACAAAGGCACTGCTTTAACAGGGTCTGCTACATTCTTTATACTAGCAAACAATAGTGTGACAAGGTTTGACAAAAATGTTGGTAACAGTGGAGGTGCTATTGCTCTCTTGGGAAACACTTATATTATCTTGGACGAGAACACTACAGTGTGGTTCACTGGTAACAAAGCTTATAGTAAAGGAGGAGCAATATACTTTGTTTCCAGCAGTGAGAGTGATTTTATTAGCACTCAGAAGTGTTTTATATTTTACTCTGATAGAAGTGCAGAGCAAGGCATAAGTGTGTACTTTCAAAACAACAGTGATCTATTTAACAAATCAACAACATCGTTATCTTGTGTATGGGAAAATTTGTCTGAGAGTATTAATGTAAAATCATCATCTCCTGATTTCTTGTTTAATCAAATGATTCATTTTGCAAACAGTTCTGGATCCACAACTATAAATAATTCAATGACAGATTCTGTTAGGGTTACTATTAATGAGCCTACATCTATAGAGTTACCACCCGACAGGCTGTACAAATTCAACATCATTACACTTGATGAACTCGGCAATCTGGCAAAACCGCCATTCTCTGTTCAAACTTTGAAACCTAAATTTACAACAGAGGTTAGTTCTACAGGGTATACATTTAATGATCAAATTAGATTATATGGTCATCAAGGTTCAAGGATAATGCTTTATTTAGAATCAGTTGTCAGTCAACCTTGGTCCATGCTCATTAAAGTAATGTTGACTGAATGTCCTCCAGGATTTGATCACAGCGATACTAACTACAGTAATTGTACATGTGCCCGTTATTATGGGATACAACAATGTCACGACATTAATCATTTAAAAGCATCTGTGTACCCATATATTTGGGCTGGACTTATTTTTAACAGCAACAAACCGATATTAGTGACTGCAGATTGTCCACAAGGTTACTGCAATATTAGTATTCCATCTCCTCCATTGCCAGCTAATTTTTCAAAATTGTCTGGTGCAGAGTATGATAAAGAGAAATGCTTGTATAGAAATAGAACATTATGTGGTAAATGCATCACTGGGTATTATGTGGCCACTAATTCTTTATCTTATAAATGCATTAACACCACTTCCTCTCAATTAAACAAATATGGAATTGTCTGGTTGATTATACTGAAGTATATTCCGTTTACGATATTTTTACTTCTGATTGTATTTTTCAATGTCAGCCTGGTTGACGGTCCACTAAATTCGTTTATTCTTTTTACACAAATAATTGATTCTGTGGGACCAGTTCGTAATGCAATTGCTTATTTAAATGAGGCAGATGGACACAAAGAAACAAAATTAATATCACTTTCAAATGTATATCATTTCTTGTATGGTCCATGGAACACAAATTATTTTGAAACCTTGGTACCTGAGTTTTGTGCATATAAATTTGACAGCACCATTGAAGTGTTGATATTTGAATACATTCCAGCTTTGTATCCTCTAGTGCTGTTCGTTCTTTTCTACAGTATCATACCATGTATAACAAATTGTTTGATATATTCAGAGAGAGATATGCCTCGTAGATGCTTGCTGAGAGTGGAAAGAATGTTTATAATATTTAGACGCACCTGGTCAATAAGAAACTCTATTATTCATGGCCTCACCACTTTTCTTGTGTTATCCTATGCTAAAGTGACCACAGTCACTGGGTTGTTACTATCTTCAACTACACTTTATGGCCGCCTAGACACTGAAGGTGCAATCAAAACTGTAGTGCGGTTAGATGGAACGATGGATTATTTTGGAAAGAAACATTTACCATATGCTTGTGTGGCCTTTATCTTATTGTTCACTATAATTGTGTTGCCTCCTTTACTTCTCTTGTCTTATCCATTACTTCCTAAACTGATCCATGAATTAAATTTGCAGGACAAATGGTTTTTTAAGACCTGTATTATGACACCACTGAATAAATGTGTTCCATTCTTTGATGCTTTTCAGAGCTGCTTTAAAAACAAGTATCGTTTCTTTGCTGGTTTGTATTTCTTGTATCGTGCCATGGCGGTAGCACTTATTACCTTTCAGTGGCAAATGACAACTCGATTAATCTACCAGCAAGGTTTCTTTCTTATCATTTTACTTGTACATTGTGTTTGTCAGCCGTATAAATTGAGAAAGTACAATATTTTGGATGGTGTAATTTTTGTCATTCTGGCAGCAGTCAATAGCTTGAGTCTCTACAATGTCTTTAATGATGAAATATACTCCAATGCACCTCAGGTGTCATTCTGGATACAGCTTAGTTTAATCTACACACCTTTTGTATATTTTATCATGCTCCTCTTCTACCATGTCACTAATAGATGTACTCCGTGTATCAATAAAGTTAAACAAAAGGTTTCGTATTGCTTAGGCTTTCAACCTAGGCCTGTTATACCAATAAATAATGATGAGATGCCAGCCCGAATGGAAGATAGCAGCAGTAGCAGTAGTAATGACAGCAGCAGTAGCTCTGAAGAGGAAGGCGATCTTGAAAATGTAGAAATGAGACTGCCGGTTGAATACGGTGACCAGTCTTGTTCAAGTGTTAATCACTCGCCACATTTACTGAGCTTCCATAATAAACGCAACAGGTTTACTACCTAATATGAATCTTGTTAACTATTGCTTTGAACTAGCTATAGCTATACTGTGTAGCTATATGTGTGTATGAATTGTATTATTTCTATGTAAATGTATTCATACAGGCTTAGTTACGTAGCTACATATATTGTTTGTATCAGTCAGATGTTAGATCCTTAGCTATGTACGTAAGTAGCCATGCCAGTTATCAATCAATTCGTGGAATTTAAGTACCTCAGAAAGCCAACTAATTTAGCTGTATAGCTACGTATGCATACACAACACAAATGAACAAATTAAATTAACTAAGTATATAAATTAATATATATTTAAACTAAATCATGTTACCAATTATGTACGTACACATATGTACGACGTACGTATATGCTATGCATGCATGGTTTTTTAAAACAATATACCAAACCCATTCACGGTTACCCTATATAGCTACACTGCAACATCTAACTGTAACTACCCTCATTTTGATAAGCCTCTACATTAGCTGTAGCTATTGCTACTACAGAGAATTTGTATCAATTTTTTAATTAAATGGACAATATTCCCAAAACAGCCAGGGATAATCTGTTACGTACCTTAGCAACTGGAAAGAATGATCTGCATGGAGAATGCATGGCAAATTAAACTTAGAGGCAGTTCTTCAGAAGCTAGCTACAACAATATCTTAGAGTTATGCAATCAGAGATTCAGAGTGCCATTTCTTTCAAAACTCAGTGGAGTATTTGTGACCAAGGAAGCTAGGCATCAGATCTTCTGTCTGACGATGAGAGGAAAATTGACGCAATTTGAATACCCAAGAACCACACTGGCTGCATTCAGCATTGTAAATCAGTATGGCAAGTTTTGGCAGATCTTAGCAACTCATGCCATCAGGTATTCCTTTCTTTATTGACATGGTAATGTCCATGGAAGTGAACATTTGCGTGCCAGTGAAGAAAGGAATCCCCATCATGGCAGTAAACAAACTCCATTCTGGGTGTCTGTACTTACTGTATTCAACAAACCAACCAAATGCATGTTAGTGCAGATACATTTCCCAGATTCTTTATTACCACTGTGGAACCAGTAGAAACAGATCATAGCTGAGCACCAGCTCCAATAATATTAACTCCCAGTGATGGAAACAGACAGATGGCATAAGTATTTTCTGTTGTTTACAAGTACATATACGTATACAACAAGCTGCAAGGATAGTGTGAGAGTAAGTCACTATTATATAGACTATTGGACAAACCTAGCTGTGGTGTTTAAGTACGTAGGCCACATGCACGTATGTAGCTATAGCTACGTATGTATTGTATCTCTATTGGATGACATTGTAAATATTCCTTTAATGTATATATAGCTAAATAAATACATGATTTATATATGTACTGTATGTATGCATGCATGTATGTATGTACTGTATGTAAGTATGTAAGTATGTATGTATGTATGTATGTATGTATGTATGTATGCTGTATGTATGTATGTATGTACTGTATGTAAGCTAGTATGTACTGTATGTATGTATGTATGTATGTATGTATGTATGTATGTATGTACAGTATGTATGTGTGTACAGTATGTATGTATGTACGTATGTATGTATGTATGTACATATGTATGTATGTATGTATGTATGTATGTATGTATGTATGTATGTATGTATGTATGTATGTATGTATGTATGTATGTATGTATGTATGTATGTATGTATGTATGTATGTATGTATGTATGTATGTATGTACAGTATGTACATATGTATGTATGTATGTATGCATGTATGTATGTATGTACATATGGTATGTATGTATGTACAGTATGTATGTATGTATGTAAGCATTAATTAATGTTTTGTGGCCTGAATTGGGATTATATATTTTTATTTCCATTAGCAGGAACACTAACACATTCAAGCTTTGACCACCCATTTTTGATTTACTTGACCGCTACTTTTACAGCCGGGGTGTTTTGATATAATCCTCTTGTCAGCCCTATGTGGGTGCAGCTCTCACTTTATCAGAGATTATAGGATTATAGGATTCATCATTGTACTGCTAATAATTTTACTCAACTGTCATATATATAATAGCTGTCTCAAATCTGAGCAACTATATTTAAAGTCTCAAATGTCACAAACTGTCACTGACAGCTGTAGTTGAGACAGCTAAGATAGCTGTAACAGTTGAGACAGTTAAGACAGCTGTAACAGTTGAGACAGTTAAGACAGCTGTGATGCTTGTGACAGTTCAGACAGCTGTAAGGGTTGTGATAATCGAGACCACTGTACATGTGCATGACAGTTGTTACAACTGTGACAGTACTAGTTGAGACAGTTGGGCTATCACTTAGTTATTACTGACCCACAATAAACCAAGAATGGAGGAAATCAGCGTCACCATTCCTAAGTATATAGTCTTTTTTTTTCTTTCTTCATTTTCCTCGCACACTTTTTTCGTGGCTGGAAGTTTTTTTCAAACTCTCTTTTTGTACATTCTATTGTTTATCTATCAGCCACATTTGTATCAGCAGTTCTCCCATGTACGTATATATGCTCTACATACCTGTCATACTATTTTCAGCTTGAAGTAAAATGATCACTTGAATGTATTACACTGCAGGTTGATAGTTGCCATAACTTGGACCCCTTCATTACAGCTATGTATGTTTCGGACTTTTCATTTGAAATATTTGAATATGAAATGTACTGTATTTACCTGGTTGGACCTTGGAAATGGTTTTGTTTATAGCTTGATAGTGTTAAATTTGTTTAACCGGTCATTGATTAATATTATTACTTTGTGTAGGTTACTGAAAGCATATATATAGGAAGGTTGGTTCTGGAGAGCTTTGGAATATACAGTCCATACTGTGGCATCACTACAAATCAGTCCGAAGGATTTAACACAGTGTTGAAGTATCTTCAATACTAGAAAGAGGCACCTATTGATGCTATTGTTCTTAGCTTTTACTGTCTTCAAACACAATGAAGTTCAACAAGGTTTTGGTGGATTGGGCTCCTTCTCCTTGGATGATAGATATTCAGCCTTAACTCCTCCTCATGGTGAAATTTTAACAAATCCAGTTCATCCACCTGATGAGATTGTTAAGAGGATAAGAGAGAAGATTTCAACAGATGATGCCAGCTGTGAACTACCAAATGAAGATGAAGCATGTGGATAAACAGCGTGATCTGTGCGATGATGAAGATCAGAAAGCACAAGAGTCAGACGATGCTATGCAGAGAGCAAGAGCAAGGTACGTATGTACATGATTATAAAGGTATCGATTATATTATCTAACTCATCAACCTTTATGTCTGCTAAGTTTCTTAGTCACCTCTTCACAGTTTTTGTACCAGCTGGCCTTAACTGTAACCTGTGTTTTTACTAGCATAACCTCTTGCCACAAGTTACAAGTGCTTGCACTTGTATACTGTGTGGTGTAAATGGGATTATATTATTATATGAACATAGCTACGTACATGTGTAGCTAGCAATTTCATTGTTGCTATAGTCTCTTTTAATATACATACAGTACCTTGTGATCATGTGGTTTAGCTTGTGTTTTTTCTTGTCTATCTAGAGCCATCAATTCTGGCAGTATAAATCATAATGAGAAATTTGGTGTGTTTACCGTTTTGGGGACAGCCGGAAACCCCATGCAATGTCATCAGGTTCTTTCCAAAAGAAACATGCAGTTGCCCTTCAATGGGAAGATGTTATCATATAATGGCCGTTAGGATGAGTATTGGATTGGACACGGCTTCCTGTAAACAGAGAATTAATTTAAGCCAACTCCGCCGCAACAGCATATCCAGAAAAGATAAGACTTCAGGAAGGAAGAGACTCCCTGTCTTGCAAGCAGACGATATCCAATCCACTGATATCCAATCCACTGATGCCCAATCCGCCAATACCCAATCCACCGACAACTCATCCACCGATATCCAATCCAAAAAACAGATAGCTTTAATAATGCACACAAAATCAGCATCAAGTAAAGTTGCAAATAGGCATGGCACAACTTCAGGAGAACTTGTTAGATTGTGCTGTTTATGCAATCGCCTTCACCACAGATCTGTATCATGGGAATGACCAAATATGATTTACCATTTACATTGCGGATGCATCTGTTGGACTGCCTCAAAGCACAGAAGATGAAACCATTTCCATCAGTAAAATTTAAATGCACAGTGGATTATCTAACAGAAAAAATGAACATTTACTGCAACTGCCGATTTCTGTATGCTGCTGAACACGGCTTTTCATCAAAATCATACCCAAGATCAAAGGACATTCACATGATTCAATGTTACACATGTGAAGAATGGTACCACAAATCTTGTGTTAATCTTTCTATCATTAACATGAAAAACTAAGAAAGGATGACAAAAAGTGCTAGTGGCTTTGTGAAAAATGCTACGAGAATTTTGATTTATCGACTTCAGATGATTCATCTTGAGATATAGCTAGCTATAGTAACTTTACAGCAATTCCTTTTAGTTTTTGTTCATCTACAAACTTGAATTTAATTTTAGTTTTAGTACAAGGCAGAAAATTTAGTTTAGTTTAGTAGCTATAGGCTAGAAATTTTGTTTTGGTTTTAGCTAGTTTACTTTTAGAAATTTGTTTTAGTTTAGTTTTAAAATGTTGTCTTGGCTAGAATTAGAAGTATAATATTCAGTATAGGAATATAGCTATAGCTTATATAGTATGTATTAGTAAGCAAAAGAAATATATTTAGTTTTAGTTTAGTTCTAGTAACAAAGGGTTTTAGTATTAGTAAGAAAGCCGGAGAAATTTACATTTAGTTTTAGTTTAGTTACAGTAAGCCTTAAACAAAATTAATATTACTATATGCATAACTCAATTATATACTATTAGGTAGCTACATAGCTATGAAGCTAGACTATACAGTAGGTAATTATACGTAACACACCTAATATAAAGTATACGCTATAGTTTTATACGTAGCTATATCATAGTTCAATCGCACAATCAAATTACTATACATATTAGCTATTGTATGTATAGTATAGCAGTGCATGCTCAATGCTCATACACGAATTGCTGGTTAGGCCTGAGCCTAATATGCCGGCATAATTTTGAGAATAATAGGTTGCAATTTTAATGAGAATAATTCTGGGAATTATAGAACATTCACGAGCATAATACAAGAATAATCGGAAGTCACAAGAATAATTGGAAGTTACAATAGGTAAATGTAATGAATATTATCTCAAGGACTGTTTATAATGATGATGATGGTGAATTAAGATGTTCATGAAGATAGCAATATTTCATGTAGATTCTTAATAAAAGTCTGCACTATCAATATCCTATTCACCAGTATAATAGTCGCTGTGTGTATTGTGGACATTATTATCACCGATACAATAAATTAAATTACAAGAATAAGTAGGAATAATAGGTGATGATGTGGCATAAAATAAGAATAATGGGTCAAAATTTTTGGAAATTCGGGAAGGAATAATAGGTAAAATTTTGAGCATATTAGGCTCAGCCCCAGGCTGGTATCACATGTACAGGAGGTCTCGAATAACCTGCATACTATAATTATTATTATTAGCTATTATAGCAGGTCTCTGAGTGCATGGATTTTAAGAATCTCATTGGATCAAAGTAGGCCTGAGTCAATAATTATGCTTGAAAATTTGCAAAAATGCTTTTGGGAATTTCCCAAAAATTTCCCCTATACGTATTATGCTTGGACTCTTTCCTATCATGCTCGATTATGCTAACGGTAATTACAGCTGTGAGTTATTAATTAGCTCTATTAACTGTGTATACAGCTTTGAGTTAGTTGCATTAACTGTGTATACAACTGTACTATGGCTTTAATTACAACTCACCACCTCAGTGACACTGTGACGCGCCACAATATAGCTACTATATATGTTACAGTATACGTATGTAGCTATATATAGCTATGTAGCTATATATAGCTACGTAGCTGCATAGCTACGTAGAAGGACCCTGAAAGTCTGTCCAAAAAATTCGCCCGGCGCGATCCGAATTTTATACCTTCAGTCTGGTCCGGTCCGAAAATTATACCTTAAAATCATGGCAGTAAAAAACTAAAAAATATGTAGGCCTAGGGTCGCTTCTACAATCCAGAGATGCCTGAAATCCCGGCTCCCGCGAAATCCTGTGAATTTCATTTTCCGAACTATACTCAGTACTGATTTGAAATCTTGTTACTGACGTCCGGTACCTGTACATGTGTTGTATTCTCACCACCCACAGTCAAGAAGCAAGGCGTCGAAAGGGTCCAGCGCGATCAGCTTTTATGTAGCGACATAGCTAGCTGATAGGATTGGCCATTATTCAAGCGTTGGTAAGTATATAACTACCAACATATATATATACGCGAATTACTGTACATAGAAATTAGTGTATAAACAAATGTACTGGATTCGAATGAACCTTCGAAGGTTCCAACCTTCGAAGGTTACTTGCAACATTCGAATGTTAATATTCCACTAAATAATGGAGTATGTTAGTAATTTGAGCAGTCCTTGTCCCTTACATGAGCAGTCAAAGAGGTGAATTTATATTTCTAGGCTTGATCTGCACAATACAGTTACATGTGTGCCTAACAGCTGTAATATTATTTCACTGGTGATTACCTCTTTAGTGTATGTTTATTACTAATATGACAAAAGTAAACATTCGTTGAAGCTTCGAAGGTTGCAGACAAACCTTTGAAGGTTAAAATTGACATTCGTTTATGCACTAAATTAGAAATGTCGAGGGATCCGACACGACTCCCTGATCCGAATCTCGTCGATAGCAGCTTGCTAGGCTAGCTAAGATTGAAAGTAATTGTAAAATTTTGTATTAGTGATCACATGATATGTATCGCCTTATTTGGTAAACAATAACCTTTCAGAAAAATACAGCTATATAGGAATCTAGAAGATTCCAAAAGATTCTGAATCATGTGGAAGAAAATTCATAATGTCAAACCCCTCATGTTTTTCTGTTTGTGTTGTAGCTGGTCAATCTTTTCAGTTGTTACTCTATCAGTAACTGGTTGTTACAAGTGGCGTCAGGGAGAGCAAGTTAGCATCCTGTATATTATTGAGCACACGATCTCTCGTGCACCACATGGGTGGCGGTTGAGCCATACTTGGAGCACAGCCTGTGGGCGCATGCCCTCGCGCAATGCTTCAGCATTGCGGATACATAGTGGGATTTGCCACAACAAATTGTGAGGTTGTTTTATTGCATTTATCACACATCATGTGCACTTTGATAGTGGTGTTACTCAGTGAATTAAAATTTTAATAATCAATAAGTATGATAATCATGTAGCTAGTTATACTCAAAAGAAGCAGAATGTGTAAAATGTGAAGATTTTCACAAAACTGGTCACATATATGTACTATGTAGCTATTGATTACCAACAATCATAGATCATTAGGTTAGGTATGTAATACATGAATATCATCTATATAATTATATACTGTACAGCAATTTTATCTGATACGTATTTGTAAAATTTGTAAGGCATCATGAGTTTGCAGATTTCCTTTTAGGCACATGTCCCACTGTTGTCATACCTTTATATGAGAGGTTTTAAGGTAAGAGTCAACAATTTTTAGACAAAGAAGTGAAGGCTTGCTATGAAGATGTATTGGATCCATTCAGAAACATGATAACTAAAGGAGAGCTTTCAGTGGATTTTCACCTATTGAAGATCGTGATTTGGTGTCATTTGTACCTTGTTCTCTTACTATGTATGTCGCAGTTTAAGGCTAGGCCTAGGGTTAGAAGCGTACATATAACCACTTTGTATAAACGAATTCAATAACAGGAAAATAGCAGAGAAATATCTCACTTGTACCAGAGTAAGTTTACTGATCTAATCACCTTTCAGCTCTGTTGCTTCTTTCAGGCATTCACAATGGTTAGAGGAAACATCATTAAGAAGCTACACATATTTCCCTAAAGTAAATACGATGGGTAGAGTGGCACTTAAAATAAACCCTTTTTATCATCAAGAGTCATCAATACAATTGCATCTAAGGATGATATTTTAAGCAGTCTGATGGGGAACTACACTTAAGCTTGGACCACAGCCATGTGTACTACTACGTAGCTAACAAATACAAATGCAATTGCAATTGTTTGTCTGTTTCCTTTGTGCATACATGTTATTTATGAATGAAAACAATTATAATGACAATGGCATGTACGTACATTGAGCAAATTTATAAGGACCTTAATTGAATGTATTACTAAAAAACAGCAGGACTTGTTTTTTGCTGCCTGAAACAATAAGCAACTGCTATACAAGGCCAAATGTTAAAAGCATAACCACTACTCTCTCTAGCAGACCTGGTGACACTTTTGAATATGCATCAAACACGGCTGTGCAATCAGGGTTGTAACTACGTATATTCATGATCAGCAAACATAATTAATGTCCCTTCCTGGTCAGGGTTTGAACCAGGTCACAATCATGATAACCCGGTGATCTGCTGACCCACTGGCTTAGATCCAGATGTATGTTGTTCTGTAGATTTTGAGTTTCAAAGAAGTACACTCTCTAATAGAACAGTCACCAGTATTGTTTGTGACTGCAATGTTACAAAGTATTACAAACCTGAGTCAATCCAGACTCTTGAGCTTGACATACGTACTTACGTACGTAGTTACACTGAGAATCAATCTCAGACGTATTATTTAAATGCCAGTGTGCCCTACATGACATCATAACAGATCATTTTTAATAGATATCCGTAGACATATATACATACAATCAATGCTACATACAATCAATAGTAACTCATTGCTTAGCATACATACGTAAATAGCTTCCTTAGTAGTTATATTTCTGTACAAGCAAAAACCATCCTAGGTCACTTTCAAGTTTGCTTCAATTCTTTATTGTAAAGAAACTAAATTCATTTTTACCAGGTGGGTAGAACAGACATCCCTTTGCTGAAATGTGGTAGTAACTTACCAAAATGAAGGGTATTGACTTGGCAAAATCTGTCAGACAGTCATGCATATAATATACATAATAGAGCAACTTGTGTAACTATATGTCTATATATATCTTTGTCTATTTTATCATGTAGGTGTTCAAAATGAATTGTTGCTTCATTGTTAGCCTATTGGCTGTATTATCATTGTCACACTGTATTCATGGCCAAACTGTTATTATTGTGTATGGTAACAATAGTAATGATACAATGTGTCACAATGCCTCTAAATGCCTAAAAACACTTGATGCTGCCCTGAGTGTCGTTAACACTAACAATACTGTTATTAAGATTCTTAATGGAATTTACAATCACAATTCAGCTTTGAGTTCTACACTGAATTACAGTGATATCACTATTACTGGTAACGGTTCTAATGCAACTATCATAGAGTGTAATAATGACACTGGATTTGGCTTTATTAATGCTTCCAATATACACATTAGTGAACTAACCTTGTCAGGTTGTGGTGAATTAAGGACTAGCACTACACTGAATGCAGCATCCAATGCAACAATACCATTTCGAGCTGCTTTGTACTTTCTTAATGTGATAAATGTCATTATTGACAATGTTGCAGTCGTTAACAGTAATGGAATGGGTGTTGCCATGTATGATGTCACTGGAAATGTTATTGTAAACAATTCTATATTTAGAAATAACAGCGTTTCATCACATGAGCTCCCTGGGGGAGGAGGATTTTCTGTAGAGTTTACATACTGTGAACCTGGAGTAGTGAAATTGCTTAATACCAATGAATGTGAGACGAGTACTAATAATAATTCAGTATACTTATTTTATAACTGTACGTTTCAATCAAATATTGCTACAACAGTAGATACCTCTGATACAACTTATGTTACCAATGCTTATGGCTTCAATAATCAGCAGTTTGGCAGAGGTGGTGGTCTTTCGGTGTTTTTCAAAGGCAAGGCATTTAACAATACTGTGACGATTGACACCTGTAAGTTTATTGGCAACCATGCTGTCTGGGGAGGAGGCTTCCATTCTGACATTGTAGACCATTCTAAAAATAACACACTAATCATTATAAATACTGCTTTTGACAATAATCAGTATATTTTTAATAATATCACAGGAGGTCCCATTTCAGTTAACACTGGGGGAGGAGCCGTTAGAGTTGCACTGCTTTTCTTTGATACAAGAGCAAGTGTACAATACAATTCTATCACACTTAAGCAGTGTAATTTTTCAAACAATTCTGCTTATTATGGAGGTGCTGTATCATATAAAATAACAAAGGAGGGTGATCGGACTGTGGCTAGCAACACTGTAAGCTTCGTGGAGTGCACCTGGTATAAGAACAAAGCTCAAACAGGCAGTGCAGTTAATCTGGAAACTCAACCATTTCCTTTAGGTGCTGCTCCTAATGTTATCTTTAGTGATTGTTGCTTTTTAAATAACACCAAACTGTCCAACCAATACACAAGATCAAATAAACCAGATGGTACTGGGACATTATATTCTGATAACATTCCTGTTATATTTTATGGAAACTGTAAATTTTCTCACAACAATGGTACTGCTTTAACAGGGTCTGCTACATTCTTTATACTAGCAAGCAATAGTGTGACAAGGTTTGACAAAAATGTCGGTAACAATGGAGGTGCTATTGCTCTCTTGGGAAACACTTATATTATCTTAAACCAGAACACTACAGTGTGGTTCACTGGTAACAAAGCTTATAGTAAAGGCGGAGCAATATACTTTGTTTCCAGCAGTGAAAGGGATTATATTAGCACACGGAAATGTTTTATATTTTATGCTGAAGGAAATGTAGACCAAGGTCAATGGAATGCAAGTGTGTATTTTCAGAATAACACCGATCTACACAACAAATCAATTTATGCAACAACATTATTACCTTGTGTGTGGGGAAATATAAAATCATCATCCCTTGATTTCTTGTTTAATCGAACGTTCCATTTTATAAACAGTTCTGGACCAACAATCTCAAACAATTCAATGACAGATGCTGTTAGCATTACAATTAATGAATCGACTCCTGTAAATTTACCCCCTGGGAGGTTGTATAAATTAAACATAATTTCGCTTGATGAACTCGGCAATAAAGTAAAACCAATATTGTATGTTCAAACTCTGAACCCCGAAATTTCAGCAGTGGACAACACTACAGAGTATATATATAACAATCACATTAAGTTGTATGGCCGTCAAGATTCAAAGATAACACTCCAGTTGGAATCAGTCAGCAGTCGGCCTTGGTTCATAACCATTGATGTAAAATTGACAAAATGCCCTCCAGGATTTCATAATGTTAGTGATTTCTACAATACATGTACTTGTGCTAGAGGTAATTATTATGGGATTTATCGATGTAACAATGTTCGGTTAATAGCATATATGTATCTGTACATTTGGGCTGGATTTTACAAAAATACTACATTTGTGACTGCTGATTGTCCACAAGGTTACTGCAATACTAGTGTTCTATCTCCTTCATTGCCAGCTTATTTATCCCACGAGGCTTTTACACAATTTGAATCAAACGAATGCGTATTTAGATATCAAACATTATGTGGTAAATGCATCACAGGATATTGTGTGGCTACCAATTCTCCCACTTACACATGTATAAACTCCACATCCTCTGAATTAAACAAACATGGAATTGTCTGGTTGATTATACTGAAGTATATTCCGTTTACGACATTTTTACTTCTGATTGTATTTTTTAATGTCAGTCTGGTTGATGGTCCGCTAAATTCTTTTATTCTTTTTACACAAATAATTAATTCTGCGGGACCAGTTTCTAATGCAATTACTCATTTGAATGAAGCAGATGAAAACAAGGAAACAAAAGTGTTTTCATATATTTATTATTTCTTGTATGGTCCATGGAATTCAAACTATTTTGAAATGCTGGTGCCTGATTTTTGCGCTTACAAATTTGACAGCACCATTAAAGTGTTGATGTTTGAATACATTCCAGCTTTGTATCCTCTAGTGCTGTTTGTTCTTTTCTACAGTATCATACCATGTATAACAAATTGTTTGATAAATTCAGAAGCAGATATGCCTCGTAGATGCTTGCTGAGAGTGGAAAGGATGTTTATAATATTTAGACGCACCTGGTCAATAAGAAACTCTATTATTCATGGCCTTGCCACTTTCCTTGTGTTATCATATGCTAAAGTGACCACAGTCACTGGGTTGTTACTATCTTCCACTACACTTTATGGCCATTCAAAAACCGAAGGACAAGTTGAAACTGTAGTTCGACTTGATGGGACAATGGAGTTTTTGAAAGAGGAACATTTACCATATGCTTGTGTGGCATTTATTTTATTATTCACTGTAATTCTGCTACCTCCTTTACTCCTCTTATCATATCCATTACTTCCTAATCTGATCAATGAATTAAATTTGCAGGACAAATGGTTTTTTAAGACCTTAATCATCAAGCCATTGGACAAGTGTGTTCCATTCTTTGATGCATTTCAGAGTTGCTTTAAAAATAAATATCGCTGTTTTGCTGGCTTGTACTTTCTGTATCGTGCCATGGCAGTAGCAATTCTTACCTTCCAGTGGAAAATGACAACTAGATTAATCTACCAACAAGGTTTCTATCTAATTATTGTACTTGTACATTGTGTTTGCCAGCCATATAAATCAAGAAAATACAACATTTTGGACAGTTGCATTTTCATCATTCTGTTAGCAATCAATAGTTTGAGCCTCTACAATGTATTCTATAACGAAATATACTTGACCACATTACGAGCATCATTCTGGATACAACTCATTCTAATTTACACACCTTTTATATATTTTATGTTGTTCTTCTTCTACTATGCCTCTAATAGGTGTGTTCCATGTACCAATAAAGTTAAACAAATGTTTTGTCATTGCTTATCAAAATGTGGCATTCAAACTGTTACACAAATAAATGATGAGATGCCAGCCCGTTTGGAAGATGCCAGCAGCAGTAGTAGTAGTAATAGTAGTAGTGACAGCAGCAGTAGCTCTGAAGAGGAAAACGATCCTGAAAATGAGCATAATGTAGAAATGATATTGCCAGTTCAATATGCTGACCAACCTAGTGCAAGTGCTACACAATCAAGTTTTCAGAATAGTCGCAACAGGCGTACTACTTAATTATGATTCTTGATTGATTTTACTGATACTTGAAAATCATCTACGTACGTACTTAGTTAATAGATTTAGAGTTTTTAGTACTTAGTATTATGACATAGATGGTTTAATTACTACATACATACATACATACATACATACATACATACATACATACATACATACATACATACATACATACATACATAAACACACATGTATGTATACATACGTATATACGTTTGTACTTGTGTGTAGATCACAAGGACCTAAGCTTTGTATTACATAATCATATGTACATATACATACAGCTATGCACATCATGTTTTTTCCTATGTAGCAAAAACACTGTAGCTATAACATGTAGCTAGTCACATCTGTTATACAGTAGTGTATGGTGTATACAACATAACTTTTGTTGACTGAGAGGACATTTGTCCCCACACTTAATTATATACGTATATTAAGCCAGTTGGTCGGACATGAGACTAAGATGATCAGACTTGACAAAAACCTAAATTAAGTTTGAAATCTTGAGAATTACACATCAATCAATATGGAATACATAATTATACTGTGTATGATGCACCCTTTTGTCATCACAACTCACAAGCTGGAACTTTCAATTCATGAACAAGAAAGTACTATACCGTTCGTTGATTAGCATAGTATAGCATAATGCGTACGTACATAGCTAAGTGCTCATAGATGGTGATCATGATCAGACATTGTATGTCCAAACTAAATCCATTTAATCTACCCAGACAGGGCCTTGTTTGCTCAGTACATAATAATCTGCTGACTGACCTACGATCCTAATTTGGGTGTCTATACGTATGTACCTATAATAATAATTATAATAAATTTCTTCACTGTGGTAGACATGAATATTATTACTATATATTATAAAGGTTTCAATGTTTTGATAGTGTTAATTGATAAAATCCCCTTTAAACAGTAACTCATAAAAATAATTTGATAACCTGTTGTTTATCACTATCACATCTGCTCTAATGTACATACATGGCAGCATATGTATAATTTGTGAATTTCACGAAACTTATGAAAATACGTATTATAGGAAATCTAGACCAGATGAATTCATCACCTAGTGGGAGCACACAATATACATCATTAATTACGTACAGCAAACACCAGCCAGGTTCACACCTCCAAGTTAATGGCCTGTAAAACCTCCTTATTAATAAAATTTTACACGAAGTCAGCATCGATGAAGTGATGTCTGATCTACTATAACCGTGTAGATGTATATGGTCTCTGTGAACTAGGCTGGTTTTCGCTCGGACAGTCACATACATGTACATATGTATGTGTGCTGAGCTTTACAGCACAAATATTTGATGGGATGATATTTTGACGATCTGCTAGCAATTTGTCAAAAAAAATTTCCCATCAAATTTCCAGTACTAATCAAAGCAAGTTAGCATTTATGAACTAGTCAAAATTTTATCCCATCAAATATTTATGCTATTCAGTATGCTATTTATGTTTATTTATGCTATTTATGTTTATTTATGCTATTCAGTATGCTATTTATGTTTATTTATGTTTATTTATGCTATTTATGCTATTCAGTATGCTATTTATGTTTTCAGTATGCTATTTATATTAGTATTTAATTTAACGTTTGGTTGATCAGCTATATAGTTACATGTATGTATACGTACGTACGTAGCTACGTATTAAATTACATCACTTGTACATATGGTTGCTATGATAATAATAAATTCAGTGCAGTATTGCTATAGCTATCGGTAGCATGTTTAACGTATTCCACCTCAAGGTATGAGCTTTAAATAATCATCATCGTCATCTTCAGTTTCTTCAATCTTACCCATTTCTACTGTAGTCAGTGAGGACTCCAAGGCTGCTTCAACATTTCTTCCGCTGGTATACCCGCCAAACACTATGATGGTGTCATTGTGAATACTTGCAACTGCTACGTTGATCCTTGGACCAGACAAAGAGGCACAATTCTTCCAACGGTTTTCTGAAATGCTGTAAACAGTGATGTCTGATGTCGCTTGACCACGGAAATTTCCACCAACAATCACTGGTGGGTTTGAACAGGGGACCAAGGCGGAATCGTGATGTGGTGCTGAGCACAGCTTTTTCCAGGTACGAGTTTTCAATTGGTTTGAATAGAGGGGCTGCTCAAGCAATAACTTTACTGGTAGCTGGTACATGGAAGTGCTGCGACCTTTAGCCTGAGTATATCCCACTATCAACATCTCGTCACCAGATATGGTGAGGGAAATCATCCACATTGGAACCGGCAAAGTGATATCAACTTGCTGCCACTGCAGTGGCAATTGCTGCCAATTTAAAATTTCTATATCGTCATTAAAAGTGTTTATATTTCTTGCTCCCCCTGCTACAATGATATGTTCCAGGTATACTGCTACTCCTGGCTTATTCCGCTTCTTCAACATGGCCGGAAAGTGGTTAACCCACTTATAGATTCCTGAGTTAAAAGTCGAGACTTTGTCTGTTGCAGTGTTACCTGAATTATTACCACCAAAAAGATTCAGTTTTCCATCAACCATGCAGAGAATACCAAAGGCGTGGTCTGGCGAAGGAAGGTGACTCCATCGATCACCAACGATGTCATAACAAAACACTTTCTGGCAAACTTCATGGTTGGGAGCACAGCCGGCAGTGACATAAACATTCTGTTCGCTTACAGCAACTGATGCCCCATACATAGGGGCTGGCAAATCAGCACACCTGGTCCAACTGATGTGATAGTCATCTTTCTGTAAGGCTTCTCCTAAGGTGATTGATACCTACAGCAGTGTAACAACTATATGTAACACATATATGAACAATGATTAGCATGGGTGAATTTAGGGGATATCAACCCTCCTCATACCTTTTGCCCCTAAAGTTTTAGCAATTTACTTCACTAGCCCTAAAAGGCCCCTTATATTTTGAAATGCTCCTCCTTAGCAACACTTTTGAACTTGACAGTGATCAGGTGGGGTATTATTAACTTTAAGAACCACATACATACGTAATATCAACTTGGTCTAGCATGTTCAAGTACAGTCCTTGCTACTAGCAACTACATAGTTAGGGCCATACATGGTTTGGAAAAGCAGACCCTAGGGGTAACTACGCATGAATGGATAGCCAAGTAGCAAGCGTCTATACACATCATCGTAAATGTGGAAATCTTTGAGGGACTGATTTCGCTATAGGTTTGCTGAGCATGAAATTCTAATCCTTGAAAAGAAGGAAGGCTTATCAATAATTAAGAAAAACATTATAATTATTCAACTTGATGATCAGCAAAAATAAACCACAAAAATCCTTTCAGACTTGCCTTCTGCGATATTTATATACATAAGTCCCTTGAAAATCTCTGCATATACAGTATACATAGTAGATTTATTACATTAGCTTACTTGGATATTTCTCTTTTCTCTGAGTGGAGACATATTTAAAGAATCTGGCATGGAGCGATAGTGGTCACGTGATGAAAGAGGAGGTAACAGAGCAAACTGTCGTGGAACGGCATGTCGTGGAGAAACACTACTAGGTAGTGTGGGTACTGGTCCAGCGGGAACGCTGATGTGACGAGGCTTTGGCTTTGGACTGTGTGGTGGTGGTGGTGGTGCTTTAATGCTGACCTGCATATAAAATCAAAAAGAAAATTTTTATGTATTATTTTTATAAAACACTTTGTGAGAAAGCAATTTGCAGAAGATCAAGGGGGATTTCTACAGTATTGTGTACTGCAAATTTGCTAAGTTAATACTCACCACCTTAAGGTACCATACTGACAGACTTAACGTTCGACAAATTGCCATAATTTTTATTCAGCAACTGTCAAGCCCCATGTAATATACGTAGCCAACAGATATGCAACAATCAGAAAATTATAGCTACTGGTAGTTACATTTAAAAATTCTTGCATTTCTTTATTTGAGCTGAAACAAATACTCGATTCGTTTGGATATTCGCTTGGTTGCATAGGTATTCGAATGCCAAGACAGTATTCGGATGTACAGTGAATAAATTTTCTGCATTAATTCCTGCATATTTTGTAATTAACTATAAATTTAAACATATTTAGTAATTAAATGAATTACATTTTATGTATTTCTAGCATAAATCGAGTATTTTAATGGTAAAATGGCTCATTCAAACTATTTGAGTATTCGCTCGCTTTGCCATTCAAACTATTCAAATCCTAAATTTCATATTCGTTTCAGCCCTATTCTTTATAGATTGCATAGCATTTATAATCTATTATGGTAAGGTGTTTCAGGGTGTATACAATTTGGAGGCCATTTTTTGTGTTGATCCCTACCATAACCATTAACGTAAAATGACTTAGCTGGAATTCTTGAAGTTTTTTATTGTTGATGTACGTAAACAAACTATTGCAGGGTTTTCCCTAAAGAGCAGTAGAGTGGTGCCTTGAAATGATAATCTATTTTGATGTTGAGACAATTTTATTACTCTACTTTTTAATTCAGGGGAGAACCCTGTATTGTAGCTGAGGTTGCCACCACTCTCACTTCGTGAGTAGTTAGATGCCAAGACCAAGGGAGCTAAGTGATTTAGTAACCCAAAGGTCCAAGGCCGAACGATGTGAGGGCGCCACTAAGGGCCTGAGGGTTACTAAATCCCTTAGTTCCAGTAGGTCGTGGTGTCTAACTTACCTACGTATTTAGATAACATGAACAAAAATCACATACGTATATAGCAATACCTTCAAATGCTATTATGAGCTTGTAATAGTGCTGTGTGATAATCAAATTTTCATTATCGTGTTATCTTGATAATAATTGTACTATATCGACTTTGGGAAAAATAGTCATTTTTGTGAAGATATTGCTATTTCTACAGAAATTTTTTTGATCTAATCACTATAAGCAGTAGTTCAAAACATTCATATATGGCTAACCTACATCTCTACTTAGTTCTACATAATTATTATAATGAAGAGTTCTCAACTCTTACAATAGAATGTTTGATGGACATATGCCATTATCATGATAATCATGATACTTAGTTGTACTATCATGATAAAAGAATTTCCATCATCGCACAGCCATAGCTTGTAAGAGCTAATAATCGATTTCCTGAGCAAAAGTTTCCAAAGTTTCCATGGAATCCACTTGGCAACTAGCACTAGGAAATACTTGTGATGATATTGACTCGCTTAACAATTTGACAAGCAAATAAGATTAAGAAGACTACAAAGAACAAAATGAAGATTGTTGTGCTACTAGCCATCTAGTAAGAATGAAAGAATGGTTTGTACGTGAAAGTATAGTTGATGGTCGGTCGTGCCTGAGGGTACAAACATGTGTAGGTGACTAAGTGACCTACAAGTTTGCTATATTGTAGGTCTAACTATCGGGATTATCTATAGATATAATTATAAAATGATTTTGAAGGTACGTATTACATAGCATGTACAGTTTATGACAAAATCCATAATTCATCACATTTTAAGTTTGTCAATATCCTATTCATCAGTTTTATAGACTCTTTTGTCAAATTGAAAATTTGTCGAATCCATTTTTCGTCAAATTCAAAGACTGTTAACAATGAGGCTATACTGCAGTAACAAGGTACCACAAACAGTATTATAGTCATTCAGTTTACTATAAAGGAATTCATCCATGTAGCTAAGATATTCAGTAAAGTTACTGTTGTGTTAGCAAAATGCACCAATGATCAGTTCCTCTAGATACTGGCGACAGTATAAAGCTTCAAAACTGCTGATATACATATATTATTATTATTATGTGATCGGATTTTGGAAAATGACTCCATATCACACATGTACATTCCTATTGATGTTTCTATGCATGTACGTACATACATGTATTTCCAAAACTTTTAGGTATGCATGGACTTCTCATAGTATTATCAGTTATCTAAGGCTAAATCTTACTACAAATGTATGGGTTTTCCAATTATATTAGCTATCACAGAAGCCAAAATGGCTTAATAGATAATAAAATTATAATATATAAAATTCATATATTTCTGGCCAATTGATAATGCACGCTAATATTATTATTAATGGTTTAAGGGCGAGCATGAATGAGCCCCATACGATTTGGCAATTAGAGATGGTTACATGGTCCATATGGAAAACCAACACAGGCAAAAATAGAAACAGTCGTTGTACTTGCCACCCTCTATTACTAGTGGACAATGGTTCCATGGTTCATAATCAAACAAACATAACAGAAGCAGTAGCAATCATCACATGTCAACCCAAAGCATGAAATAAGGACTGAAAGTGTTCGGACATATGTCAGCATACAATAAATTAATTCTGACATTTACCAAAAATGATCAGACATTAGTAGAAATATGTACTGTAGCATTATATAATGGCTCAGACATTTGTTAGATCAAACTGGGATTTAACAGGTCAACCCTAAAAGTGCTCAGAAAATGTCTGATGTCCGACTGTTATTTCATGCTCTGCAACCCCCCTATTGTTTTGCTGGACAATGGTTCCATGGTTCATGATTCAAACAAATGCAGACAGAAATGAAGCAATCGTGCTGGCGACCATCTGTTTTAGCTCAAGAATTTTTCCATGAGTTAACACATGCAGTACACAATTCTGTGCGGTAAGCAATAGCTACACATACATATTTGCTAACTAACTTTTTATTGCGATCCCCACTTCCTTTTTAAATTCAAAAATCTAGTGAATAAGAAGCCTACAGTTGATTGACTGCATGGTTGTTACACTACTTTATCTCCCAGTGCGTGGGCGGATCAAAGAAGCCGCCAGGGAGATATTATAGTCATCAACCAGCCAGGGAGGTATTATAGTTATCAACCATAATATCTCCCTGCAGCCCAGAAACCTTTAAGATTACAGTTTTAATGCCTATTAATTTTACAACTGCTAATAAAAAAGTTTCTAATAACAAAGTTTCTACACACAAACACCTTTCACAAACGATCTAGTACAAGCGAACAAGCTTTGTGGGAGATAAACAAGTTATACCCCATTCACTCGTATGGTAACCTTGTTATTAACACTCGGCTGCGCCTTGGTCTTGTGTAATAACAAAGATACCATACTCGTTCTGGGGTATAACTATATAATACTTATTTCCCAGTGAAGCCATACATCAAAGAAATTTGTAGTGTGATAAATCTGATATCACCCTGTGGTCAGGTTGATATCCAGATATCACCCTGTGGTCAGGTCGATATCCAGATATCACCTGAGAAAAGAAAGCCACGAAAATGAAAGCTATGCACAGCCTATATAAGCAACTGTACAAAAAAGCTTTGATAGGTGACACTCCCACTAGAAGCCATTATGTAGATGTGTTCATTGTACGCAGAAGCATTGATTGGTGTAGACCTTTGGGAAATAAGCAAGTTATAACCCAGGTACATTAGTATGATATCTTTGTTATTAACACTCATCCTCAGCTTCACCTTGGACTCTGTGTAATAACAAAGATATCACACTCATACCTGGGTTATAACTATAACATACAGTGGATAGCAATGATCTAGCAGTCTTACAGTTGTTTACATTACATACAGTGGGTAGCAATGATCTATGTAGCAGTCTTACTGCTGGAGCTGATTGTGAGGGGTTCGTAAGCCCAACACACTTACCTCTCGAAATCCCAGTTATTCCTTACGGGTTTGTATTAACCATGAAACTTGTACAAAAATCATCACACATTTATACTAAAACTAATGAATAGTAATGATATTGTTTTGGCTAATCATATATCACACATACGTATGTGTGCAGTTACAAAATGCAAATGGACCAGTTAAGTGCAATCATACAGTATACTATCCTTAAACATCTGGAGCACCTATTATTAATGAACTCAAAAGTTGTACCATCATGACTAGGATAGCACAAACTAGCTGGCTGCTTAAAATATTATCAAGTAGAGATGAACCGATAACCAATACCGGTAGCTCTCAGTAATGGTGCAGATACCAGTGGTATTGAAAACTATCAGTATTGGTAAAAGTTTAAATAGCACCTCTTTGTATTATTTTATCATTTATACAACAAATTTGTGCATGATTTTTAAGAGTATATGCAGTAAGAATACTACACACGTAGATTAGTAGCTATATATAGATCAGTGGTAAATTTAGCTTTTTGACTTGGTATCGGAACAAAGTAGTACCAGTATACATTTACTATTAAGTACATTCCATTACATTATAGATAGTACATATATAGCTACACACCTTTGGAGGTACGTATATACTATCCATGATTTTATTAACTCAACTATAAATGTAACCAAGTCTGCGAAAACAGGTCTTACGTATCTGCACACACAATTACACACATTCAATGAGTCATATTTTCCCTTGTGAATAAGCCAACAATCCAAAACTTACATCATTCATAGTCCTATTACTTAGTCACTCATGTGTTTAATTTCCATACCTGTAGTTTAATTACCTACAGAGCGAGTTATGTGTCTTCAAAGTCACAAAATTGGATGCATGTACAGATAAGACCTGTTTTAGCAGACCTGGTCACAAAGCTTAGATATATAAAATCCAACCTCTGATGTCTGTGACTTCACTTGCAAGGACTCGATTTTTTCCACCACAGCTCTTATGACTGGACGCATTCTTGGATCATTATCTAAACAGCTTTCCACAAATCGCCGCAGTTCTTGACTATCTCTGTCCATCTTACTCAAATATTTCCAACGTCGCTGTATTTCAGTATATCCCATGACACGATGAGTCTGTGGATTGACTTCAGTTGCCAGTGTCGGTTCAGGCCATTCCTCAGTGATCACAAACAGCACTAAGCCACCGAATGAGAACACATCCAACGTCGCATCGTACACAGGATTACTACCAATTGCCTCTGGTGGCATAAAGGCAGGTGTTCCAGGGGCTTCGGTAAGCTTTGCGTTCTTCTTCACTAATCTCCCCCCTGCCTGTATTGCCCTAGCCACGCCCAGATCACCGATCTTAGCCACGCCTCTGTCTGTTAGCAAAATATTATTTGGTGAAAGGTCGCGATGAACCACTGGCGGGGTATGCGCGTGAAGGAAAGACAAGCCAAGCGCCACATCATGTAGGATGGAATATTTATCAGTGATTTTAATCTCGCCTTTGGGTTTACTCTCAATAAAACATTTGAGGCTACTATCCATCAGTTCCATCACCATTACAGGAAGGTCACATCGTTGGTTGGGCCAGTAGACGCCGATAAATTGGACAATGTTGGGATGACGGAGGTTGACGCAAAGGTGACATTCGTGTAGGAAACTTCTTATCATCGGATCTTTTTGTTTCTTACTAGTCCCGTTCAGTAGCATGGAATGGATTTCTTTAGCGGCAAAGGACTGTCCACAATACTTCACCGTGAACACTCTTCCGTAAGCTCCACGTCCCAGTTCTTTACCATCACGTGTATCAAGGCTCTTCTCTGCAAGGGTAAGAGATTTCAGTATCTTGATCACAGCAGTGTCGTTCGCCATCACTCTGCTTTCAGTTTGTTTACGGTTTTGTCCGTCAGCCGTCGGTTTTATCAGTCACGTGCACTAAAAGAGCCGGATAAATTATATTAAGAGGCGTGATCGCCGTGAAGTGAATCGTAAAGCACGAGTGTGGCAAGTAATTGAAATTTGTAACCACGTCGCTCGAACTACTTTGAACTTGGGTAACATCTCAGTACATGTGTAAGTTGTTGTATCACCTACGGTGGCGCTTATGAATGGGAATCGATAAGCGCCACCCTGTTTACAAAATTGAATTTTTATAATAAAAGAGCCTATTCCTCGGCCTATTCATGTTTTCTCTATGTCTATCGGCTAAGCTTCGATGATGTAGAATCCATCTATCAAGCCTCAAGGACAAGGGTCACATAAAAAGGCAAAACCCTGTCAGTACTCGGTGATCCATGCATGTAACTACACACATATACTGGTAACTAGATCTTTGTACTGAGCTATCTAATTTTTCTGATTTATAGGCTGTCTTATTATAATTAGAACTGGCTAAATGGAGCGGATGCAGCAGCTAACATGGCTAATAATTACACTGGGGATACTGCCGGATAAACCACATTCAAATTAATGCATAATAACACTGGCAGTGACTCATTATAACAACAATAGCATTGTTAGGACTCGTAGGCAGCGGAAGTGAGCCATAGATTTTAAGACTCTTCATAGGAATTCAATTTTTGCAATAGAAAATCACTTGAGTTTAGCTTAGCTAAGTGGGGGCCCCCCCCTAACTTTCAGTAGCTTCCTCCGCCTCTGCAGTGACTCATGATTACTGGGTACATACTTGACTTGTTTTATAATTTCATATAATAATTAGCAGCTACCATTAGGTGATTTGAGGGTTTGAAACTGTATAATTCTCATGGCTGCAGGCTATTAGAAATTTCTGTGAAGTCTTGGCATTTTATCTGAGATTAAAAAACTGGTAAATTATCTGTAATTTTAATGCTATGTAGCTATACCACTTTTTACCAGTTAGCGGAAGCTGTGGCCTCAATAGTCACCATCCTCAGATATTAGTAAAGCATTGAAAAACAATTAATATGCGCACACAATTTCGATATAAAGTCTCGGTTGGTCCGCACCATTTTCTATTATAGTATAGCCATGGCTACTAACCAGTAAAATATGTACATGCAGTATTTATTGAATAAAAACCCATAAAAGCACTTAAAAATACATAACCTTGAAGTCTTGCTTAAAAATTGTAGATATTTGAAATCTCATTCTGAGTTTTGGATCCCTCATCCTAGGTCATATTGTCCAGCCTCTTATGAGTCTCTCAGTGACCAAGTGATGTACATGCAGATCTCTGAGACCATTCTGCATAGAGGTGTCAGTCACTCAGATCAGTATTGGTAATTGCCAATTGCAATATCGAAATAAACTTATTATTATACTGATATTACTGAATTATGTCCAGTGCTTTAATTTTATTTTTGGTAACTTAGGGGTGGCCAGGAAGTCATAATGTGTTAAGGCTTAGGAAGCCATATTTTGTGTAAACACTGAAAACCCAGCTTAACTTTTCAGACAAGTATCAACCTACTTAGCTACAACCAGTTAAAGAATTTATATGTAGCTAGCTCGTATGACAGGAAATTTTGACGAATCCACACTTCTCCAGCATTGACGAATTAAATGTTGACGAAATGCTTGGACTGGCTAAGCGCCTCTAAAGTGCCTTTTCCTCTTGTTAAAAGTTGAGTTGAAGGTTCAGTATTTCACACCTCAAAAATTAATACAAATGGAGGCGCTTATTCAGTAAAAGTTTGACGAATTAAATATTAACGACACAAACAATTCGTCAAATTTGTCAAATTTTTCTTTCGTCAAAATTTCCTGTCGTACGGTAGCTACGTAGCTCAGTATATACGTACTTATGTTAAATAATTGTTATTTGGTAATACATATTATGAAATCCTTCCTCATGTAGCTATTCTCTTTTTGTAATTTGGAGCCAAATTTTTGCACCTTTCAATATTTACACAATAATATAGACTAATTGTTAGGTTTGTATGATGCGAAGACCCTGGCCATATATTTATAGTGAACTACATAACTCATCCCTTAGATACACATATAGCTAGCTAGCTACATAAGGACTATAATAATAATAATTATAGCTATGTAGTACAATTGATATATCCTACATATGTATAACTATCGTTATTCAACACAAAAGAACTGGCTAGCTATAGTGTATTTGTATTCGTGTAAAAGTATGAAAATTTACCATTCATCACATTCACTATTGTGTTGTTGGCGGCTGAACTTACTCATGCAAAGTTGTTGGAGCGCTATAAGCTAGCAAGTTACATTTATATTGTGAAAAACTAAATTCCTATGAGCAACTCATAATTTTGTTGCCCAGTGCCCCCTGCGTGGTTCTGCTGCCTACGTATGTGCATAGCTAATCCAGTTACAAATGTAACTGGATTCAAAACAAACATTCAGACCTTTTAATGTTAGCTAAATGCAACATTCAAAATGTTTATACTTCACTACATAATGGAGTAATGTTGGTAATTTTGTGCATTCCTTGTCCCATAGCTACATGAGCAGTCAAAAAGGAGAATTTGTAATTGTCGGCTGCACAAGACTATTACGTGTGTGCCTTATGGCTTTAGTATGAGAAGAAAATATTTTGTAGGTAACTGTAGTGCTGCATGTGCTATCACTAACAGTGACTATCTACAGTATGACAAAATAAGTTGCTAGACCTGTGTTGTAATAAACATGTGTTGAAGCTTTGAAGGTTTCAAGGTTACATTTGTTTTATGCAATAATAGAGACCAATACAATTATAACAACCAAAATGACAGCTATCAAATTGATCAAAATAAGGGATAGTATGCATGTATAGCTATACCGTAGTGTACAGTAATATGTAGGTCAGGAAAAGGTCGGAAATGGTCAAATGTGTGCCAGTAGCTATATCGTGGTCATTAGTCTATTACATCTTAGCCTAATTTGCCAAACTCTGGTCATGCTGAAGTGTTGTCATTTATGCATATATGGTACTATTTATAACTGGATTTTGGAAAACCTACCATCTACACACAAGTGAAATAATTAACTTTGTGGCTCAGTAACTCTAACCCACCAGCCAACCAAATTTATTTCTGCAATTATTCTGGTGATTCAATGTATTCCTAACAGATACAACAGGTTGTTTAGCCAAAGTTGTAAGTAAACAATTATTTTATGTATCTCTTGTGTGTAGAACTGTAGATGGTAGGTTTTCCAAAATCCGGTCACATAGCTATCTGTTAGCAATACGCCGAATTACCAGAATTACTGCAGAAATGCTTTTGATTGGCTTGTGGGTTATAGTTACAGGGCCGCAAAGTTATTATTTCACTTGTGTGTTGATGGTAGGTTTTCCAAAATTCAGTCACAAGTTTTGTTAGCTATTTTATTTCCACTTGCTGTGGATCTCACTATAATCATCTAGCTAGCTGGCAGCTATGTAGCTAGCCAGCTAGCTATTAAAATTTAGTTGTTAGCTATCTAGCTACCAACTGCAATGGAGAGTGAAAAATTAAACTCAACAAAATCTAGCTAGCCACAGCAGCTAGAATCATTCCTATAATTATTACGTAGCTCTTAAATTTGATCATAATAGGCTAGCTTTGCAACATACATTAAAAGCAGTAGCTATAATATACGTATATATATAGGCTTTAAATAACTGGCTATAAACTGAGGATAGAGTCATTTTAGCTACCTACGCGATACGCTATATGCTGATGATGCTGCTGTATACTGCTATTTCACGTATTATATAATTGTGAGTCTTTGTGACTGTCCGAGCGAAAACCAGCCTAGTTCACACTTCCAATTGCAAATTTGCCACTTTAGTGCTTCATATTGAACTTTTGTTGGGGAAGGCATACAGACTTCAAATTTACAGGATTAGCTATATACGGTAGAACCGTGCAGAGACATCACTTTATCATTGCTGAAAATTTGAGCTTTGTGTAGGCGGATTCTAACAACATTTTATGGACCATTAACTTGGCTAAGTCAGAGGTGTGAACTAGGCTATAGGTCTATAAAAGAAAAAGCGGTCTGGACTGCGAGACAAGGTTTTCGCTCGGATGGTCACAATTATTATGCTCATTGCAAGATCTATGCATAGCTATATGTATATGTGCTACAAAAATATCCATTGACTTTACACCTTAATTACACCCTTTTAGTACATTTTCAAAAACCTTAAGGTTTTAGAAGCTACACTGTTATATTCGAGTATATTATATTCACTTGGGCATGCATAATAAACTAGCTATAATAATATGGTACGTAGCTATACATAGGGTGCTGTAATTTTACAACTTGAGCATGCCGGTTTTTTAGCTGCCTATATAGATATAATAGCTATTATACTATTATAGCTAATCAGTGGTACAGCAGGTCATGAATTAATTGTGATGATCTTGCCATAGATATACATAGCTATATAACCTATTTTTATTCACGTAGCAGTCGTAGATTATATTATTAGGCAGCTGCACATCTAGACCTTTCACCTTTCCTACTGAGTAGCTATATCCACATCTGCATGTAGTCTTCATCACAGTGAACAGGTATCAATAACAGGTCTATATATCATTGATGGGAAGGACTGAATCACTAGTACTGATAATATAATTTTCAACAGCTTCAGTGTTCTTATTACACAGTCAACCAACTATTAATTTGTAGTTCATTATAACAATACAAATTAACATAAATTGGGGAGTTTTCAAGTTGAGTAGAAGAACCTATTAATGTACACATGGACACTTGATTAGGAATCTATAAACGAGGTCTATAAAGTAGTACCCCTTTAATATATTCATTGACCTGGAAAATCAGGGGTTGGTATGAAGGTGTCTGTATTACACAGGTTCCACTGTATAGCATGTATGTACCTACGAGCCTATATATAGCCACGCCTAACATGATACCACACAACGACCATCAAAAGTTAGTCATTCAATAGATCTATTAATTTAAAAAATTATGAAATTATTTACACAAAGCATTACTATAATTAGTTACAAGGTATATACACTGCATGGTAGCCATTAGCTCCTATAAAAATATCCTGAAAAATATTAATAAAAAGTGTACTTACACTATATTGCTACGTACATTGCTATAATGATGTGCTATGGATAACCAGCTTTGTTGCTGTAGTCCTTAGTTTCATAGTCATCAGCACTTTTAGCTTTCGAAAGGATGGCGGGGCTTTTCAGTGGCTTCAGTTTTCCTAGTTCTACTGTAGTCAGTGTTGACTGCATGGCTACTTCAACCGTTGTCCCTTTGGTGTTTCCACCAATCACGATGATGCTGTCGCCATAAATACTCGCAACTGCTACGTTTATTCTTGGGCTAGTCAGCGAGGCACAGGTCTTCCAACAATTCTCTGAAGGACTGTAAATACTAATATCTTTGGTTGCATGGCCATGAAAATTACCGCCAACAATCACGGGCGGATCTGAACCTGGAACTAGAGCGGTGTCATGATGAGGGGCTGAACGTAATTTGACCCAATGATCAGTCGGTGATTCATTTGAATAGAAACCCTGTTCAAGTATGGCCGTTACTGGTATCTGGTAAACAGAGGCACTGCGACCTTTGGCCTGAGTATATCCAACAATGTACACCTTGTCACTAGATACAGTAAGAGACATTGCCCACATTGGAACTGGTAAAACAATATCAACCCGTTCCCATGCCAGATGCGGCTGCTGCCAATTTAAAATCTCAATGTCATCATTAAAATTGGTTTTATCTCTCGCTCCTCCTGCCACAATAATGTACTCCATATACACTGCTACTCCTGGCTTAGTTCTAACGTTCACCATGTCTGGAAAATGTCCAACCCATGAATTGGTGTCTGGAAAAAGTGTCGAGACTCTGTTTGTTGCAATTTTATCAATGGCATTGTGACCACCAATAACATTCAGTTTTCCATCAACCATACAAAGAATTCCGAGATTGTGCCCTGGAGAAGGCAGTTGACTCCATCTACCACTTTTAATTTTATACCAGAAGATTTTGTTGTAAGTGTCCACATTTGGTGCACAGCCTGCGGCAACATATATGTTTTGGTGGTCCCCTGCCACCGATGCACCATACATGGGATCTGGTAAATTGGCACATCTGGTCCAGCCAAATTCATAGTTGCCACTCTGTAAGGCTTCCCCTAAACTAAGCGGGTCAGATATGAAAGCAGCAGCACCACCACCATAAGGTGTGGGTGTAGTAGGAGGTGTACTCAATCGTGGCTTCACTCTAGGCTTTGTGTTAGCTGGTGATTGTGAACCACTGTGAACAGGTGGTACAGGATGCTGTCGTGGCTTCACATAGGGCTTTGAATCACCTTGTGGTCCTAAACTGTTTGCCTACATTTATGGATATGCATCACTAATAAATTTCACATGAATAATGTTATAACACATGCAAGGTACGTACATGTATAGCTATAAGTTAGGGCATGAACAAACGTGAATTTTAACATAGCTACGAATGTTTAATGCCCACATAGTAAGTGTGTAGCATTTTTCTTTTATACAACAACAATTTAAAAGGTTAAAACATTAAGTTACAACCATGTTTGATGGTAAGTTTCTCAAGTATCTGTAGCATTAAAGGAAATAAAATTTATACACACATACAACTACTTTAGGCATAGTTAATAAAATGATTGAACATTCAAATGTTGCAACACCTTGTTCATGCCTTAATAAAGATATTAAAATTTTGTGGTTCAGAGGTGGGCAGGAAGCCATGTATAAGTTACACAGACAATGAGGTTAGCTATCAGGCCACTTGAATGGTGAGTGTAATTATGTACTTAAGACTACACATATACCACATGTTATGGATACCACACGTTCTCATATCACATCAATTGGATAAATCACAATGACTAAGGTTACAAGATTACGGGCTCATCACTAAGGAGCATACGTAGCTACATGTATAGCTGGGAGCTTATGAGCAGCCGAAGGAACATACCACCTGCTGGGTACCATCACAATCCAAATCTATCACTAAATACTTTCCACTTAAAATTATTTGAAGCTGTATATGGATAGTGCATGACAACCAAATAACAATGGCGGAGGATTATTGTGAAGATTTCTGTGCATGAGTCATTGTGCACAACTACGTAAGCTACGTAGCTCCAGAGTTAATACAAGGGTCACCATTAAAGCATGCTCGTCTAAACAACATGTGTAGAAGCACTGGACGGACGCATTCCTATAAACGTATTCGATTGAAGGTAACATCCGTTTATGCATCGTTTACGCAAACAACTACGAAGGCCACATGTCAAATTTCAAATGTGACGTACTTTGGATTGTCATGGAATGGAGTTTCATGCTCCTTCGGCAGCTCATAAACTTCTGGTATAGCACATACGTAGATGTAAACATTATAGATAGACATGTATAGAAAATGATAATTTAAAAAATTTAAAACCAAATTCGGGAAATACGTATATTCAGTAGAAATATCTTGCGGCAGATCATGTGATCTCACAAGAGTTAAATTGTATGGTATTCTAATTACTGCCTATTCTATTATCACTCTGATAAAACAAACACACAGCTACATAATATACACATAATAACAATTCATCCTGAGTAGCTGTCCATCCTGTTACGTACGTATGTACCTTAAGTTGAGTAACATAGCGATACACTAAAGTTAACGAAATGTATGATGCAAATATTAAAATTAGCAACATCAATAACCTCTAATAGTGAGGTCACCACAATCATTATACCGACTGCTTTATTAGAGAGTATCGATCAAATATTGTGCATTGTTACTCAGCATAACGTATGTGTGTGGCAAGTTTTTCAAAATGTAGGGAGGGCTTATCTTGTAAGCACTAAGACTACTATAATCTATAATCTCTTAACATATAATTTTAATTTTGTATTCCAAACCTAGAGGGGCAAGAATTAACCTAGGAGGGCGAATGCTCCTCGACCCCCTTAAATGTAGCAATGATATATATATACCTCACAACAAGCATTACCCAAAAAGCTAACTGAAATGCATCGGTAAGTAATGAACGCAGTAAAGTTATGCATACAATTCAGCCTGTACGAAACTTTAAAATTTTCTAATCAATCCATGTTTCTTTATTGTTCATTGCTTCTCTTTTCTCTTCCAGTGGTGCTACATAAAGGTGCTGTAAACCATGCAAAATTTATCTAAGTTGTTTATGCATTAAACATGGTTCCTGTTAGAACGACAAGTGATATAATAGACCTGCTCCATGTGATCTACGTATATTACAGTGGAAGTTCTATTGTCTGGCACGAGCGATGCCGTGGGTTTGTTTGTCACCACGTGGTGTGATTGCGTGAGAGAAACTAAAATCCTTATACGTAATTACTTACACAGTTTTATTAGTGTAGAACCACACAATATAAAGTAAATATGCATGTATTGAATTTAAAAAGGGAGTAGTACCAATCCTACCTAATCTACAAAATCTATTTAGTCCCTACTATGTGTATTGCTTGTATTACTCTACTAAAGTAGGGATTAAATCTTGTAGAGTTCACTAGGATTTGTATTTGCACTTTTTGCAGCTCTTATTAAACCAGGCATGTGCCGGCCAAATTTTGCCTGGTTTTTTGAAATTAAAATTGTGTGTGTGTGTGTGTGTGTGTGTCCCAGGCTATTAAAAACATTCAGGTGAAATGATTATGAAGCCTTCCTACTGCATTTCAGTTTCTTTATATGACACTTGCTATCGATATTACTGATGTGCGTGGCCTTAATAATGAAATGCATTGCGAGTTACTGCTGAAGAACAGCAAGGTAATGCCGTGTTAGCCATTCATTTCACAGTAAAAGCCTTTAACCAGCTGTACATTACTAACAAGATGGAGTGCTTCAGTTTTAAAAGAGGGCGTGCCGTACAGGTTGTGGAGCTTATAAAAGAAGACCGGCCTATTGTGCTATAGCAAGAACTCCGGCTTAAAACAACTTTATATATACTACCTTTAAAAAGTTTTATAAATCCAGTTAATTTTTTAAAAGTGAAGTGGAAACACATGTTTTCAATTTTGCATCAGTATTTAGTTTAAGTGATGGTGAAACCAAAACCTTTTTTATAACAATGGATTCTTGTGGTGTTGTGTATAAACATGTCATTGGGGGTGTCACAATGGAATGTGTCATGCTTTACAGTAGAGCTGTGAAACTGGCTGATAAATCATAACCAGTTACTGAGCAAAAATAACTGCCAGTTAACTGGAGGAGTATGAATTTACTGAACATGCATACAGTCACATATAAGTGCATTAAACCATCATTAAACCCTTGAAAGAGTTTCCCACAATATTAGCCATGTTGTTTCATCTAAAGTTACATCCCTACAAGTGTGATAACAGTGTATTAACACAAGCATATGCCATTCATATTTTGCATGAAAATATTAAAAACCAGTTACCCAGTTATTGAAAAAAACTGAAATTTTAACAATTACCAGTCAGTTAACCGGTTTTTAGGTTATTTTTCACAGCCCTAAAACAACTTACACTATTAATACGTATGTACTCAGCATTTTGTAGTGATATTCTTAAGCTTTTGTAATGTCAGGACTTGCAATAACTGGAAACACTTTTGTCATTTCAATGTCACATATAAACAATTTAAAATTTATATTTGGTATCTTCCCGTTCCATAAACATTGGAAAAAATTTGCCATGTCTCGTTCCCTTTTAAAATGCATCAGAAGTACTATGTTGTATATGCCTAAACCATATACCATATACGACAAAACATTCGAGGGGGAAAACTTTCACGGTTCATCAACAATGTGCATTATGTAGGGAAGACTTTCGTGGTTTGCAGCCTTAAAGCCCACGCGCACCTCTGCAATACGGATTTTAGAGTGCGCACAAATTAGAATAAAGGAAAAGTGAAGCAGGAAAAGTTTCAAGTGAAGTAGGAAAAGTTTCAATGGTAAGACATTCGCGTCTTGCTAAAATCTGCAAAAACCGCAAAAGTTTTCCCCCTCGAATGTTTTGTCGTATACGGTAATAGTTAGACGCCAAGACCAAGGTAACTAAGCGATTTAGTAACCTGAAGGCCCAAGGCTGTGGCGTCCGAGCGTAGTGAGAGCGCTACTAAGGACCTGAGGGTTACTATATCGCTTAGTTCCTGCAGGTCGCGGCGTCTAATACTACACTGAACAAGAATCATATGACAACACGCCATTATAAGTATAGAAGAGCTAGTTATCGATTTCCTGAGCGAAGAATTTTTGAAGTTTCCATGGTACCTGCTTGGCAACTAGCGTTAGTGTAGTTTTGACGATGTTGATGCGCTTAATATCTTCACAAGCAAATAAGCCGAAGAAGACTACCAACAGCAAAATGAAGGTTGTCGTGCTACCATTTATCTAGTAAGAATGAAAGATTGGTTTGTACATGAAGGTATAGTCAAAATGTATTAATAATTTGATGGTCGGTCGTGCCTGAGGGCACAGGGCACTAAGTAAACACGTGTAGGTGACTAAGTGAACATGTAAGTGACTAAGTGATTTAGTAACCCTGCAAATTCGCTATATCCTAGTCTAAACATACACACTATAGACACAGCTGAGGTCAGTGGGAAGCCACAGATCACAGAATCGGCAGGCATCTTCACTGTAACTTACAACTGAACACACTCACTCAAAGATCATTCAAGCACACAAGTTTGTCTGGTAAGCTCCAGAAACAAGTAACAAAGGTACACTGATGAACTGTTGGCATGTGGTCTTAACATTGTGAGTGTCTTTGTAATACGTACATACGCACACACACTAGGGATGCAACAATATGGGTCATTGCCATATTGCGTATTGCCTTTTGAGTGTATTGCAATATATGATTAAATTTGAAAAAAGAACACATCATGTCTTTAAAACTTGTTTTTAGCAGTAAAGGCTAAGTAGAAACATGTAAAATAGCAAGAAATTGTACTGTATATTTATGGTTACAAGAGGTCCAGTCATCTTTGTAGTGGATATTTATAACTTTGAAGACAATAAATGTTGCAATATATCGCAATAAGCAATATATCAATATTTTTATCAGGTGTATTGTATTGTATTGCAGCAATAGATATTGCAATATATTGATGTACGTATTGTAATATTGTTGCATCCCTAACACACACACATACATATGCGCATACATACACATACGTACACACACACACACACACAACGACAACGCGCGCGCGCACACACACACACACACACACACACACACACACACACACACACACACACACACACACACACACACACACACACACACACACACACACACACACACACACACACACACACACACACACACACACACACACACACACACACACACACACACACACACACACACACACACACACACACACACACACACACACACATGTATACCATTCATTACCTATGGCATATATATTAGCATCAAAAGTTCAAAATTGTCAATCCTGGTAGTTGCAAGCTCTCCTGTGGGCTATCAATAGCAAGGCCCTTGACACTATTAAACCAGTGTTGACACAGTGACATGTACCCACACTGAATTTTGACATATATATACACATGCTGCTCTCGAGTGGTTTTCTCTTATTCTTGTTAATGCGGCATAGTGTCTGTTTGTGGATTTCCCTATCCTCAGGACTCCCTGTCCCCCCACACTCATGCAGACTAATGTCTACGGGTTCACATACACACACACACACACACACACACACACACACACACACACACACACACACACACACACACACACACACACACACACACACACACACACACACACACACACACACACACACACACACACACACACACACACCGCACAGGCCTTATCGCTTGCATTATGAATGTCCTCTCTGAAATGAGGCTGATGACTGACTGACAAAATTTATCCTGCACTCTCCACTAATCCGATGCTACACGAGTTCAAAGAAGTGCCATTGTCATCATTGCAGTGACGTACACTTCATTTAACACTCGCTGGACTAGTGGTGAGTGCTGTACAAAATTTTAACGGTCAAGTCACCAGACTCTTTTTAGCGCAAGCACTTACGAGACCCTGCACGGCTATGACCGACTACAGACCAGTGTCAAAGATAAAAGTCCTTTCCTTTTACCCATATCCCCAAAGGTCCACAATAATAATCAACCACTAACAACTTCCTTAATACTATCATGAATTCATAACTGCCTAAAAGATGGGGACACTTTGCGACCACATCATGCTTGGGAAAGTCTTTAGTTTACATCTCCAAAGGCAAAAACTTGCATATACCAAAACATACAAGTGAACATAACAAACAACATAACATTCAATCTCATTGGCTGATCAATGATTTCCTCAATATTTTTTATATTGATGATCTCTTAGAACATTTTAAACATTTAACACTAATTGGCCACAAAACAAACTTTTCTCTAGAATAAGTGGGTAAGTACCATGGAAACCACAACACTCAATAATGCTAGGGATCCTTTATGAGCTCAGGCTTCATTTTGAGATCAGTGTTACTAAACGGTTTGAGATCAGTGTTACTAAACGGTTTGAGATCAGTGTTACTAAACGGTTTGAGATCAGTGTTACTAAACGGTTCACATCAGGTTTGTGAATCACTCAACAGCAAAATTAATAAAGATAGTCCATTTGAAAACACAGCACCACATCTAAAGCTGACAGTCTATCCCTTTCAATAGCTCCTTTGTATTAGCCAGTGATGTTTCTTGTTTTTAATGAATGAAATTATTATTAAATTTCATATAAAAATACCGTATTTACTTGGTTAAATGCCACACCTTCAATAGTAGCCGCGCTTGATCAGTACCACAATCGATTTTGGGAATAAACAACGTCTTAGAGTATCAAGTATTGGTTGTGCTTGAATAGTCGCCGCATCAATTTTTTGAACTAAGCTAATAAACGCCACGGCATTAAACCAAGTATAAATGGTACACAAGATAGCCTTCCACTAAGACAGTTTATATCGATTTTTTGACTGCGTGCTTGTAAGATAAAGATTGAAAACTATCCAGTCATTTGTCTTCCTACATAATACGTAATATAGACTCATTAACTTCCCCATTGATAATGTTATGGTAAATTTGATCACATGGTAAGTCAAATCCATTATCATGACTCTGTTGTCGATTTTTATGGTAAGTATACATTCTTAAGGTTATGGTATAGTATTAAAATAATTTTATTGGCGAGTTAAATAATTTTCATTGCCTTTAAAAGCAGCCTTCTGGCGTTTTGTATCAATTGGCCTCGTCACTGCCTCCAAAGTACTGTATAAAGATTTTACAGATGCTGTTGATAGGAATCAAGCCTCCAACAAAGAAAATTGATGACAATGGTTTCCGTTATACATAGCAAACTTGTCACCATTTACAGCAACAATGGCCAAGGTAAGTGTCATTTTAAGGGTTTCACCTGAATAAGAGAGATATTTTCGAGAGCCTGTGGAAGAGTTTTTAGTGCTCAGCTACTTTCATATGTAGTTCAGCCAATAAATATCCTCACAAAAGCGATTTTACAACTCCATTTTTAAACTTTAGACACTTACAAAATCTCTCTTCAAAGTTGTACGCATAAAACTCTTCCACAGGCCCTGACAATATAAAATTATCACTTATTAAGCAGAAGCCCTAAAAGTGGTGATTACCTTAGCCTTGATGTAGAAACATTGTCTTCACTTTGTCTTGTTGGAGGCTTGATTAATGGCCTATCAACAGCATCTATAGACTCTTTATACAGTACTTTGGAGGCAGTGACGAGGCCAATTGATACAGAAGGCTGCTTTTAAAGATATTGAATATTAGCGCCAATAAAATAAGTTAAGGACTATACTGTAAGGTAAGACTTCTTATATTCTTTCACTGTAGTCTTCAAAGTTGGCAAAGTATCTGTACACACACTAGAGTAACTAAACATTGCTTCTTTCCATATATAACTGACCGACCAGAGACCAGTACAAAAGATTACAATACAAGGACATGTTGTAGTATGTACAGTACATAGTATATGTAGGTATACTCTAGCCTGTATATTTGTTTAGTGACTGACTGGGAATGACAAAAACAGGTTCATCATGTACACATATGATATTCATATGCTTTGGCACTACAAAATGATCGCAGTGAATAAGCGAGATAAGATGAAACACGATCTTAGCACCACAGGCAACACATTTGGTTGTTTATCCACAATATAGTTAGTTAGTACGATACAAGGATAGTTAGTATGTAGTATATAGTGGAATAGTTAGTACGTAGGTCAGATTAGCATGACCCAAATGTAACATAAACATGTACGTACTATACCACTCACTTTTGCCATCTTTTCTTTCAATGACTCGATTTTTTCCAACACCGTAGATATGGCGGGACGTCCCGCCGGATCATTATCCAAACAACTCTCCACTAGATCCCTCCATTCTTTGTCCAACTGACTCAGGTATACCCAGCGTCGCTTTGCTTCAGTGAGACCAATAACAAGTCGTGTTTTCGAGTCAAATTCGGTTGCTGCTGATGGCGTAGGCCATTGCTCAGTCATCACAAACAGCGTTATCCCACCAAATGAAAACACATCCAATGAAGTATCGTAAACAGGATCATCACCGAAAGTCTCTGGCGGCATGAAGTCTACCGTTCCGGGAAGCTTGGTTAGTTTTGTTTTCTTCTCAATCTGTTTACCGCCAGCACGCAATGCCTTGGCAACGCCCAAGTCACCTATCTTAGCCACAAGCTGGCTTGTCATCAATACATTATTGGGAGAAAGGTCACGGTGAATCACAATAGGCCTCTGTGCATGCAAGTAGACCAGTCCATATGCAACATCGCACAATATAGAATATTTAAGTTTGAGATCACAGTTTGGGAGCTTGTCGATAAATGTGGTGAGGTTGCAATCCATCAGCTCCATTACCATCACGGGTAGATCAGATTCCTGTTCGGGCCAGTAGACGCCGATAAACTGTACAATGTTCGGGTGGCGGAGGTTGCTACAGTGATAACATTCGAGCAGGAAACTTTTTCTGATGGCATGTCTTTCTTTTTTCCCGCTGTACTCGAGTAGGATAGAGTGTATTTCCTTCGCCGCGAATACTCTACTGCAGTACTTCACTGTGAACACCCTTCCATACGCGCCACGACCTAATTCCTTACCACCACCATCAGGCTTCACTTCAGAAAGTGTAAGATGCTTCAGTGCATTAGTCACTGTTGATTCGTCCACCATTATCTAGTCAAAGAATTCCAATAATTTTATTCAATACGCGCCTTAATTACCACGTGACTTATAAATGTATTTAAATGCAAGTTATTGAAAGTTGATTAATTGCATGGTAGCTAGCGTAACTATATAACCATGCACTTTCAAGGCAGCTTCTCTTTTGACTGTTTCAGTAGTGTGCGCATGTGGTAGCCGGCTATGCAAGCGACACTGTAGCACAATGTGATCATGCATGAGCACGGTATACTGGAGCTGTTTGTAGCAGACTATTATAGCTAGTGAATGGACAGAAAAGTATGGAAAATAATAGCCACAACTAATTACAAAGTATTAATGGCGACTAGCTATTATACTTTTGAGAAAAGTAACATTACTTATAGCCTAGTTAAAAATATTATATTATGCTAGTTACAAAGTAGCTAGCTAGCTAATTAGCTTGGGCTAACCCAATGAAATGTACAGAATAGGTCATTTCATATATATAGCTATAGGCTTAAGTACATAATATGCTTTTAAAATATCCGATTATTCAGTTTCTGGAAATTCTTTTTATTTTGCCCTAGCTATCAGTATTCCCCCTAATAAAAACTAACCTTCTACCATCGGTAAATATGCCGGCTACAAGAACCATAATATCCCAAGGTATCTTCACAACTATGCATTGTTGTGTACCAAGGTATGTTGGTCAAGTGACAAAGCCAATCATTGTTGTGAAGATGCCCTGCATGTAAATTACGTACCGTATACAGACAGCTATAGCAGCCAGCTACGTATCATTCAAGTAAATTATTTTAAATAAAAGTGAGTGATATATCAAAGTTTTGGTCTCCCAATAATGATAACGGCTTGCCTCGTATTTTTAACGCCAGCTGGCTGTTGACATGTAGCTATATAAAGTGAAGCACTTTGAGTAACTATATGCTAGCATTATGCTTGTATAATATGTAACATTCAGTCATGGTAGTACAAGATCTGCATCTTACAAGTTACATCACAAATATTCAGCAAACAACTTACTTCGCAACTCGTATTTTTGTCGACTACCAAGAATTTGGAACTCCTTACCACCCATGGATCTCAATAAACCCCTCACTATGCTTAAATCATTAATTGTCAAAACATTTTGGGATCATTTTATGATTAGCTTTAACTCAGAAAATCCATGTACTTATCATTTTGTCTGTCCATGTCGAAACTGTTATCCAAACTTTCAAATCATCAACTTCACTGTATAATTTAATAACTAATAAATTAATATTTTTGTAATTACATAACTAATAGGGCTACTGGTACGAGTTACCATTAGACCCTCAGTCTTTGTACTGTAAAGTATTATAATAATAATAATAATAATAATAATAGCTATATAGAAGTATAGCTTAACAACTTTATTGCATAAAATCTTGATTGTACTGAACTGGCCAAATGTCTTCATGAAATAGCTACTATACGACATATCCTTATCACCGCTGAATCGGCTGAATGTGCTGCATGTCATGTCCCTATAAATTTTGACAATAATATCTATGCTAATGTTCAAATGATAGCTTTAAAAAAAACCATATGTACGTTCACACCGGCTAGCTAAGCACTATAGCATTGTAGAAAATTTTACCAAAAAGGTTAGATACACACATTCACAAAATTTAATAACTATACTGCTTGAAAAAAGTGATATAGCTAACTAGCTACCTACTTTTCACAATGTGTTATGCAAACTGACATCACTAGCTATATAGCTAGCAATATGATCAGTCACCATTGTGACAGTGTTAGCATCAAACAGGTTGATGCTATATCATCGTCATTGGCATTAGAATATGTGCCAGTCAAGCCTCCTATGAAGAGAATTTTATTATCCTTTATATGGACTGATTTACCTAGTAAATATTCATAGGGGATTTCCCCAACACAGTCCCAAGTGTTGATGTAAGGATTATAGATGTGTATCAATGGAACTGACTTGCATACTGGATTGTCTTTGCTTGGTTGCTCAACACGATGACCTCCGCTAAAGATGATCAGACGACCTTGATAGTGATTGATGGATAATGAAGAGTATGGAATGTCAGGTAGTTTGTTCCACACTTGACCACTGCTGGTGTTCTTGTTACTGCTCTGTAGTAGTTCAGGTAGAGATGCAGTTACTATATTACAAGTACTAATATCATCTTCATTAAATCCTACAGCAATGTATAATCGATCATTAGCAATCAGAGGAATTGCATCATACACAACATGCGGTAAATGTTCAACCACACTCCAGTGTGATTCAGTAAACTGCCTACGTTCCTTAATGTGAAGCACTTCCACTGCTCTTGTCATAGTCCATGGATCCAAACATGTTATTCCACCAGCTACTATTACTGTTGATCCATGGGATATACTTGAACAGCGAAATTGTGCAGTGGGCATGTTAGGGTATGGAGTAGTCCACTTCCTATTCTCCTTATCCCATAAGAACACTTTGTTACTGGTCTCAATTACTCCATTATTATCCACCATTCCTCCAATGGCTAACAGCTGCTTCCTGTCAGGTACAGTTACTAGACTGAAATGTACATAAGGCAGTGCTGGTAGTGTAGACCACTGGTTCTTGTTGGAGTCATACATTAAGGGATCAAAACGTGCAAATTTACTATCTGCGACTGTTACATACACTTTACCATCCAGTTCAGCGACAGAGGATGCATAATACTTATAAGGCATACCTGCACATTGTTGCCATGTTAACTTGAGATTGTTCCAGAAATCACTGCTACTCTTATTGACCTGAAACATCACACAAGTAATGATAGTCAAAAATCATACATTGTTTACTTACCTTTTTAGGTAATGAATGAGAAGTTGTAATTTGTAGTTTGGACATGTTCAATCTCAGTGTTTCCAACATCACATCTTTATCATGTAGTGTGGCAGTTAGGTGTTGGATTTCCCTGTAATTCCTTTGTATTTCTGTATCTCTTTCTTGCATTTGGTTAACTTTCATTTGTATTTCAGTATCTTTTTGCTGTATTTCACCAGCTTTCCTTTGTATTTCACCAGCTTTCCTTTGTATTTCAAAATCTTTCCTTTGTATTTCAAAATCTTTCCTTTGTATTTCAGTATCTTTCCTTCGTAATTCAGCATCTTTCTGCTGCAGTTCAGAAACAGTAAACTCATTACTTTCTCTATCAACCAGCTGACCCTCCAACTGGTCACACACTCTCACTATTGATGGCCTGTTCTTGGGAAGGTTACCGAGGCAGTTCTTAATCAATGGGATCAACACATCTGACCTACTTCTGTCTATTCTATCAAAGTACCGACTGCGTCTCTCAACTTCAGTTCGACCACCTATGGCTAGACCAGTCTCAGGATTAATGATTACAGCTTGTGAGGGAGTAGGCCACTGATGGGATAATGTGTGGAGCATTACACAACCAAATGAGAACACATCTAATTCTTTACCGTAACGAATATTTGTACCATCTTCTAATGCCTCAGGAGGCATAAAATCCACAGTGCCAGGAGCTTTGGTCATTCACGATTGTCTTCTTGGGTCTACTAAGCGAGCTGTACCTAGGTCACCAATTTTCCCTTCCATTCCTTTTGAAAGCAAAACATTATTACTCGACAAATCATGATGGATGATGGGTGGATTGCGCGTGTGAAGATATCTAAGCCCTAGTACAACATCTTTAATAATGGATACCTTTGTTCCTATGGGAACCACTGGATTATTCTCTAGTAAACTGGTTAGACTGCAGTGAAGTCGCTCCATGACTAAACTAGGCACTCTGGCACCAGGAGGATGATAAATACCAAAGAAACAAACTATATTGGGATGGTGCAATCGACTACTTTGTTCACATTCACGTAAGAAACTTCTTTTAAACGATTGGCAGGGTTTCTTTCAGGATTTTAGCCAAGGGGGGTCAAAATGAGGTATAACGGGATACTGGGGAGGCAATGTGGTATGATCTTCCTGGAAGCAAACTAGGGGATCCAGGAATTTACTCCAGAGCACATAGTTAAAGTAGGGCCTTATTATGTAACAAGCTCAGTGATTGTATGTGTTATTGTGCGAAGCACAATCAGCATGCGTAGCATGCCAATGCTAGGGGGGTCTGGGGGCATGCCCCCCCAGAAAATTTTTAAAAATAGATGCTCTGAGATTGAATCTGAGGGCATTTCAGAGTCAAAATATTATATAATGTAGAGTCAAAATAACTGTGAAATCAAGGGTCATCTCTAACTATAAACATCATTATGGCATGGAGAACATGGGTGCTATTGTTAACATTTATTATGCATAGCATAACTGTTAAAGATTTAAAACACTTAAATTGATTCACTGTCAAAACAAAATCCCAAGGGGGGGCAAGCCAAAGCCAAGGGGGGGGCGAATGCTCCCCCCGCCCCCTGAAAGAAACCCTGATTGGAATTCCAGATCGCCTACTTCATCATTCATAAAGATGGAGTGAATTTCCTTGACAGCAACTACAATTCCTTCCTATTTAGCCTCAAGGATCCTGCCATTCGCTCCTCTTCTGATTTGGTTGCCAACTCTGATGTTATCTATCACGCAATCTCGTAGAACAGGAGGAAAGTCGTCGTTCCCACCGGCCATTTTGTTTGCAGGGAGTGGCAGATATTACGTGAGGGCCGAGGGCAGATGCGGATGTAGTAAATATGCGTGGCCATAGCTGCTCAAATTATGGGCATGTGTTTATCGTGTTGCAAGTTTAGTGATACGACATAATTATAATTATGTACAATTATGATACAAAGACGAACGTAATCTTGTACTGCTTGAGGCATTCAAAAATTTATGAGAAAATCAGTCAGAAATTTGAGTAAAATAGCCATAATGAAATTAGAGGCGGTAGTGTTTGGAGTGATGCAGGCGGTGACGATAAACTGCAAATCAACTTTGCCTGGCCTAATGCAGAAATCTCAAGTTTGGAATCCGGTACGAACCAAGACTACAGCCAAGCTTCAAATTCATAACAACCTTCCATTTATCCCATGCAACTGAACTACATCCTAGACATGGAGCCCACTTTCATGTGAGGGCTCAAAATGCCTAATTGCATTTTATTTGGGCACACACCAAACAAGTTAGCTAGCTGAAGTTACATTTTAGCAAGTACTTTTATTATGTGTGTATGATGTGTTTTTTATGATAATTTAGCTAATGGCTACTGCACAATTTACATTTTATCACTACACATTAATCACTGCCCACATTTGTGCCGTGATAGCTACCCCCATATTTTAGGCAGTTTTTAACTGAAAAGTGATAATACGACTGCAGGGTTTAACCAGTTTTTTGAGGTTACCAACTCCCCACCCTGGGGCATTTTTTGTGTCACATGCCTCACCTAGCCGACCCAATATTGCCCTACCTGGGGTGAGTGGGGCTAGACATTGATAGATGCATTAGAAACAAGCGCATGCGGTAGTATGGGTAATTTGACTCCAGGATGACTTGGTCACTCGGAATGATTTAGCCATATAGATATGATTTAGCATAATCCAAAAATCATATTTCTAGCATTATGCTGGCATTTTAAGTGTAGCTATATAACTATTAGGCCAAGCAAACTTGATTCCTTGTTTCTCATCACCCGCCCACAATACTACTGTCTCAACTTTCATTATCCTACTTTTACAATTTTAAACAAGCTTTTTTAATGATTTGATGAATTTTTGAATGTTTGAAGACAAATTACTCTACCTATAATGAATAATGAAAAATGACCGCCCGCCCGCATAATATAAGCACAAAATTTGGTGGATGGGAAACAAGGAATCAAGTTTGCCTGGCCTTAGAAGAAACTTAGCTTTAAGTTTTGGTAAAGTCACACAAAGCAGATTGATACTCTAATAAAACAGTCAAACATTCTATTACATTATAGTACGGTTTACATAAGCTACTCTAATAGAACAGTCAGGCATGATGGGTTTTACACATACTGATTAAAATACAGTGTATAATATTAATTATCATAGCTATCATGATCATTTTATCCAAACGCTAAAAGTATAGCTAGTCTTTCATACCACTGTCACTTCTAGTTTGATCCAGAATTTCTTCCTTCAATAAATTTAATGCGGTGTACATGCAGTAACCATTTACCTTATATGGTAGCTAACAGTTAAAGTCTGTTATTCATCAGTTGGCATTGTTCTTTGGACTGATTGTAAATCAGTTTTTCCATGAGTGGTATGGAATCCTCCATACATGCATATTAATCATATCAAGTTGAGGTGCTAGTCTCTATACCCCTCAACAATGGACATTTGCCAACTCTTGATGGATAAAATCAACCTTGTGTGACCACACCAAGATATTATTAGAACCATAGCTATATACAATATATGGTAAGGTTTGTCTATGCTAGAACCACATGCAGTTAGGAGGACTTGCAACGGTGGTCAGAGCACACTATATCACCTTTACAGTTAAAGGCTACTTTGAAGTATCGAGTGACACTGTTTATCAAATGACAATAGTGCATGCACACATCTCTAGTATTATCATTGAGTTTAGGTACTATACAGTACGTATATACAAAATTTATTAATATAGTGTTTAACAAGGTATAACAAAATGGACAAAACTGCTGTGAGAATTGTGTAACTCCCTGCTACTAATTCCTATCAATGTGTAACGCTAAAAGAGTACTACGTAGTCCTTCGCATGGCAGCACCATCCCTAGCCAAACAGTTTGATATAACATGGCTGACAGTAGGGACGATAGTTGTGTTCCTTGAAGGTGCTCTTGTTCAACACCTTCAGACAAAATATACAGGTGATTGTGAAATGCTCCTGGTGAAATTTTTTGCCCATGGCGCTGACGCAACTCTTCTTTATCGGCTTTTTGCAAGTCTCGCACTCCTGGTTCTTGGCAACATAATGGTGGTTCTCACAATATGGCTGACCATTGTACTCAAAGTAATCTCCTTTGGGAAACGTCACATGACATTCCTACAGTAGCGATAACATAGTAGTGAAATTGTGTGTGTGTGTGTGTGTGTGCGTGTGTGTGTGTGTGTGTGTGTGTGTGTGTGTGTGTGTGTGTGTGTGTGTGTGTGTGTGTGTGTGTGTGTGTGTGTGTGTGTGTGTGTGTGTGTGTGTGTGTGTGTGTGCGTTTGTGTGGTTTGTATACATACAGTATGTACATAGATACATTTAATACCCTGAAATAAACAAGTGCCTCTGTGGCCTAATGGAGAAGGCATTGGCCTCCTAAGCCAGGGATTGTGGGTTCGAGTCCCACCAGGGGTGAAAAATTTCTTTTTTATCACACATAAGAGCAACTACTTTAATGGAATAGTTGATCGTTCCATTAGAGATATGTACTCTGCGCATGCACTAAACATCATTTGAGACCCAATGCCCTTGTCTACATCACAGCTTTGCTTACGTGGTGAAAATCAGTTAGACCTTCAGGCTTCAGTGCCTGTTTTATTTGTTGGATAACAATTTTCTACAATTCTCTACATTTTTTCTTTAATAGTAGCTATAACATTTGTAATCGGTGTTAACCACAATGCTCATAAAAGTTGAAACTTGAAAAAGCATTAAAGTACTCAACAAAATATCCAGACCTTGTTAATGTACACGTTAAAAATGTTGTATAGTGTACATAGCTATGAAACGAAAATCTGTCTAGTTTTACTTTAAACAGTTTAACAGCTTTATGTAGTTAGACTACAACATACAGTATAACACTCTTAATTGTTTTCAGTTACAAGAATTACACTTACATGTTGTTAACTTACGTAATCAGCTAGCTATATATCCACATATACATATGACAGAAGCTCCTATGGCCTGGCATTGGTCTTTGGAACCAGGGATTGTAGGTTCGAGTCCCATCAGGAGCAAATTTGTGTTTCTTTTGATTTTTTGTATCTTTTGATTTTTTGTATGTAACTTGTCATTTTGTTTCTTTCTTTCATAGCTAGTCTTACAACTAGCTCACATACATACATAATTAAACCACTAACTGTATGGGGGAACCATTAGCAGCATAATATGTATGCATGATAAAATGTTTGTAGTGAAAACACATAGTTTTGAACTGCATCAGAAAGTATACTCCCTCAGTACTACTAAGACAATTTCAGTGGTAATTATTAACTGTCACGTATTCATATTCAATGTAGCTACGTATAGATGCAATATTGTTTGTGCCAATTGCAATCTTTTTTACCAGGCAAGTTAAAGCAGTATATATGCATGTATGTATGTATGTATGTATGTACATAGGCGGATTTGGGGAGGGGCAAGGAGGGGCAATGCCCCCCGACTTCACCTTTTGCTTCCCCTAATATAAAGGTACAGAAATATCCTTCACAGAAACTTTAACTAAGGTTTTATGCTTTGCATAAATTACATGTTGTGCCCCAGACACCCTGAATGTTGCCCCCCCTCTCAGTAGGTCCTAGATCCGCCCATGTGTATGTATGTATGTATGTATGTATGTATGTATGTATGTATGTATGTATGTATGTATGTATGTATGTATGTATGTATGTATGTATGTATGTATGTATGTATGTATGTATGTATGTATGTATGTATGTATGTATGTATGTATGTATGTATGTATGTATGTATGTATGTATGTATGTATGTATGTATGTATGTATGTATGTATGTATGTATGTATGTATGTATGTATGTATGTATGTATGTATGTATGTATGTATGTATGTATGTATGTATGTATGTATGTATGTATGTATGTATGTATGTATGTATGTATGTATGTATGTATGTATGTATGTATGTATGTATGTATGTATGTATGTATGTATGTATGTATGTATGTATGTATGTATGTATGTATGTATGTATGTATGTATGTATGTATGTATGTATGTATGTATGTATGTATGTATGTATGTATGTATGTATGTATGTATGTATGTATGTATGTATGTATGTATGTATGTATGTATGTATGTATGTATGTATGTATGTATGTATGTATGTATGTATGTATGTATGTATGTATGTATGTATGTATGTATGTATGTATGTATGTATGTATGTATGTATGTATGTATGTATGTATGTATGTATGTATGTATGTATGTATGTATGTATGTATGTATGTATGTATGTATGTTACAGAGTTGGGGGTAACGCGTTACAATTGTAACGCGTTACGTAATATATTACTTTTCAAGTAACGAAGTAATATAACGCGTTACATGCCTTGTAACTAGTAATATGTAACTAGTTACAATTGCCCAACAAATAGCGCGTCACAAAAGTAACGCGTTACTTAATTCGTTACAATCGTTACTCCGGCGTATTTACGCGTAACAATAGCCAGTTACTCGCGGTCACTTTCGCTACAATAGTTACTCGTTACTTAACGCATTACAATAGTTATGTTCTCCGTAGCTAGTTACCGGCCTGCATTACAACATAGATAATGCGCAGGCCCATAGGAGTATAAGACACAGGCCTGGTATTCAATGACGCACAAAGTAACTAGCTAAGTAGTAACAAAAATTAAAAAATGGGTCGCTAGCTAGTCACCAACTTACGTGAGTAAGGATCAGGAGTTAGAAACCATGTGCACGTGTTTGTATCACGTTCAATTTATTGGCAATTACTCTTATTAATGCACGTACATGCATTTTATCTCGTGACCAGTCACGTGGTGACGTAATTTCAAAGAACATTGTAACTAGTAACGAAATAACTAGTTACTTGTACAGAAAGTAACTGTAACTATAACTAGTTACATTGGATGAATGTAACGAGTAACTAGTAACTAGTTACTTTGTAAAAGTAACGACCCCATCTCTGCGTATGTATGTATGTATGTATGTATGTATGTATGTATGTATGTATGTATGTATGTATGTATGTATGTATGTATGTATGTATGTATGTATGTATGTATGTATGTATGTATGTATGTATGTATGTATGTATGTATGTATGTATGTATGTATGTATGTATGTATGTATGTATGTATGTATGTATGTATGTATGTATGTATGTATGTATGTATGTATGTATGTATGTATGTATGTATGTATGTATGTATGTATGTATGTATGTATGTATGTATGTATGTATGTATGTATGTATGTATGTATGTATGTATGTATGTATGTATGTATGTATGTATGTATGTATGTATGTATGTATGTATGTATGTATGTATGTATGTATGTATGTATGTATGTATGTATGTATGTATGTATGTATGTATGTATGTATGTATGTATGTATGTATGTATGTATGTATGTATGTATGTATGTATGTATGTATGTATGTATGTATGTATGTATGTATGTATGTATGTATGTATGTATGTATGTATGTATGTATGTATGTATGTATGTATGTATGTATGTATGTATGTATGTTTATATACGTAACTCACTAGGCAGTTGAAGCATTCTGGGTGCCATGTGTGAGCATACTTCTCATAGTATAGTCTTCCCGACAGTAGACCTTCCCGTCCTCATGAATCCCTCATCACCAAAATGCTTGCCACACAACGAGCAAAATAAATGCTCCAGATGCCATGTCTTACCCAAGGCATTTATACAACGCTGGAGGATTAACAGAACAGTAATGTAAAAACACACCAAGCAAGATGTATATTGATGTATTTATGTTATTATGTGACATAACAGCAACCACACTAGAGAACAAGCCAGGGATTTTAAAATGTGGCACAAAACTTTAAACACACACACACATATGTATACATACGTACAATGCAACATATATACGTACTGGTGAACGCATACGCAATCACATGAAACTTCCACTTGTTTTGCCAGCATTTTAACCAGCATGCTTGCTTATAATAACATCTGTTTATAGCTACTGTACTTCCAAAATGTAGTGATATACAGTTACTAAACAAAAACACCCTGGGTGTAAAAATGTGATAAACAGCATTATATAAATACGTAGGTAACTATATGTGCGACCAAAAACTTTGATATCAGCTGAGGCCAAGAAGTTAGCGAGCTATATTTATCAAAAATCTTTTTTAACTATTTGAATGACATACAATAGTTTAGCTACAGGGTATTTTCACAACTATGATTGGCTTTGTCACTTGGCCACCTTTTTTGTACCACATCATTATTATAAAGGTGACCAAGTGACAAAGCCAATCACCCTGTAAACTCAGTATTGTATAGCTTATGTCATTCAAGTAGTTAAAAAGTTTTTTTGATAAATAGCTATATAACTTCTTGGCCTCAGCTGATATCAACATGCATACCCCATTCATTCGTATGGTATCCTTGTCATTACACTGGACCTTTGGTCTCGTGTAATAACAAATATACCATAGCTACAAGTGAATGAAGTATAACTTGTTTATCTTCCTCATGCATAGACTGGGGTATACTCATGCAGAATGAGTCCTTGTTATTACACAAGACCAAAGGTCGAGTGTAGTAACAAGGCAACCATACGAGCGAATGTAGTTAATTGTTTATCCCCCTCATACACCATATAGCTAATCAAATGTGTGTCATATTCCAGTAACCAAATAAGGTGATTAACATGTGTTGTAAGTGTAAGGTTTCTGGGTAGGGAGAAGATATATTATTATAGTTGATAACTAACTTATCTCCCTGGCGGCTTCTTTGATCCGCCCGCACACTGAGAGATAATAATTATTATAATACTTATCGTTTTATGTTTTACGTAGTTTAAACATGCAGGCTATAGCTACAAAAATTATTTTGCAAGAACTGTTATAATAAATTATAGTGGATGGCATACGTATAGCTAGTTTCATCAAAATATATTTAAACTTACAGTTAGCCGCGTAACTAGCTAGCTATATACTAGTGCTGGGCAGTATACTGGTGTTTGTAGTTATTCACGGTATGTGTATAAGCAATACTGGGTTACCATAGTATTTATACCGGTATTTTCTTTATTACATTTTTGTGAATTAGAGGTGGTCCAGGAAGCCCATAAGCTAGTGTAAACAGGCTAAACAGTGAGGTTAACACTTAAACATTACATGCAAACACCAACCTACTTGTATTGATGGTGTAAATTTGTATTATAACCAGTTAAACTGATAAAAGTTTCCTTTGTGGGTACTATTTTATCTCATTTTTAAATGGGTTTTTGAAATAACAATGACTTGAAAATAGTTTGTAGTGTTCTACTATAATGTACCTTCCACTGCATTTTACTGTGTAGCTAAGTTGTGATATCTTAAATACCGTGAAATACTGGTATACCGGGGCATTTTCTTCATATTGATACCAAGATGAAAATTTCCATACCACCCAGCACTACTATATACTTATAATTTATTATAATGATCAAATGCTATCAATCAGGACTGCTGTAAAGGAAGGTTGTCTGAGATCTTACTATATGTAGATATGTGTTGTATTTATAGATCGCTATGGTCAGTTGTCAATAGACCACTGACTATAGTAAACAAACAAGTTAGTATAAAGAGTATTATATGATTACAACTTTACAAGCCTCTGCATTCTATATTGCTACCAAATATGGTTGTATGATTATGGATGTTGCTCATGCAGTTTACTGTAATGTGCACTGCCACACAAATTCTTTAATCACTAACTTTATTATAACCAAGGCATATATAGCTATACCTAACTCAGAAGATTACTTCACTAATGTTGTGACACTAGAAGTAGCCATGCATGTAGTTAGCTGTACGTTCTTCACTGTATTAGTAGATAGCTAGCTACATAAAGAAAAAGTAAATGCTACAGTCTTATAATTACAAAATTTGTTACGTAGCTACTCTTTATTTCTCTGGCTCTCAGCATGGCTAGCTATATCATTAAATTTTGGTTATTCTTTGAGTGTTTATACTATAGCTATACATATAGCTATAGCTATACCTTATAATAGTTCAGTCATATATATAGTAGTTATAAAGCTACAGCTAGCCAATATAAAAATGTAGCTATACATACGTAGCTCAGTAGAACCTTTTGCCACATTAATTTTGTTGTGCATATACGTAGCTATACAAATGAAGTTTCAGTGATAAAAGCAAAATTAAAGCATCTACGTACGTATATTATTATAGCTACATGATATAATCATAACAGAAATGAAATGCCTTTTACAAGCTACCTAATCTTCTTTTCTCCTCTGAGAGTTGTTTACTATACAGCTAGTTACATAATATACGAAGCTACAAATTAAATTAAAGCCATGCTCATGTCACTGTTTAACTTTACAACTACATAGTAGCTACATGCACTGATAGGCTAAGCTCTGAATAGGCTTAGTCACTATGTACACAAGTTATAAAAACATTGTGTAAAGAAGTTGCTGTTTACTGAGCTGAAATTGATTATTCAGTTAACCAACCATGCAAGGGTGATAAAATTTCAGCTAAAACACAAGTTCTCATACACATGTACAGTAGAAATAACAAAGGTGATGCAATCATGATTAATTATCCTCCCCGCAGAGCATGGAAGGACATAATGATCGATTTGGTGTGGGCGTAATCTCAACAGTTTGAGTGATATTGTACAATAGCATGCAGGGAGGACTGCACACTTATGTGCTCTTGTACATGTTAAGCATTGGCTAATGGTTTAAATTTAGCATATGTAGCTATAGCTATAGATACTGTTATAACCTGACACTATAAGGTAAAACATATGGCTAGCTATATAGCTATATATGGTTATAGCTATAAGCTATAGGTACTGAAATCTGCCCAAACAGCTAACCAAGATTTTAGATATCTATTGTGGTTGCATTGAACAGATCTCAAGACTTTCTAGCTATGTATACATTTTGGAGACGGTTAGCTGATATTATAGACAGGTGTCTTAATTGATTACATATTTAGCTACACAATGGCTCAATTGATTAGGGAGATTTCACTGTGTTCTCTTTTTCATTATTATACAGGTATTGAGGTACGCATCAGCATAAAAAGGTCTCTGAGAAAGTTAGATCTAGCTATGTATGACTATCTAATTATTTGTGTAGTAATATGGCATTCCGAATCTTGCCTTGTATACGTAGCTACATCCATGTCTTTTAAGTTTATCTATCACTGCAACATTATACGTATATTAATTCTCACCATTAAAAATGCATACTTACATATATACATGCGTACGTATCAGAAATATATACGTATTATTATAGCTTATATACACACAATACATTATAAAGTATCCATATAATATGTTGCTATGTAGCTATGCAAAATGCTTAATATGGTCTTCTTTATAAATTGCATGTAGGTAAACTGGCTCTGTAATGAATGGACTAATAATTACATGGAGCACTAGAAGCCACTTAAAAGTGTAGCTTTAATAGTGGTACATGTTTATTAGCTAGATATAGTCTAATGGATTAAAACTTCACTGAAATACGTATCATTAGATTGATGTCTACAACAAGTTACAGTATATAAAGACCCAACAGTGCCAACACATTACGTATGTTCAGCGATTGACAAGTCTGTACTGAAGACAGCTAACTACTACAAAATGCTGCGATTTGCGATTGTATTGTTAACGTGTTTCTTTTTGCAAGCTAATTGTGAGGTAAGGATGCATGGCAAATAGCTATACATACTAAAGATACATGGGCTAGTTACTTACATCTGTGTTGATTTGTTGCTGTAGATCCAAAGGACAAGTGAAGAAAAGAAATTGTATATACCATTTTATAAATTGTATACACCAAGAGTTATACTATAACTACTCACAGACTGCTATAACCTTTGGTCCAGACACAGGCTATAGACGGCTCTTCAAACTATCATTGATACCTGGAGGTGTGTTAGCTGCTTATCCAGATATTACTGTGAAAATAACAGTGGGATTACAAAATGCTATACGCAGTGGTGACAGTGATCCTAAGTTTCTGATATCTGATGGAGAGACAGGAATAGGATTTGAGATGAGAGAGAAAGGATCGATTCACTGTCAAGGTGTACAGGGAAACATGGGTGATACTAGCTCATTTTTATCCAGAGGTGGTGCTTCTTATTCAGCGGTATCAAAATCTATCTTACCAGTCGAGAACAGTTTGTTCCTACCTTAGCTCCATCTCAGTATTGGGGATCAAGCTACTCTTCTATTTCTAATGGTTTAATATCTCCAGTATCCTATACTCGATCCTTGGACCTTAGTCAAGGACTGTGGTTAGAGGTATATGCTGAAGATAGTGGTGAACGATATCTCATCAACTATATTATTGTTGAGATTCATGAAAACTGATTTGATAGCGAACTGTACATTGTAGGTCTTAGTTCACCTAGTAGGCTAGTACATATGGTAGTTAGCTATAAGCTATGTAGCTACATGTGTATGCATGTTTTATTATACGCATTTACATTACAGTATTTTTCTGTGATTCCTTTTCATATTTCACATTATTGATAAAATTATAGCTACCCATGTTTTAAGTATGCAAAGGTGATTGGAAAAATTATGCATGATTATATCTATGCATAGAAAACATGTATTCTTGGGTAGCTACAAGAATTAGCTACATGCATAGAGGGCTATATAATATATAATTGTGCAGCTGGATTTAAGTTCTATATTATACGTAAGTAGCTAATTATATAACATGAAGTGCTCTTGTAAACAATATTAATGCATGAAATTCAATATATATCACCTTAACAACATGGTAAATTACTTTCCAAGTTAAGCAACCACTATTACGATGAAGTCATCAGAAATTCACATGTAAGAGTAGCTGATTCTAGCACATGGCGTAGAGTTACTTAATTAGCTATGTGCCAGAATAATTGCAATTCTAGCATTATGCTGCAAGTAGATAGCTACGTACTAAGAGTCAAAAAATGCAAGAAACTGGGCATGGCACACAAAACAGCTGGATCAATATAGCTAGCTACTCTAATAGAACAGACAAACATTTTATTAAAGCAGTCAGGTTTACTTAGGTTACTCTAATTGAGCAGTCAGGTAATTGGTGTTTTACTAACTAGCAGATCAGAATATAAAGTGATGGGTTTTTAAGATTATTAGAACAATAGAAGTCATATATCTATAATTCTAGCTACATACGTGTGGGTGCAACCATGCAATAGATTTATATAAAGTACTGGAATGTCAAGAAATCAGTGGTGCATTTTAGTGTTTTTATGCTGATGTGGTTGAGGAGGTGGTCTGAAGACCACAAAGGGATCCGTGGCATCCGCCCTAGCATGAGTTTACTATTAAAATTTCATATGCATGGGTGTATACATAGCAAGGCACGACATGCTGGCTGCATAATATAGGCTGGTCCTGAATGCTTTATTAGAGTATTTCAATACCAAACTCTTAGTGTTTACTGTATACGGTATTAAATATACACTGACTGTTCTATTAGAGAGTATTGCTCCATTTTAAAGAAACGAAAGTTTATAATTATTTCACTCACCAAGCTAGCAATGCATCAGCATATTGTGCTTGGCACATTTTGATACAGGCCTATAGCTATCAATATTAATTTTACATATTGCAGATACATGTGTTCAATTTCAGAAGAGTATTGTACAGTAGTGTATACATGCTGTCCGGCATTATATGACCAACCAGATTTGCAAAAACATGCATGGTTCATGCTTCAATCAGATGTGTTATGTGAACTGAATGAGCAAATCAGATGAGCAAATCAAATGAAAAATGAAATTAAAATGATCAAATCAAATGTGTTTAATTAAGCAAATCAGATGTGTTTAAGCGAATCAGAAATACAAGCTACGTGAACTATGTGTACATATGCACGTTTCCCAACCCAAATCTGATAATCGTGGTAGTGATAGCTACGAATAATTGATACGAACCTCAAAATCTTACCATCATTAATCCTACTTTACCAAATCAGTGTCCCACAAGAGCTGTGCACCCGTTCATCCTGATTAAACAACATGACACTGTTCACTTTAATTTACCGGTATAAGAAAGTGTAAACTTAACAGTAGCCAGCTTAAACACATTATTAGGTCTTCAGTTAAAATCTTTTACTTTGTGTCCGGTAAAGTGATCATGAGTGGTTACGTAGGTTGCAGTCCTCCTACATACGTAACATATAGATAGCTATTATCTAAGGTTCTAGTATGTATATCCACACGAGGTTGATTTTATCCATCTAGAGTGCATTCTAATTCTTTAACTTGTTGAGGAGTATGGGGACTATAGGATCTCGACTCAGTGTGATTACTGTGCATATACGGAGTTAAACTTTCTGACAGTATCTACATACTATTTATCACATAACAGTGCATGCACACATCTCCATTGAGGTACTACAGTATATACAAAATCTATTATTATAGTGTTTAACAAGGTATAACAAAATAGACAACACTGTTGTGAGAATTGTGTAATTCTCTGCTACTAATTTCTATCAATGTGTAATGCTAAAAGAGTATTACGTAGTCCTTCGCATGGCAGCACCATTCCTAGCCGAAAAGTTTGATATAACATGGCTGACAGTAGGGACGATCGTTGTGTTCCTTGAGGTGCTATTGTTCAACACCTTCAGACAAAATGTACAGATGAAATGCTCTGGGTGAAATTTCTTGCCCTTGGCGCTGATGCAGCTCTTCTTTATCGGCTTCTTGCACGTCTCGCACACCTGGTTCTTGGCAACGTAATAATGATTCTCACAATATGGCTGACCATTGTACTCAAAGTAGTCTCCTTTGGGAAACGTCACATGACATTCCTACAGTAGCGATAACATAGTGAAAGTGTACTCTGTGTGTGTGTGTGTGTGTGCGTGCGTGCGCATTATATACATACAGTATGTACGTAGATGCTTTTAATATCCTGAAATAAAACCAAACTAAACAAGTGCCTCTGTGGCCTAATAGAGAAGGCATTGGCCTCCTAAGCCAGGGATTGTGGGTTCGAGTACCAACCAGGGGTGAAAACTTTCCTTTTTATTGCAAATAATATTTGCAGTTTATTATGTAATTTTTTAATGTTGTGTTAGGACCACATCAAACATTCCAGTGGGAAGGATGTTCCAGAAAGTGACTGCTTTAATGGAATGGTTGATTGCTCCATTAGAGTACACTCGGTGCATGCACTATACAGTACTAAACATTTGGGACCTACGTAGTCTACATCACAGCTCTCCTTACATGGTGGAAGTCAACAATTTTTTCTTTAACAGTATAACATTTGTAATCGGTGTTAACCACAATGCTCATAAAAATTGGAACTTGAAAAAGTATTAAAGTACTCAAGAAAAATTCAGGTCTTGTTAACGTATACGTATGTTAAAATATATTGTAGCTATAGTGTATGAAATGAAATCTGTCTAATTTTGCTTTAAACAGTTTAACAGTTTTACGTACGTAGTTAGACTAGCTATATGCGTATATATAACACTCTTAGCTGTTAATAAAATTGTATCAATTTTACAAGATTTACACTGATTTAACTGCATAAAATTAGGGGTGGGACGATACCATTTTTACACCTGACAATTATTTCATAACTTATGTAAGTATCACGGTAACAGCAAATATCATGGTATTAGCATATACGTATAATCTATCCGGTAAGCTCCCGATTATCGATGGTTTCTTATTATCGATATGGGGGTACTTAATTATCAATACATTAGTATACGTTAAAACACGGATATAATTTGTGTTGGTTTCTTTCTTGTGTGACGCGAAGCAAGGCGAACTGAGGTGAACTATGTGAAGTATTTTCGGTGAAAAGTACATAGGCGCTTACTTGCTCTACAATTACCTGTTTTGGCCGATGGCATTTCTTCTAAAAACAGACCCATTTCATGTCATTGACCTATCTTTTCATGAGTCCTTCTTGTGCGAAATTCAGATAGGCGCCTGATGATTTAATAGTTGTGGAATGCAGGGGAATTTTTTGGGATTTTTTGGGATTTTTGAAGGCCATATGTGTGAGTAATCATACTGTTAAAGTTGTGGTTACTGATAATTGAAGCATAAACGTTAATGCAATATTGATAATATGGGGCGGGTATTGATAATGCACCTAGGGCTATAGATCTATAGGTTATAATGCACCTATAGACCCTTAGCCACATTTGTAACCCATGTGTGCTATAAAGCAAATATAATAATATAATAATAATAAAGTAAATAACGCTTGTGAACATTTAAGCGCACATAATTTCTGATTCATTAGCACTATGTGCTTATAATTTCAAGAGCCATTAATAAGGATTTTAACGAGATAAAACCTTTTATATTCTGCGATACTTCCTCACAAAGTTATGAAGCTAGTAAGTTTATAAATGGGAGTTTACGCTACAATATTACGTATACTACTGTATGTATAAATGTACCATGAACCGTGTATCATAACGTGTTACCACAATGTGCATAGGCCAACTATACTGTCTATAAATCAAATAAGCTGTACATATCTAAATACAAACAAACTTTGTCTAGGCTGCATGAGTAAACTGGATAAGTGGATCAACAATGTAACACAAATGTCAATATTACTGTCTTCTTGATATTATCATTTTTAGCACTAGGTTCTAATGATACCAGTATATACTTGCGTATTATCTACGTAGTTGAGTATTGTATTTCAACAATAATATTAAGTATCGTCCCATCCCTACATACATACAATGCATACACCTTATAAAATATTATTCAAACATGTACGTAGTTAGATATGTCTATTACCCTTGGGTTTTATTTGCAATGTGCAATTTTTGCCATTGGTTCAAGTCCCATCAGGAGTGAATAGTTTCTTTTAATCACACGTATTTATAACATCTGCAGTTCAATAGGTAACTACCATACGACAGGAAATTTTGACGAAAGAAAAATTTGATGAATTTGACGAATCGTTTGTGTCGTCAATATTTAATTCGTCAAAACTTTTACAGAATAATGCTTGGACTTAGTCAGTCCAAGCATTTCGTCAACATTTAATTCGTCAATGCTGGAGAAGTGTGGATTCGTCAAATTTTCCTTTCGTCAAAATTTCCTGTCATACGGTACCCAATTTGTAGTACATTAAACATTCAAGTGGGAAGATCCAAAACTACGGATATATAGGCTAAAATGACTGCCATATAATAATAATTACATAGCCTAGTAATAAGAAAAATAATCTGATAAATAATTAAATAATTCACAGCCTAAACCAGAAACGCTATCTTTTAGATAACACCACCAACTTTAAGGTCTTGATGAAAGAAGAAAAATGATAAAAGATGATGGCAAAAGACCCTTCCATTGCTGAGATATCTCGACTTCTTCAAAATGACGCCATTTTGCCTCCTTCACGATAGCGAAAATGCATGTAAATGGCTCGTAGTGAACCATCCGTAGCACCTACCACCTTGGAGTATAGTTTAAATGAATCGCTGTTCTATATAGAATAAAATGGTTTTTGAATTGAATCTGTACGAGCTAGCATACACAAGTTATAGCCTCTTTTGTAATGACATGCAAAATCATATGAAGTTGCTGTTAATGGCCCAGATGACATACAGTTAGAAATGGCCCCATAAAAGGTTCCGTATCACTTGTATGGAGCTGAAATAGAGTTTAAAGGATTCATTATGCTGCAGCGAATCCATTTATGTATGTAATAAGCTAAACAAACCAATAGCACTGGAATTGTGAGCCCATCTCTATGGCTTGTGAGAGGACTTGCTTGTAAAATGGTTACAAAACACACGTAGCAAACGACTCGCGTGTCCTATAGCTTTGCAATATAGTTCTAAAGATTCGCCTTGCTGTACTGAATGGATTGATGTGTGGTACAAATGCACCAGCAAATTTGTTTAAATAGTATGGCGCCATTTCATCGACTAAGCGTGCCACCAAAACAGCTCGAAAAAGCCGACTCAAACACAAGTACTAATGCTTGCCTACTTAAGTATATGGTTTATAAACTAAAGCCTTTCAGTATAAAAACGAAAGGTTTTTACTTGTAAACGCAGCCTAAATAGACGCTTTGATTCGTCTCCAAGTGTATGAATAAACGGAATTCCGTGTTACGTGTGTTGCTAACGCGCATACGTTAGCAGATGAGAGGACCCGTTTTCGGACCTGGAAATTCGTTCTCAACCTTCTGAGTTCACTTCGTGTATCAGTGAGTAGCTTGTTAGGATATTAAAAGTCTTATATTCATTTTAAAATTAAAGGATTAAGCTATAATAAAATTATAAGTAGATATTGACTATATTATACTATGTTCGCATTCACCTTGACCTTGTAATTGCTACAAGAAAAGTCTTTGAAGTGACAAACTTGTACAAATGATTTTTGTCATTGGAAATGTACAGTAGCAGCTGCCTACAATTTGTCAGTACATGAACTACAAAGGAACTGATATTCTGCATAGGAAATGTATGGTCAAAATTTGTCAGGCCATATCTCCCTTGTTTTATAGCCTATCAGAGCGCTTCATTTATTAATGTTTCCGGCGTTTGAAGGGCTTCACAACAATATATAATTTGTCATTATAGGATGTACATAACAGAAGTTATTCAAGGGAAATGACCGGCAAGGTGAACGCGAACAGACTATAGATGGTTTTAATTCATTGTGTACTTGAAGATGTCCATGATCCAGGAACGTGTTTTCCTTTAATATTTTGCATATATAGATTATCTTTAATTCATCTGGGTTTAATTTGATAACTATCACACATCAGTTACCTAAAAATGTGTGATATTTGTAACCAGGCCTGCAAAAATCAACCATGTGAGCGTAAATTACACCTAGTTAGATAATCATGAATATCTTTAGTTCTAAAAGGAGTATTTTCATTCTGTAAGCTTTATAAGATTCTCCATTAAATTCTGCATTTTTGGTACAAATCGTAGTGTTGTAGTGTAAATAGAGCAGAAGTTACAAAAAGAAATATTTCAAAAAATTGGGTGATTTTTGCGCGACTACATGGTTGATTTTTGCAGACCCGGTCACATTTGATGAAGCAGGTATCTTCCCTTGCATGTTTATATATACCTTGATTTTGTATATGGTCATGTAGTCCGCAGGCTTGTATAATAATAATAATAATAATAATAATAATAATAATAATAATAGAATAATTGACTGTTCTATTAGAGTATATTGTTGCTTGACAATCTCATGGCCCAGAATTACCGTATAGCGGGTTATTTTCCCTAGGTGCAAATTTTCCTGAATTTCCCGAATGGGCTCACGACTCGGGAAAATTTATGCTGGGCTACTTATAAGATTCAATTGTGGGTTTAATGTTACCATAGCTATGATGGTGCTGTACATTGGCGTGAGCATTGACTAGTGGAATGCAAGCATTGCCTTAAGATTATTTATCTAAGGAGCATGCTAATCAGATCCTAGGATCCATCTAAAACTGAAGTATGAATAGAACGGCGCCTATAATCTCTAATCTAGCTATAAGCGCTTGCGCGAAAACGTGAGAACAACACATTTCATCTATTACTGGAGTCTATTATAACGATCCTGTATAGGTACTGGAACAAATTAAATACTCTACATGTAGTGAACCAACTACTCTATATGCATCGTGCACGTGAGACTACGCGTTCGTGATAGTTGCGTAACACGGAACTGCTAAATTCCCGTAAATCTTTGCTAAATCTTGATAACGCGAGTGTTAGGCTCGTGAATTTCTAAATCGTGAAAATTTCTGCTAAAGCAAAAGCTCAGCATTCGGGAAAATTTACACCTAGGGAAAATAACCCGCTATACGGTAAGAAAATACACCAAATATTTGGGTGGATCTCTTGGCTATGTATGTTATTGCTCTACATACATGGAGTCAGTCAAAAAGACTTCCATTGTCAGTTTTATTGTTATCTGGGAGAAGACACAGACACACAGACACACATGTACTGACTTCCTGGTGCACCTGGTCGTCCAAAATCCAGTGATACCAGTTAACCAACAAAATTCTGTACTTGAAATTTTTCATAGATACCTAACACAAACCCAATGACACATGTGATCCATAACAAATTGATGTATTACCATCTAAAAACCAGGCATTGTGTGATGTTAATCAACTGCGCATGCTATTCAATGTATGGTAATAGCAATTAATGACATCATGGGTAAGTCACGTGAACAAAGATTCATCACTAAGGAACACATAGCAATGCATACAAATTTAATTCTTTCGGCTTTATACTCCAGTAGCTACGTACTTAAGTGTGATAAAACATTTTAAAAGTAGTATAAAGTTGTTTTAAGCCGAAACTCTTACTGTAACACTATAGGCCAGTCTCCTTTTATAAGTTCCGCAACCTACGCCATAGATTATACTATGCACCTAGTATATATTATCTATGCCTGGATGGCATGCCCACTTTTAAAACTGAAGTGCTCCGTCTTGTTTGTACTATACAGCTAGTAAAATGATAGCTAAAATTAATGTCATTTCATGTGAATAGTTTTTAATAGCCTGGGGATGCACACACACACACACACACACACACACACACACACACACACACACACACACACACACACACACACACACACACACACACACACACACACACACACACACACACACACACACACACACACACACACACACACACACACACACACACACACACACACACACACACACACACACACACACACACACACACACACACACACACACACACACACACACACACACACACACACACACACACACACACACACACACACACACACACACACACACACACACACACACACACACACACACACACACACACACACACACACACACACACACACACACACACACACACACACACATGCCACATACACACACACACACACACACACACACACACACACACACACACACACACACACACACACACACACACACACCGACATCTGCACAAAATCAATTTCAAGAAACCAGATGTGGCTGGCGTGTGCCTGGTTTAAAAATATAATTGCTTGAACTAGCTACGTAGACCATGTAAATATGGTAGTAGTAAAGCTAAATCATACATATAACTGGAACTTGCTAGATACCACTCTATAGCATTACAACTCCAGAAATAGTTTTGGCTTAAACAACTTTGCATTAATTCTGTCCCATATAGCTATGTTCCTTAATGATAGGTCTCTATCCTAATTATATTCTTCTTGTTATCATACATTATGGTTGTAGTTTATATCTGCTAATGCTCACAAAATTTGAAAAGCTCATACATACATACGGTAATTATTTTTAAGATTACTTGCGATTTTGCGAATTGTAATACAAACATGTTATCACCTATTGAACAAACGCGCGATCTGTGATTTAAAATTTGTCTCCACCAGCAACATATGTATATAGAAAAGTACGCTAGTCAGAACTGTTACTTAGTGCATCATTATAGCTTTGGCAATAGTTTTAAACTTAGAATTTAGTGCTGAGGTGCTGTTTTGAATGCAAAATATCATGTGTTTGGGTTTACTGATTTACATTCACAAGCAACCTGAAAATTACGGTATTTTTTCACTTTTACTTACATATAAAAATGCACCACTCTTGCTAAATTTAAAGTTAGTACCTCCTATAATTTTAGATTTTATCTCGTAAACAGACAACAGAAGCTCCTGTTGCCTAATGGAGTAGGCATTGGTCTTTGGAACCAGGGATTGTGGGTTCAAGTCTCACCAGCTGGAGCAATGTTTGTACTTTTTTTATTTTGTAAGTTTTGTAGACACAGTTTCAAACTTGTAAGAAATGTCCTGATGTTATGTAGGTACGTATGTATGTATGTATGTATGTATGTATGTATGTATGTATGTATGTATGTATGTATGTATGTATGTATGTATGTACACTGTAGGTTGATAGTTTCTATAACTTGCAAATGATTTACATATAATTTAGATACACAATCTAGCTATATATTATTGATGTATCACTCTGTAGTGAAAGTTAAAAAAATTGTAGGTCTGATTTTTTCAAAATTAAGCTTAAAAGTTTAATCAGTTTACAATATTGTACGTACAACAATTAACCTTTCTCAAATACAAATACATTCAAGTGTTTATTTCAGACTAAAAGTAGTATGACAGGTACATAGCTACATATACGTACGTATATACATACATATATATGTACATACATACATACACATGTGCAGAATGAGTCCTTGTTATTACACAGACCATATGAGTGAATGAGGTTTCTGGGTAGGGAGATATAATATTATATTTCTGGGTCAGTAGGGAGATATGTATTAGTTATACTCCAGAACGAGTATGGTATCCTTGTTATTAGCCGAGGTGGAGTGTTACTAACAAGGATACCATATGTACTAGATCGTTTGTCACGAAAGGTGTTTGTGTGTAGAAACTTTGTTATTAGCAGCTGTAAATAGGCTTAAAACTGTAATCTTAAAGGTTTCTGGGCAGGGAGATATTATAGTTATCAACTGGTTGGGTTTCTTTGATCCGCCCACACACTGCGAGATATAATATTATATTTCTGGGTCAGTAGGGAGATATAATATTATATTTCTGGGTCAGTAGGGAGATATAATATTATATTTCTGGGTCAGTAGGGAGATATAATATTATATTTCTGGGTCAGTAGGGAGATATAATATTTTAAGGTTTCTGGGTAGGGAGATATAATATTATATTTCTGGGTAGGGAGATATATGTAATATTATATTTCTGGGTAGGGAGATATAATATTATATTTCTGGGTCAGTAGGGAGATATAATATTATATTTCTGGGTCAGTAGGGAGATATAATATTATAAGGTTTCTGGGTAGGGACATATAATATTATTATAATTGATAACTAACTTATCTCCCTGACAGCTTCTTTGATCCTCCTAGCACTGGGGATAATTATAATACTTATCATTGAATTTGTTTTTTGCATGGCTGCATGGCTGTACGTGGCTACAAAGAATATTTTGCAAGACTGTAAATTATAGTGGATGGCATAGGCTAATTTGGGGAGGGGCAAGGAGGCAATGCCCCCTAACTTCACATTTTGTCCTCCTACTATAAAGGTACAGAAATATGCTTCCAACTAATTTTTAATTATTTGTAACATAAATTATCCTAGCTATAACTTTAAGGGGTTGTGCCCCTAGACACCCTGTTGCCCCCCTCTCAGTAGGTCCTAGATCCACCCATGATGGATGGCATATACTTTCATCATTTCATCAAAGTAATTTTAGAAGTTGCAATTAGCTACGTACGTACGTATAATAATGACCAAATGCTATCTGCTATAAAGGAAGGTTGTCTGAGATCTTAAATGTATCTATTAAACTTATACAAAACAGAAATAGTTCAAACAACAATGGCAATATGTTTATCGATATACCAAATATAATAGTATAGATGCCTTTCTTAGAAATATGCCATTGTGTATAGTGTCTTTAAGTATGTATAAGTCATTTTGTTATATAATCCAGAAGATCACCAGCCTATACTGCCTTGATGTTCTACTAAAGCTGTATCTACATAATAATGTAGATACATAGCTAATTATAAACAGTAAACAACATGTTCATAGGTATGGCTAGCTATAATATTTATTAAACTTGGTTATGTAGCTAGCTAATTGTTTACAATGCAGGATTACTTTTAGCCATGTTTTGTATATTTAAAATTATTTTATAGACAATATGCAGTAGACCATTGACTAGCTACAAGATATCAATGTCTTAAACAAACAAGTTAGTATAAAGAGTATGATTACAATTTTACAAGCCTATAGCTACAGGCTATGAATATATCCTGCATTCTACCAAATATGGTTATATGATTATGAATGTTGCTCATGCAGTTTACTGTAATGTGCACTGCCACACAAATCCTTCAACCACTAACTTTATTATAATCAATGCATGGCTATAACTCTGAAGATTACTTCACTAATGCTGTGACATTAGAAGTAGCCATGCATGTAGTTAGCTGTACATTCTTCACTATAACTATTAGTAGATACACAACTAGCTAGCTACACAGACAAAAAGTAAATGATATACAGCCTTATGAACGCTTTAGCGTGAGGCAAGTAATCATGTTCTATTGAGCCCCCTGTATATACGTATGATGTGTATGTCTGCAACTGATGTAGAGGACCTCCTGAATGGTTATATATAGTAAGATTACTTGGTTAATGAAATTGTAGGTTTACAGGTAACCAAGAGGCCATACTTTATGCTTAATTAAATAACATTTATATTTTTCATAGAATTCATTATATCGATGTGTGTAAAGACTGAACTGGAGCAAAAATGATCTCAACTGCTCTTTAATGTTATTTATCAGCCATTTTATGCCACACTTGATTTAGAGTGACCAACCAATATATTATTAGCATGTTATCATGCAATGAATGACATCTAGAAAATGATATACATATGCTAAATTACACCTGATGTGTAAACTGCTTATATAATTAGGCTTATTGTGACTACAACACCAGCTGAACAGTGAAGATCCTGAGCTGGTTCCTCGTGTTAAAAGCAAATTGTAGAAAGCCGGGGAATTAACACACATGATTGTAATAGCTACGTAAACACAATGACGGTTTTATAAGTACGTATAATAAAAAATCTGTACGTGGTTATATATAATTTGTTGCTGCAATGTAATAGCTATAGCTAGCCACTCTAGTATGTTATGATTCCCGCTCTTGTCTAAACTAGCATGTCTTGTATTCCCAAGCCGTAAAGGTAACTACGTATGTAGCAATGTGTGAACTTACTGCTTAGTATTATTATAACTAACAAACGGCTGCACCATGCAAGGCTTAAAACTTCTGTAGATTCCTCCAGCCTAGAGATTAGCTAAGTGATTACTTTTAAAGTTCTCAAGCCAACATATATATATAGTGTTCATGCTACTATTCAACTTTGTTTATATAGAGACTGAGCAAACAATTACATGCATGCATGCATGCTATAGCTATAATTATGATTTGCAGCAACCATTTCATTTTAAGGGCTATCAATCAACTTCACAGTGTCACCACTGACATGCAAATAACCATCTTGTGGTGGTCTGTTATGTACAGAACCATGCATAAAATCAGAAATGAATGATATAGATGATTTAAGCTATAGCCGGTGCCAGTGTGGTGAGGTGATTACGTACTTAAAAGAACTCAGGCCAATGACGTATAACTACCATGCATGCACATACTTACGAGACATGTGTATGCATGTGTATGAGTCTAACAGGTGCATGTGGAGGATCGGAAGAACAACCTCCATTGTAGTATAACCTAGTTCAAGCTGTATATATCTTAGAGTACTTGACAATTTCATGGCTATACAGTTAAACACCCTGGCCTTCCAAGTCGGTATATGGACTGCTTGAGGTTAATTACATAATGCACATGTGTATCACCTAGTATAATAATAAGATACACAAACATATGTGACTGTCTCTGCAAAAACCGACCATGTTTGCACCAAAACTGAAATCACTTTTATTGCACAAGAGCATAGCTACACTCAATAACTATCTATGCATAGTGTCTCCGCTGTCCAATGTGAGCTGGTCTACTTTTCTGGAGGGCATTTGATCGACCCTGTGATGTTACGGTTAAGAGAATGGCACCAACAGAGGGCACTTATCAGTGAGCCGGCAATGACCTGGAACTGCTCCCATCCTTAGCTAGATGCCTCCTGGCCTTGTGGTGTGGTATGGGCTCAATGTGGCTACTTTTGGTGGCTTCTCCTGCTCTAAACCAGTAGCTGTATAAAGGTCTGAGCCCCCTATCCCACCCCTCCCCTTCCTCCCACCCACCCACCCCCTCTCTCCGTTGGACTGAAATTAGTGCACATCAGCCATTCACAAGGTCAACTATACGAAATCTAATGGATTACTCTGTTTATTGCTGCTAATACATGACGACCAGCTACAGGCAGCAGGTTGCTTTAATTAATATAATATTTTGAAATGGAATTTCCCGAAATACTACCGAGTGCGAACTAGGCCGGTTTTTCCTCAGAAGGTCAGATATTATAGAGATCCATATAATGATATGTGACCATCTACACACAAGTGAAATAATTAGAATATCTACCTCTGCAGCCCTGAAACTCTAACCCACAAGCCAACCAAAAGTATTTCTGCAATTATTCTGAATGTAGCTACATGTATTCCTAAAAGATTTATCAAGTTGTAGCTATAGTCATTAGACAAATACATATTTCAGGCTAGGCAAATTAGCTCCTTAGAACTATTAGCTGGCTATGTGTCTCTTGTGTGTAGATGGTAGGTTTTCCAAAATCAGGTCACATAACTATGTTAATTCTATTGCTATGTTATTTAAATAAAGTTTTAATCCATTAGACTGTAAATTAATGTTTATTAGTTAGTTTTATATAATTAGTAATTATATAACTGACTAGCTAATAAACATGTACCACTATATAGCTAGCTAAATAGTTGAGCCACATTTTTAAGTGGCTTCTAATCTAATTATTAGTCCATTCATTACAGAGCCAGATTTCCTACATGCAATTTATAATATTAATTATCATCAGATTGATGTCTACAACAACTTACAGTATATAAAGACCCAACAGTGCCAACACATTAGCTACGTACCTATATGTTCAGCGATTGACAAGTCTGTACTAAAGACAGCTAACTACTACAAAATGCTGCGATTTGCGATTGTACTGCTAACGTGTTTCTTTTTGCAAGCTAATTGTGAGGTAAGCATGCATGGCAAATAGCTATACATACTAAAGATACATGGGCTAACTACTTACATCTGTGCTGATTTGTTGCTGTAGATCCAAAGGACAAGTGAAGAAAAGAAGTTGTATATACCATTTTATAAATTGTATACACCAAGAGTTATACGGTCCACTGCTGAGTTTACGTCCAGTTACTATAACTACTCACAGACTGCTATAACCTTTGGTCCAGGTACAAGCTATAGACGGCTCTTCAAACTACCATTGATACCAGGAGGTGTGTTAGGTTATCGTCCAGATATTACTGTGAAAATAACAGTGGGATTACAAAATGCTATACGCAGTGGTGACAGTGATCCAAAGTTTCTGATATCTGACGGAGTGACAGGAATAGGATTTGAGATGAGAGAGGAAGGATCGATTCACTGTCAAGGTATACAGGGAATCATGGGTGATACTATTACCTCACGCTCAACCAGAGGTGGTGCTTCTTATTCAGTACCAGATTCTGTCTTACCAGAACAATTTGTTCTTACCTTGGCTCCATCTCAGTATTGGGGATTGTGCTACTCTTCTATTTCTAATGGCATAATATCTCCAGTATTCTATACTCGATCCTTGGACCTTAGGCAAGGACTGTGTCTAGAGGTATATGCTGAAAACGCTAGTGAACGATATCTCATCAACTATATTATTGTTGAGATTCACGAAAACTGAAACTTACATTGTTAATGCTGTTAATTGTAGCTATAGCATGTATATATAGGTCTTAGGCTAGTACATAGCTAACTAGCTACGTATGTATATGTAGCTAGCTACATGCTTTACTTGTACATGCATTTGCATGACAGTTTTTTCTGTGATTCTTTTCATGTTTCACATTATTGATAAAATTGTACCCATGCATATTTTTTAAGTATGCAAAGGTGATTGCAAAAACTACCTAGCTACCTAGCTAGCTACATAGAAAACATTCTTGGGTAGCTACAAGATTTAGTTACGTATATCTATAGAGAGCTATATAATGTATAATTGTGTAGCTGGACATGAAGTGCTCTTGTAAACAGCATTAATGCATGAATATATAATTATAACCTTTACAACACAGTAAATTACTTTCCAAGTTAAGCAACCACTATCACCATGACGATATGATAGAGTCATCAGAAATTCGCATGTAGGAGTAGCTGATTCTAGCACATGGCATAGAGCTGCATTAATTAGCTATGCCAGAATAATTGTTATTATGCTGCAAGTAGATAGCTAGCTACTAAGAAAAAATGCAAGAAACTGGGTCTTTGGTCATGGCCAGCATACAAAACAGCTGGATCAATATAGCTAGCTACTCTAATAGAACAGTCAAACAGTTTGGTTTACTTAGGCCACTCTAATAGAACAGTCAGGTTGGAGTAAACCTTCTATTATACTCTAGCATGCAGGTCAGAACATAAAGGGATAGGTTTATAAATCTACACCCTGTCAGTGTATAATTCTAGCTACATACATATAATACTGTACTATTTATTTACCGGGTGGTAAGAATATACATAAGCAGCTATCACCAGGCAGTGATGTCTATTCAACTGGTGAAGTGACTTCAATTTCCTACAAGACTTTTTACTATGTTGTCCTATATATAGGTATGCATGCAGTTCCTAGCTTGTTGACATCATGCAGCTTTTGAGTATTTTTATGCAATAATAAATGGAGTGAAAAGAAAAGAAGGGTCAGCTTTGAATGAAACGTAAAGTGAACTTAAGTGAAATGATTACTATTTGCATAGTAACTAGCTAACTATAATAGTGTAGCTATATCATTGTACAAAGATGTGATGATGATCTTTTTCTAGGGTAGCTATGTGTTATGCCGGATGCAATCATGAGTAACTACTGCTAGAGATTCTGGTCCATGTCTCATATCAGAGCTGGTGGCTCTTGATAGGTTTAACAAGGAACAGAACAAGAAACATGCTCCTAAAATCTTTGCCTTCTATAAAGAACAGCTTGGAATACAAGTATGTGTTTCTAGATATCTATATAGGAGACGGACTATGTGTAGAGGATAAAATATATTTTATAGTTAGCTATTGCATAAGTTATTATATATACGGGTTGTATGGCTAGCTCAGGGCTGTGTGAAAAGTCACGGATTATCATTATAATAACTAGCTATGTGGCATAGCTGTTTCTTGATTAATCTTTAGTGCTAACGAGCCAGAAGTCATACGTACCTTAAAACAAACACTGAGAATTATCAATAGAAATCTTTGCTGAAAAACAGGTTAGCTACTTACGTAGTACTGACATAATCAATTATGTATCTGATTAAAGTTTATTGTAGGATAATTTTATGATGATACCTCACTTCATTCAAAATAGCTACATAACTGTTTGATATAACAAGCAAAATTTAATGTAAGATCATTTATTATCAGCATAGATTTTATGCAGTTTATCATTTACACAGTCTTAGGCCAACTCTCTAGCTCAGAATGATCTTATTGCAATAACTTTAAGCCTTAAATGAATTTAATTGTGTGGTGTAGTCAATGTGGTGGGTGGGTGCAACCATTCAGTAGATTTATATAAGTAGCTATTGATGTCAAGAAATTTTTATGCTGATATACATAGAAATTAATATAATGTTATGTACCAAAAAAGATTGATTGTCTTAACTAGTAATTATATACATGTAAAGTGAATATAATCTAATAAAACAGTCTAACTTTTATAACAGTAAGATATTAACTACGGTATACCATGAATGTTCTATTAGAGAGTATTGGTTTAGGTATTTAACGAATGAAAGTTTATATTTCACCCACCATGCATGCCTATTGTGCTGGTTATTAGCTATGCTGGTACATTTGACACAGGCCCATCAATATTATATTATATTAATGTAGATGCATGTGTTCACTATCAGAAAGTATTGTACAGTAATGTACACATGCTATTGGGCATTATATGACCAAAAAACATGCATGGGTTCATACTTACAATTTTTCAACTTCAAAAATCTGTATACCAGGTTTTTAAATGAGCAAATCAGGTGTGCATGCATACACATTTCCAAACCCAAATCTGACAATCGTGGTAGTGATAGCTACGAATAATTGTCAAAATCTCACAATCATTAATCCCTATATAGCTAACTACTGAGCTGTGCACCCATTCATCCTGATTAAAAGACATATTGTTCACTTTAATTTACAAGCCATTTTAAAAGTAAAATCACAATCCAAGCCAGAATGGATGCTTGCCAACTCTTGATAGATAATATCAACCTTGTGTGGCCACACCTAGATATACCATGGTAAGATTTATCTATGCTAGAACCACACCACAGTTAGGAGGACTTGCAACGGTGGTCAGAGCACATTATAATATCACCTTTACAGTTAAAGGCTACTTTGAAGTACTGAGTGACAGTATCTACATACTGTTTATCAAATAACAACAGTGCATGCACACATCTCTAGTATTATCATTGAATTTAGGTACTATACAGTATGTATATACAAAATCTATTATTATAGTGTTTAACAAGGTATAACAAAATAGACAACACTGTTGTGAGAATTGTGTAATTCTCTGCTACTAATTCCTATCAATGTGTAACGCTAAAAGAGTACTACGTAGTCCTTCGCATGGCAGCACCATTCCTAGCCGAACAGTTTGATATAACATGGCTGACAGTAGGGACGATCGTTGTGTTCCTTGAAGGTGCTCTTGTTCAACACCTTCAGACAAAATGTACAGGTGAAATGTTCTGGGTGAAATTTCTTGCCCATGGCGCTGACGCAACTCTTCTTTATCAGCTTTTTGCACGTCTCACACACCTGGTTCTTGGCAAAATAATAGTGGTTCTCACAATATGGCTGACCATTGTACTCAAAGTAGTCTCCTTTGGGAAACGTCACATGACATTCCTACAGTAGCGATAACATAGTAGTGAAATTGTGTGTGTGCGCGTTTGTGTGGTTTGTATACATACAGTATGTACGTAGATACATTTAATACCCTGAAATAAACAAGTGCCTCTGTGGCCTAATGGAGAAGGCATTGGCCTCCTAAGCCAGGGATTGTGGGTTCGAGTCCCACCAGGGGTGAAAAATTTCTTTGTTATCACACATAAATAATATTTGCAATTCATCATGTAAATTACTCAATGTTGCTTTAGGACCACATCAAACATTCCAGTGGAAAGGATATTCCAGAGAGCAATTGCTTTAATGGAATAGTTGACTGTTCCATTAGAGATATATATATACTCAGTACATGCACTAAACATCATTTGGGACCCAATGCCCTTCTCTACATCATAGCTTTGCTTACGTGGTGGAAATCAGTTAGACCTTCAGGCTTCAGTGCCTGTTTTATTTGTTGGATAACAATTTTCTACAATTCTCTACATTTTTTCTTTAATAGTATAACAATTGTAATCAGTGTTAACACAATGCTCATAAAAGTTGAAACTTGAAAAAGCATTTAAAAAGTACTCAAGAAAATATCCAGACCTTGTTAATGTACACATTAAAAATGTTGTATAGTGTAGCTAGCTATGAAACGAAAATCTGTCTAGTTTTACTTTAAACAGTTTAACAGTTTTACGTAGTTAGACTACAACATACAGTATAACACTCTTAATTGTTATCAGTTACAAGAATTACACTTACATGTTGTTAACTTAATCAGCTATGTATCCACATACATATGACAGAAGCTCCTGTGGCCTAATGGATAAGGCATTGGTCTTCGGAACCAGGGATTGTGGGTTGGAGTCTCACCAGGAGCAAATTTGTGTTTCTTTTGATTTTTTGTATGTAACTTGTCATTTTGTTTCTTTCATAGCTGGTCTCACATACATAATTAAACCACTAACTGTATGGGGGAACCATTAGCAGCATAATATGCATGTAGCTATGCATGACAAAATGTACGTAGTGAAAACACATAGTTTTGAGCTGAGAAAGTAAACTCCCTCAGTACTACTAAGACAATTTCAGTGGTAATTATTAACTGTCACGTATTCAATGTACGTATAGATGCAATATTGTTTGTGCCAATTACAATCTTTTTTACCAGGCAAGTTAAAGCAGTATATATGCATGTATGCATGTATGCATGTATGTATGTATGTATGTATGTATGTATGTATGTATGTATGTATGTATGTATGTATGTATGTATGTATGTATGTATGTATGTATGTATGTATGTATGTATGTATGTATGTATGTATGTATGTATGTATGTATGGATGTATGCACGCATGCATGCATGTATGTATGTATGTGTGTATGTAGCTATGTATGTATGACTAAAGGAAAGGAATGAAGTATTATTGTCAATGTCATGTTTTGATTTCATGAAATTATTGGCACATTTTCTATAAAATTTTGTAGAAAATTACTATTCAAATGATCAGGCAGTCCACTATCTTATTCATGAATAGTCTCAAAACTATATATCACAATAGTGAATACTATTCAGATAATCGCTCAGCCCTAATACATACATAACATATGTATGTATGTTTATATACGTAACTCACTAGACAGTTGAAGCATTCTGGGTGCCATGTGTATATAGCGGAGGGCAGTGATGAAGCTCTCCATGATGGCCCTCTTGCAGCGGTTACACACTTGGGAGCATACTTCTCATAGTATAGTCTTCCCGACAGTAGGCCTTCCCGTCCTTCTCGTGAATCCCTCATCACCAAAATGCCTGCCACACAACGTGCAAAATAAATGCTCCAGATGCCATGTCTTACCCAAGGCATTTATACAACACTGGAGGATTAACAGAACAGTAATGTAAAAACACACCAAGCAAGACGTATACTGATGTATTTATGTTATTATGTGACATAACAGCAACCACACTAGAGAACAAGCCAGGGATTTTAAAATGTGGTACAAAACTTTAAACACACATATGTATACATACGTACAATGCAACATAGCTATATACGTACTGGTGAACGCATACACAACCACATGAAACTTCCAGTTGTTTTGCCAGCATTTTAACCAGCATGTTTGCTTATAATAACATCTGTTATAGTTAGCTACTTCCAAAATGTAGTGATATACAGTTACTAAACAAAAACACCCTGGGTGTAAAAAATGTGATAAACATACAGCATTATATAAATAGATAACTATATGTGCGACCAAATACTTTGATATCAGCTGAGGCCAAGAAGTTAGCTAGCTATTTATCAAAAATCTTTTTAACTACGTACTTGAATGACATACAATAGTTTATAGCATATTTTCACAACTATGATTGGCTTTGTCACTTGGTCACCTTTTTCACATCATGAATATCATGATTATTAATAAAGGTGACTAAGTGACAAAGCCAATCATAGTTGTGAAAATACCCTGTAAACTATTGTAGCTTATGTCATTCAAGTATATATAGTTAAAAGGTTTTTTTGATAAATACGTAGCTATATAACTGCTTGGCCTCAGCTGATATCAACCCCATTCATTCGTATATGGTATCCTTGTCATTACACTGGACCTTCGGTCTCGTGTAGCTAATAACAAATGTACCATACAAGTGAATGAATGAAGTATAACTTGTTTATCTTCCTCATAGACTGGGGTATACTCATGCAGAATGAGTCCTTGTTATTACACAAGACCAAAGGTTGAGTGTAATAACAAGGATACCATACGAGTGAATGCAGTTAACTTGTTTATCCCCCTCATACACCATAACCAATCAAATGTGTGTCATATTTGCCAGTAACCAAATAAGGTGCCGAATTAACATGTGTTGTAAGTGTAAGATTTCTGGTTATAGTTGATAACTAATTTATTTCTCTGGTGGCTTCTTTGGTCCTCCCACACACTGAGAGATAATTATAATAGTTATCATTTTATGCTTTAGTTTAAACTGCATGCATGGAAATTTATTTTGCAAGAACTGTTAGCTACAGGTGTATAATAAATTATAGTGGATGGCATACGTTCATCAAAATAAATTTAGACTTACAGTTAGCCGTGTAGCTAGCTAGCTAGTCTATATACGTATAATGATCAAATGCTATCAATCAGGACTGCTGTAAAGGAAGGTTGTCTGAAATCTTAAAAGTAGCTACTAGCTATTAAACTTTAATAGCTATATGAAATAGAATTAGTTCTTGTTGTTTTGCAAACCATTAGCTAATGCCAATTAGCTAACTATATGTTTATTGATATGCCTTTCTTAGAAATATGCCACTGTATAGCTAGCTAGCTACATGTAGCTGGTGTCTTTAAATAAGTAATTTTGTTATTTTATTACAATCCAGAAGACCACCATGCAACCTATACTGCTTTGATGTTCTACTATAGCTGTATACATAATTACATAAATATACGTAGATAGAAATGTATATGTAGCAACATGCAATTTATTCATATAGCTAGCTAGCTACAATGTAACTACTTTTAATTAAACTTGGTTAGCTATGTGGCTAATTGTTTACAATACATTAAATAAATTATGTAGCTATGACAGACATTATGTCAATAGACCACTGACTATATAGCGGGCTACCGGCAAGATATCAATGTCATAAACAAACAAGTTAGTATAAAGAGTATTATATGATTACAACGTTACAAGCCTCTGCATTCTATATTCCTACCAAATATGGTTGTATGATTAATGGATGTTGCTCATGCAGTTTACCGTATACATGTGCACTGCCACACAAATTCTTCAAACACAAACTTTATTATAACTAAGGCATACGTAGCTATACCTAACTCAGAAGATTACTTCACTAATGTTGTGACATTAGAAGTAGCCATGCGTGTAGTTTGCTGTACATTCTTCACTATATTAGTAGATAGCTAGCTACATAAAGAAAAAGTAAATGATACAGTCTTATTATTACAAAATTTGTTACATAGCTATACTCTTTATTTTTCTGGCTCTCAGCATGGCTAGGTATATCATTAAATTTTGGTTATTCTTTGAGTGTTTATACCGTAGCTATACCTTATAATAGTTCAGTCATATATAGTAGCTAGCTATAAAGCTACAGCCAATATAAAAATGTAGCTATATATAGCTCAGTAGAAACTTTTGCCACATTAATTTTGTTGTGCATATAGCTATACAAATGAAGTTGCAGTGATAAAAGTCAAGTTATAAAAGCATCTATATAATACAACAGAAATGAAATGCCTTTTACAAGCAAAAGGTAGCTAACTATAGTATTACTTGATCTTCTTTTCTTCTCTGAGAGTTGCTTACTATACAGCTATAATATATGTAGCTACAAATTAAATTAAAGCCATGCTCACTGTTTAACTTTACAACTACATAGTAGCTACATGCACTGATAGGCTAAGCTCTGAATAGGCTATGTACACAAGTTATAAAAACATTGTGTAAAGAAGTTATTGTTTACTGAGCTGAAATTGATGATTAACCAACCATGCAAGGGTGATAAAATTTCAGCTAAAATACAAGTTCTCATACACGTGTACAGTAGAAATAACAAAGGTGATGCAATCATGATTAATTATCCTCCCCGCAGAGCCTGGAAGGATATAATGATCGGTTTGGGAGACCCAGAGAAATAAGGAGTAGCTATGTAACAAATTTTGTAATTATAATTACTTTTTCTTTATGTAGCTAGTTGTGTATCTACTAATAGTTATAGTGAAGAATGTACAGCTAACTACATGCATGGCTACTCCTAATGTCACAGCATTAGTGAAGTAATCTTCAGAGTTAAGAAATTTCTATGGACGTAATCTCAACAGTTTGAGTGATACTATAGTACTGTACAATAGCGGGGAGGACTGCACACTTATGTGCTCTTGTACATGTTAAGCATTAGCTAATGGTTAAAATTTAGCTATAGCTAGATACTGTTATAACCTGACACTATAAGATAAAACATATGGCTAGCTATATAGCTATATATGGTTATAGCTATAGCTATAAGCTATATGCACGTACTGAAATCTTCCCAAACAGCTAACCAAGATTTTAGATATCTATTGTGGTTGCATTGAACAGATCTCAAGATTTTCTAGCTATGTATATATTTTGGAGACAGTTAGCTGATATTATAGACAGCTGGTGTCTTGATTACATACGTATATATAGCTACACAATGGCTTAATTGATTAGGGAGATTTCACTGTGTTCTCTTTTTCATTATTATACAAGTATTGAGGTACGCATCAACATAAAAAGGTCTCTGAGAAAGTTAGATCTAGCTATGTATGACTATCTAATTATTTGTGTAGTAATATGGCATTCCGAATCTTGCCTTGTGTACGTAACTACATCCATGTCTTTTAAGTTTATCTATCACTGCAACATTATACGTATATTAATTCTCACCATTAAAAATGCATACTTACATATATACATGCGTACGTATCAGAAATATATACGTATTATTATAGCTTATATACACACAATACATTATAAAGTATTCATATGATATGTTGCTATGTAGCTATGCAAAATGCTTAATATGGTCTTCTTTATAAATTGCATGTAGGTAAACTGGCTCTGTAATGAATGGACTAATAATTACATGGAGCACTAGAAGCCACTTAAAAGTGTAACTTTAATAGTGGTACATGTTTATTAGCTAGATATAGTCTAATGGATTAAAACTTCACTGAAATACGTATCATTAGATTGATGTCTACAACAAGTTACAGTATATAAAGACCCAACAGTGCCAACACATTACGTATGTTCAGCGATTGACAAGTCTGTACTGAAGACAGCTAACTACTACAAAATGCTGCGATTTGCGATTGTATTGTTAACGTGTTTCTTTTTGCAAGCTAATTGTGAGGTAAGGATGCATGGCAAATAGCTATACATACTAAAGATACATGGGCTAGCTACTTACATCTGTGTTGATTTGTTGTTGTAGATCCAAAGGACAAGTGAAGAAAAGAAATTGTATATACCATTTTATAAATTGTATACACCAAGAATTATACGGTCCACTGCTGAGTTTACGTCCAGTTACTATAACTACTCACAGACTGCTATAACCTTTGGTCCAGACACAGGCTATAGACGGCTCTTCAAACTATCATTGATACCTGGAGGTGTGTTAGCTGCTTATCCAGATATTACTGTGAAAATAACAGTGGGATTACAAAATGCTATACGCAGTGGTGACAGTGATCCTAAGTTTCTGATATCTGATGGAGAGACAGGAATAGGATTTGAGATGAGAGAGGAAGGATCGATTCACTGTCAAGGTGTACAGGGAAACATGGGTGATACTAGCTCATTTTTATCCAGAGGTGGTGCTTCTTATTCAGCGGTATCAAAATCTATCTTACCAGTCGAGAACAGTTTGTTCCTACCTTAGCTCCATCTCAGTATTGGGGATCATGCTACTCTTCTATTTCTAATGGTTTAATATCTCCAGTATCCTATACTCGATCCTTGGACCTTAGTCAAGGACTGTGGTTAGAGGTATATGCTGAAGATAGTGGTGAACGATATCTCATCAACTATATTATTGTTGAGATTCATGAAAACTGATTTGATAGCGAACTGTACATTGTAGGTCTTAGTTCACCTAGTAGGCTAGTACATACGGTAGTTAGCTATAAGCTATGTAGCTACATGTGTATGCATGTTTTATTATACGCATTTACATTACAGTATTTTTCTGTGATTCCTTTTCATGCTTCACATTATTGATAAAATTATAGCTACCCATGTTTTAAGTATGCAAAAGCGATTGGAAAAATTATGCATGATTATATCTATGCATAGAAAACATGCATTCTTGGGTAGCTACAAGAATTAGCTACATGCATAGAGGGCTATATAATGTATAATTGTGCAGCTGGATTTAAGTTCTATATTATACGTAAGTAGCTAATTATATAACATGAAGTGCTCTTGTAAACAATATTAATGCATGAAATTCAATATATATCACCTTAACAACATGGTAAATTACTTTCCAAGTTAAGCAACCACTATTACGATGAAGTCATCAGAAATTCACATGTAAGAGTAGCTGATTCTAGCACATGGCGTAGAGTTACTTAATTAGCTATGTGCCAGAATAATTGCAATTCTAGCATTATGCTGCAAGTAGATAGCTACGTACTAAGAATCAAAAAATGCAAGAAACTGGGCATGGCACACAAAACAGCTGGATCAATATAGCTAGCTACTCTGATAGAACAGACAAACATTTTATTAAAGCACTCAGGTTTACTTAGGTTACTCTAATTGAGCAGTCAGGAAATTGGTGTTTTACTAACTAGCAGATCAGAACATAAAGTGATGGGCTTTTAAGATAATTATAACAATAGAAGTCATATATCTATAATTCTAGCTACATACGTGTGGGTGCAACCATGCAATAGATTTATATATAAAGTACTGGAATGTCAAGAAATCAGTAGTGCATTTTAGTGTTTTTATGCTGATGTGGTTGAGGAGGTGGTCTGAAGACCACAAAGGGATCCGCGGCATCCGCCCTAGCATGAGTTTACTATTAAATTTCATATGCATGGATGTATACATAGCAAGGCACGGCATGCTGGCTGCATAATATTAATAGGCTGGTCCTGAATGCTTTATTAGAGTATTTCAATACCAAACTCTTAGTGTTTACTGTATACGGTATTAAATATACACTGACTGTTCTATTAGAGAGTATTGCTCCATTTTAAAGAAACGAAAGTATATAATTATTTCACCTACCATGCTAGCAATGCATCAGCATATTGTGCTTGGCACATTTTGATACAGGCCTATAGCTATCAATATTAATTTTACATATTGCAGATGCATGTGTTCAATTTCAGAAGAGTATTGTACAGTAGTGTATACGTGCTGTCCGGCATTATATGACCAACCAGATTTGCAAAAACATGCATGGTTCACGCTTCAATTAGATGTGTTATGTGAACTGAATGAGCAAATCAGATGAGCAAATCAAATGAAAAATGAAATTAAAATGAGCAAATCAAATGTGTTTAATTAAGCAAATCAGATGTGTTTAAGCGAATCAGAAATACAAGCTACGTGAACTATGTGTACATATGCACGTTTCCCAACCCAAATCTGATAATCGTGGTAGTGATAGCTACGAATAATTGATACGAACCTCAAAATCTTACCATCATTAATCCTACTTTACCAAATCAGTGTCCCACAAGAGCTGTACACCCGTTCATCCTGATTAAACAACATGACACTATTCACTTTAATTTACCGGTATAAGAAAGTGTAAACTTAACAGTAGCCAGCTTAAACACATTATTAGGTCTTCAGTTAAAATCTTTCACTTTGTGTCCGGTAAAGTGATCATGAGTGGTTACGTAGGTTGCAGTCCTCCTACATACGTACCATATACATAGCTATTATCTAAGGTTCTAGTATGTATATCCACACGAGGTTGATTTTATCCATCTAGAGTGCATTCTAATTCTTTAACTTGTTGAGGAGTATGGGGAATATAGGATCTCGACTCAGTGTGATTACTGTGCATATACGGAGTTAAACTTTCTGACAGTATCTACATACTATTTATCACATAACAGTGCATGCACACATCTCCATTGAGGTACTACAGTATATACAAAATCTATTATTATAGTGTTTAACAAGGTATAACAAAATAGACAACACTGTTGTGAGAATTGTGTAATTCTCTGCTACTAATTTCTATCAATGTGTAATGCTAAGAGTACTATGTAGTCCTTTGCATGCAAGGCAGCACCATCCCTAGCTGAACAGTTTGATATAACATGGCTGACAGTAGGGACGATCGTTGTGTTCCTTGAGGTGCTATTGTTCAACACCTTCAGACAAAATGTACAGATGAAATGCTCTGGGTGAAATTTCTTGCCCTTGGCGCTGATGCAGCTCTTCTTTATCGGCTTCTTGCACGTCTCGCACACCTGGTTCTTGGCGACGTAATAATGATTCTCACAATATGGCTGACCATTGTACTCAAAGTAGTCTCCTTTGGGAAATGTCACATGACATTCCTACAGTAGCGATAACATAGTGAAAGTGTACTCTGTGTGTGTGTGTGTGTGTGTGTGTGTGTGTGTGTGTGTGTGTGTGTGTGTGTGTGTGTGTGTGTGTGTGTGTGTGTGTGTGTGTGTGTGTGTGTGTGTGTGTGTGTGTGTGTGTGTGTGCGTGCACATTATATACACCTGGTTCTTGGCGATGTAATAATGATTCTCACAATATGGCTGACCATTGTACTCAAAGTAGTCTCCTTTGGGAAATGTCACATGACATTCCTACAGTAGCGATAACATAGTGAAAGTGTACTCTGTGTGTGTGTGTGTGTGTGCGTGTGCGTGTGCGTTATATACATACAGTATGTACGTACATATATACATAGATGCTTTTAATATCCTGAAATAAAACCAAACTAAACAAGTGCCTCTGTGGCCTAATGGAGAAGGCATTGGCCTCCTAAGCCAGGGATTGTGGGTTTGAGTACCAACCAGGGGTGAAAACTTTCCTTTTTATTGCAAATAATATTTGCAGTTTATTATGTAATTTTTCATTGTTGTGTTAGGACCACATCAAACATTCCAGTGGGAAGGATGTTCCAGAAAGTGACTGCTTTAATGGAATGGTTGATTGCTCCATTAGAGTACACTCAGTGCATGCACTATACAGCACTAAACATTTGGGACCTACGTAGTCTACATCACAGCTCTCCTTACATGGTGGAAGTCAAAAATTTTTTCTTTAACAGTATAACATTTGTAATCGGTGTTAACCACAATGCTCATAAAAATTGGAACTTGAAAAAGTATTAAAGTACTCAAGAAAAATTCAGGTCTTGTTAACGTATATGTTAAAATATATTGTAGCTATAGTGTATGAAATGAAATCTGTCTAATTTTGCTTTAAACAGTTTAACAGTTTTACGTAGTTAGACTAGCTAGCTATATGCGTATATATAACACTCTTAGCTGTTAATAAAATTGTATCAATTTTACAAGATTTATACTGATTTAACTGCATAAAAATTAGGGGTGGGACGATACCATTTTTACACCTGACAATTATTTCATAACTTATGTAAGTATCACGGTAACAGCAAATATCATGGTATTAGCATATACGTATAATCTATCCAGTAAGCTCCCGATTATCAATGGTTTCTTATTATCGATATGGGGTACTTAATTATCAATACATTAGTATACGTTAAAACACGGATATATTTTGTGTTGGTTTCTTTCTTGTGTGACGCGAAGCAAGGCGAACTGAGGTGAACCGCTATGTGAAGTATTTTCGGTGAAAAGTACATAGGCGCTTACTTGCTCTACAATTACCTGTTTTGGCCGATGGCATTTCTTCTAAAAACAGACCCATTTCATGTCATTGACCTATCTTTTCACGAGTCCTTCTTGTGCGAAATTCACATAGGCGCCTGATGATTTAATAGTTGTGGAATGCAGGGAAATTTTTTGGGATTTTTGAAGGCCATATGTGTGAGTAATTATACTGTTAAAGTTGTGGTTACTGATAATTGAAGCATAAACGTTAATGCAATATTGATAATATGGGGCGGGTATTGATAATGCACCTAGGGCTATAGATCCATAGGTTATAATGCACCTATAGACCCTTAGCCACATTTGTAACCCATGTGTGCTATAAAGCAAATATAATAATGTAATAATAATAAAGTAAATAACGCTTGTGAACATTTAAGCGCACATAATTTCTGATTCATTAGCACTATGTGCTTATAATTTCAAGAGCCATTAATAAGGATTTTAACGAGATAAAACCTTTTATATTCTGCGATACTTCCTCACAAAGTTATGAAGCTAGTAAGTTTATAAATGGGAGTTTACGCTACAATATTACGTATACTATACTGTATGTATAAATGTACCATGAACCGTGTATCATAACGTGTTACCACAATGTGCATAGGCCAACTATACTGTCTATAGATCAAATAAGCCGTACATATCTAAATACAAACAAACTTTGTCTAGGCTGCATGAGTAAACTGGATAAGTGGATCAACAATGTAAGACAAATGTCAACATGATATTACTGTCTTCTTGATATTATCATTTTTAGCACTAGGTTCTAATGATACCAGTATATACTTGCGTATTATCTACGTAGTTGAGTATTGTATTTCAACAATAATATTAAGTATCGTCCCATCCCTACATAAATACAATGCATACACCTTATAAAATATTATTCAAACATGTACGTAGTTAGATATGTCTATTACCCTATGGCGGGTTTTATTTGCGATGTGCAATTTTTGCCATTGGTTCAAGTCCCACCAGGGGTGAATAGTTTTTTTTAATCACACATATTTATAACATCTGCAGTTCAATAGGCAACTATCCAATTTGTAGTACATTAAACATTCAAGTGGGAAGATCCAAAACTACAGATATATAGGCTAAAATGACTGCTATAATAGAATAATTGACTGTTCTATTAGAGTATATTGTTGCTTTACAATCTCATGGCCCAGAATCAAGAAATACACTAAATATTTGGGTGGATCTCTTGGCTATGTATGTTACTGCTCTACATACATGGAGTCAGTCAAAAAGACTTCCATTGTCAGTTTTATTGTTATCTGGGAGAAGACACAGACACACAGACACACATGTACTGACTTCCTGGTGCACCTGGTCGTCCAAAATCCAGTGATACCAGTTAACCAACAAAATTCTGTACTTGAAATTTTTCATAGATACCTAACACAAACCCAATGACACATGTGATCCATAACAAATTGATGTATTACCATCTAAAAGCCAGGCATTGTGTGATGTTAATCAACTGCGCATGCTATTCAATGTATGGTAATAGCAATTAATGACATCACGGATAAGTCACGTGAACAAAGATTCATCACTAAGGAACACATAGCAATGCATACAAATTTAATTCTTTCGGCTTTATACTCCAGTAGCTACATACTTAAGTGTGATAAAACATTTTAAAAGTAGTATAAAGTTGTTTTAAGCCGAAACTCTTACTGTAACACTACTCTATCCTAATTATGTTTCTTATTATGATACATTATGGTTACTAAATTTTTGTAGTTTAGCAAATTTATATCTGCTAATGCTCACAATTTGAAAAGCTCATACGTACATACCGTAATTATTTTTCAGATTACTTGCGAATTGTAATACAAACATGTGATCACCTATTGAACAAACGCATGATCTGTGATTTAAAATTCGTCTCCACCAGCAACATATATATATAGAAAAGTACGCTAGTCAGAACTGTTACTTAGTGCATCATTATAGCTTTAGCAATAGTTTTAAACTTAGAATTTAGTGCTGAGGTGCTGTTTTGAATGCAAAATATCACGTGTTTGGGTTTACTGATTTACATTCACAAGCAACCTGAAAATTACAGTATTTACGTATTCACTTTTACTTACATATAAAAATGCACCACTCTTGCTAAATTTAAAGTTAGTCAGGGGCGTAGCCAGGAATTTAGCTTTACTGAGGCAAGATTAAAAGGAAAAGGTGCTTCAAATGCAGGGGGTCTGGGGGGCACAGCCCCCCAGAAGCTGACGCAATACATCAAAGTCACTTTTAGTATTTTGTTGAACAGCTATGATAACATAATGACATAGTATGTATGTAATTATGTGTAGTTTATATGCATGTTGTAAAGTTACTGTAGCTAGTTACAATTTTAGACGATGATATCAAATCTCTTATAGTTGATGGCTCTATATATCACAACTAGCCAAAATTATAATTAGTTACTAGAGTGCATGTTTAACCAACCTTGCATAGGGTTTTCTGTCCCTACAATCTCCACAGGAGTAACTCTCTGAGTAACTAACTAACTAACTCAAAGTATTAAGAAATGTAATCAATGCGTGGGCGTCGATCCGTTATACTTTTGTACAAGCATACCTAGTAACTTTCAACAAAGAAGTCTGTTGAAGCTTTCTTTACACCACTTCGAATTCATCACTTTCTCTTTCTGGCTCATTCACATCAACCATTTATACATCTTCATCCATAATTATTTTTAACGGTCGATCGGATGTTTTTTAACAGTTGATCAGGTATTTTTTAACACTTGATCGGCAATTTTTCCAGTTAAAGATATTAAATGGCACTAAGGACTGCGAATCAGTTAGGCTCTGCCATTATGACCAAGAATATACTAGTGAGTAAATCGTTATGATATAGTGTAGTATAGCATCCCTATTAATATACTACATTAGGACCATTATCTGAGTGCTTGGCTTAGATTTCAATTTGTTTAATGAGGCATATGCCTCAATTGCCTGTATGTAGCTACGCCCCTGTTAGTACTTGCTATAATTTTAGATTTTATTTCGTAAACAGACAACAGAAGCTCCTGTTGCCTAATGGAGTAGGCATTGGTCTTCGGAACCAGGGATTGTGGGTTCAAGTCTCACCAGCTGGAGCAACGTTTATGCATTTTTTACCTTATTTTATTTTGTAAGTTTTGTAGACGCAGTTTTAAACTTGTAAGAAATGTCCTGATGTACGTACATACGTATGTATGTATGTATGTATGTATGTATGTATGTATGTATGTATGTATGTATGTATGTATGTATGTATGTATGTATGTATGTATGTATGTATGTATGTATGTATGTATGTATGTATGTATGTATGTATGTATGTATGTATGTATGTATGTATGTATGTATGTATGTATGTATGTATGTATGTATGTATGTATGTATGTATGTATGTATGTATGTATGTATGTATGTATGTATGTATGTATGTATGTATGTATGTATGTATGTATGTATGTATGTATGTATGTATGTATGTATGTATGTATGTATGTATGTATGTATGTATGTATGTATGTATGTATGTATGTATGTATGTATGTATGTATGTATGTATGTATGTATGTATGTATGTATGTATGTATGTATGTATGTATGTATGTATGTGTATGTATGTATGTATGTATGTATGTATGTATGTATGTATGTATGTATGTATGTATGTATGTATGTATGTATGTATGTATGTATGTATGTATGTATGTATGTATGTATGTATGTATGTATGTATGTATGTATGTATGTATGTATGTATGTATGTATGTATGTATGTATGTATGTATGTACGTACAATATTGTAAACTGATTAAAATTTGAAGCCTAATTTTGAAAAAAATCAGACCTACAATTTTTTTAACTTTCACTACAGAGTGATACATCAATAATACATAGCTAGATTGTGTATCTAAATTATATGTAAATCATTTTCAAGTTATAGAAACTATCAACCCTACAGTGTAACGACCTTTCTCAAATACAAGTGTTTCAGACTAAAAATAGTATGACAGGTATATAGCTACATACGGATTTACATACATATGTACATACATACATACATACATACATACATACATAGCATACATACATACATACATACATACATACATACATACATACATACATACATACATACATACATACATACATACATACATACATACATACATACATACATACATACATACATACATACATACATACATACATACATACATACATACATACATACATACATACATACATACATACATACATACATACATACATACATACATACATACATACATACATACATACATACATACATACATACATACATACATACATATACATACATACATACATACATACATACATATACATACATACATACATACATACATACATACATACATACATACATACATACATACATACATACATACATACATACATACATACATACATACATACATACATACATACATACATACATACATACATACATACATACATACATAGCATACATACATACATACATACATACATACATACATACATACATATACATACATATACATACATACGTACATACATACATATGTGCAGAATGAGCCCTTGTTATTACACAAATCATATGAATGAATGGGGTTTCTGGGTAGGGAGATATAATATTATATACCACTTTAACACCTCAGATCAAAGGGAAAAGCCAGTGTATAAATGTTATATCGCACGGGTGTGCGATATAGAAAATATCGCACGCTTAGGTGTGCTGATATCTTGTTAGTGCACTGTTACAATGCTTTGATGCAGGAAATGAAACTACCACTCTTTTATATAGGTGCACGAATGCGATATCAATTGTGGATTTGAATTTTCTAAATTTAATCTTTATTGTGGTTTTTTATTACAATGTTTGTATTTGTTGTTTATAAGCTGATTAAAGACAAAGGACGCCATTTGAGGTGAGTTTCACATGTGATAAAATAATCTATTTACTGTGTGAGTTTATGTATATTAATCTACTCTAATCTATTTTATTTACAACACTCACCATTAGTTTATCCTTTTGAAGCAATTATAAGTGGTTATTTGCCTATTTACAAGTCCTGTAGCTTATAAAAACCCACAATCACCAGTACTACCTTGCAAGAACATCACGACAATGATAAAATAGAGTCCCACAATCACAACGAGCACCTTGCTACTATAATTATAAAGAGGCCAAAATATTTCTATGGAGTTTGGGCAGATTTTTAGAGTGCCGGAAGTGTAATATATTAGTTATAACACAGGCACTCATACTTTGCCTGATATATACGTATATGCACTCGCCCTCGGGCGTATGTATCAGGCAAAAGCACTCTTGCCTGTGTTATAACTTATACATATTTTCTGGGTAGGGGAGATATAATATTATTATATTTCTGGGTAGGGAGATATGTAATGGTTGTAACATGGGCGCAAGGGATTTGCCTGATATGTATGCCCGAAAGCCCGAGGGCCGCAGGCCCGAGGGATGAGGGCATACATATCAGGCAAATCACGAGCGCACATGTTACAAGTAATATGTATCACTTCCGTGCGTGGGCGAGCGCTAAGCAGCTCAAGCCTGACACATACGTTTGCTGAACTCCTTTTATATACGCACTTGCGAAGGTTCGATTGTGGGTTTCGAATTAGTTTCCAGGAACATGTGCTACAAATATTATAAAAAACTAGCGCTCAGAAATAGAGACAAATGGTGAGTGTAATAAATATAGTACTATAGCGCATTTTGCACTGTATAAGAAGCGAGTTTTGCATTGTATAAGCGTGTTACTATATTCTAATTATTGCCATGCGAGTAACTCACTTTAAACAGCTTCCTCTTTGTGCATAAACTCCATACAACAACCAGTAGGGTGCAAAGAAAACGTTTAGCGATTAAATTCCACTTCCTAAACTATGCTAATACTAACAAATTCAAACCCACAATCGATAGACGTATGTTGTGTCTATATAAAGAGTGGCATGAGTTGCAGATTCAGATCAAGGGTACATTTTCCCAGGATACAACTAGTTTCCCAGGATACAACTAGTTGTATCCCTGCTTTCAGGGATACATCAGATTTGTATCCCTGCTTTTCCCTTTGATCTGCCCACGCAAAGTGATACATAATATTATAATAGTAGGGAGGTAGGGAGATATAATATTATATTTTAAGGTTTCTGGGTAGGGAGATATAATATTATAATAGTATAGGGAGGTATTGAGATATAATATTATAATAGTAGGGAGGTAGGGAGATATAATATATTTTAAGGTTTCTGGGTAGGGAGATATAATATTATAATAGTAGCAAGGTAGTGAGATATAATATTATATTTTAAGGTTTTTGGGTAAGGAAATATAATATTATAATAGTATAGGGAGGTATTGAGATATAATATTATAATAGTAGGGAGGTAGGGAGATATAATATTATATTTTAAGGTTTCTGGGTAGGGAGATATAATATGTGACCAGATTTGCAAAAAGGGGTCTTAAACACGCATCCAATTTTGCGACTTTAAGGATGTGTAACTCAACTCATGTTTGACCTACAACTTTGAAATTTGGTACCTGGCCTTTCCTATCATTGCATGTGGTTATACGAGGGAAAATTTCAGCTTAATAGCTCACTCACAAATGAAGTTATGCCTCTTCAAAGTTGCAAAATCGGATGCGTGTATAAGACCCCTTTTTGCAAATCCGGTCACATATGTTGATAACTAACTTCTCCCTGACAGCTTCTTTGATCCTCCTAGCACTAGGGGATAATTATAATACTTATCATTGAATTTGTTTTACGCATGGCTGTATAGCTACAAAGAATATTTTGCAAGACTGTAAATTTTAGTGGATGGCATAGGCGAATTTGGGGAGGGGCAAGGAGGCAATGCCCCCTTCACCTTTTGTCCTCCTACTATAAAGGTACAGAAATATCCTTCCAGAAAACTTTAACTAATTTTTAATTAAATGCGTTTGGCATTAAGGCTTTACTTTTTCTTTATGTAGCTAGCTATCTACTAATATAGTAAAGAATGTACATGCATGGCTACTTCTAATGTCACAACATTAGTGAAGTAATCTTCTGAGTTAGGTATAGCTATATATGCCTTGGTTATAATAAAGTTAGTGGTTGAAGGATTTGTGTGGCAGTGCACATCACAGTAAACTGCATGAGCAACATTCATAACCATACAACCATATTTGGTAGAATGCAGGATATAGCTATATGTAGTCAAAGCCTGTAGCTATATAGGCTTGTAAAGTTTTAATCATACTCTTTATACTAACTTGTTTGTTTAAGACATTGATATCTGTGTAAAGACCGAACTGGAGCAAAAACGATCTCAACTGCTTTTCTATAATGTTACATATCAGCCATTTTATGCCACACTTTATTTAGAGTGACCAAACAATATAATTAGCATGTCATCACGCAATGAATGACATCTAGAAAATCACATATATATAATATACATATATTAATTATGCTAAATTACACCTGATGTATAAACTGCTTATATAATTAGGCTTATTGTGACTACAACACCGGCTGAACAGTGAAGATCCTGAGCTGGTTCCTCATGTTAAAAGCAAATTGTAGAAAGCCGAGGAATTAACACACATGATTGTATAGCTACGTAAACACAACTAACGGTTTTAAGTATATATAATAAAAAGTATGTATGTGGTTATATATAATTTGTTGCTGCAATGTAATAGCTATAGCTAGCCACTCTAGTATGTTATGATTCCCGCTCTGGTCTAAACTAGCATAACTTGTATTCCCAAGGTAGCTATGTAGCAATGTGTGAACTTACTGCTTAGTATTATTATAACTAACAAACGGCTGCACCAAGGCTTAAAACTTCTGTATAGATTCCTCCAGCCTAGAGATTTAGCTAAGTGATTACTTTTAAAGTTCTCAAGTCGACACAGCGTTCATGTTACCATTCAACTTTGTTTACAGACTGAGTAAACATTTACATGCATGCTACACCATTTCATTTTAAAGGCTATGAGTCAACTTCACAGTGTCACTGCTGACATGCAAATAATTATCTTGTAGCAGTCTGTTATGTGACAGAACCATGCATAAAATCAGTAAATGAATGATATACGTAGATGATGATTTAAGCTATAGCCGGTGCCAGTGTGGTGAGGTGATTACGTACTTAAAAAACTCCCAGGCCAATGTACATATGACTACCATGCACATACTTACGAGACATGTGTATGCATGTGTATCAGTCTAACAGGTGCATGTGGAGGAAGAACAACCTCCATGTAGTATAACCTAGTTCAAGCTGTATATATCTTAGAGTACTTGACAATTTCATGGCTATGCAGTTAAACATCCCGGCCTTCCAAGTCAGTTTATGGACTCCTTGAGGCTAATTATATAATGCACATGTGTATCACCTACGTAGCATAATAATAAGATACACAAACATATTATAAAGATCCATATGATATGTGACCATCCACACACAAGTGAAATAATTAGAATATATACCTCTGCGGCCCTATAACTCTAACCCACAAGCCAACCAAAAGAATTTCTGTAATTATTCTGAATGTATTCCAAAAAGATTTATCAAGTTGTATAGTCATTAGACAAACACATATTTCAAGCTAGGCAAATTAGCTGCTTAGAACGATTATATCTATTAGCCATTAGCCTCTCTTGTGTGTAGATGGTAGGTTTTCCAAAATCAGGTCACATAACTATGTTAATTCTATTGCTATATTATTTATTAAATAAAGTTTTAATCCATTAGACTGTAATTATATAACTAACTAATAAACATGTACCACTATTAGTGGCTAGCTAAATAGTTGAGCCACATTTTTAAGTGGCTTCTAATACCTAATTATTAGTCCTTTCATTACAGAGCTATAGTTTTCCTACATGCAATTTATAAAGAAAACAATATTAATTATCATCAGATTGATGTCTACAACAACTTACAGTATATAAAGACCCAACACACTATGTTGAGCAATTGACAAGTCTATACTAAAGACAGCTAACTACTACAAAATGCTGTGATTTGCGATTGTACTGTTGACGTGTTTCTTTTTGCAAGCTAATTGTGAGGTAAGCATACATGGCAAATAGCTACATACTAAAGATACATGGCAAATAGCTACATACTAAAGATACATGGGCTAGCTATTTACATATGTGTTGATTTGTTGTTGTAGATCCAAAGGACAAGTGAAGAAAAGAAATTGTATATACCATTTTATAAATTGTACACACCAGGAGTTATACGGTCCACTGCTGAGTTTACTTCCAGTTACTATAACTACTCACGGACTGCTATAACCTTTGGTCCAGGTACAAGCTATAGACGGCTCTTCAAACTACCATTGATACCTGGAGGTGTGTTAGCTGCTTATCCAGATATTACTGTGAAAATAACAGTGGGATTACAAAACGCTATACGCAGTGGTGACAGTGATCCTAAGTTTCTGATATCTGATGGAGAGACAGGAATAGGATTTGAGATGAGAGAGGAAGGATCAGTTCACTGTCGAGGTGTACAGGGAATCATGGGTGATACTATTACCTCACGTTCATTCAGAGGTGGTGCTTCTTATTAATCAGTATCGGAATCTGCCTTACCAGAACAGTTTGTTCTTACCTTGGCTCCATCTCAGAGTTGGGGATCGTGCTACTCTTCTATTTCTAATGGCTTAATATCTCCAGTATACTATACTCTATACTTGCGGGACCTTAGGCAAGGACTGTGGCTAGAGGTATATGGTGAAGGCACTACTGAACGATATCTCATCAACTATATTATTGTTGAGATTCATGAAAACTGAAACTTACATTGTTAATGCTGTAATTGTAGCATGTAGGTCTTAGATTCTTAGTTCACCTAGTATGTTTTATTACACGTATTTACATGACAGTATTTTCTGATTCTTTTCATGTTTCACATTATTGATAAAATTATATCCATGCATGTTTTAAGTATGCAAAGGTGATTACAAAAACTACCCAGGCTACCTATAACTGGATTTAAGTTCTATTATACACAAGTAACATAAGTGCTCTTGTAAATAACATTAATGCATGAAATATACACTTAACCATAGGCGTAGCAATAGGGGGCTAGGGGGACTATAGCCCCCCCCACTTTTCTGGAGGAAGGGGCTAAGTCCCTGCACTTTTTATAAAACAACACAAACTTTAAAAATTAAATATAATCTGTCTACTTTACTCATACTTGTATTAATTCAGAGTGTAGCAGCAGTCCAACTTCAACTTCAGAAAACTGACAGTATTAATTTAAGTTGGGCATTAATTAGAGTAAAAGCGATTTTGGATTTATTCTTGGATTTACAATTACGTTTTTAATACTGATTGTACATGTTTCTTTCAACGGATGGCAAAGGGTAAAAAGATAGTTAACATTGTTTAATAAGGTACTGATATCCATACATAGGCAACATAGCCTGCTGGATGGCCAGAAACACAGGTACCAAAGTGTCTCCCTTACATTATTATCTATTATATATATATATAATTATAAAGCTGAAAAGCCGTCCGTCTGTCTGCATTTTTTAACGTCACGTCGATAACTCTGTCATATCTGCATGGATCGACTCCGGACTTGGCTTATGGTTAGTTTTGGTCTTAAGCTTCATGGAGTTTGTATTTATAAACTTCTAAGTGCTGTAGTTGATCGACTCGAATGCGTAATAGGTCATTTTCGCCATCGTTTGCAGTTGCGTTAAAGTTTAAAATCAGTGTTGATTTGCTTGCACGTTATCTACGGTAACATACCATAGCTTTTTCACGTCACGTCGAAAACTCTGTCATATCTGCATGGATCGACTCCGGACTTGGTTTATGGTTAGTTTTGGTCTTAAGCTTCATGGAGTTTGTGTTTATAAATCTCTAAGTGCTGTAGTCGATCGACCCTAACGCAACATAGGTTGTTTTAGCCACCATTTTCAGTCACGTAAATTTTAAAATCACTGTAGATTTGCTTGAACGTTACCTATAGGTAACATGCCATAGCTCAAACGAACCAGCATTCAGTGAACAATGAAATAATCTAAATTGGAAGCCAGTGGACGATATGGTCGCAGAGTTATGGCTGTTTTTCTACAGGCATGCGCGACGACTACATTGCCATTACCTAGCGATAATCTAAACTGGAAAGTCACTTACTTTGGGTGTTGTAGTTAGGCGAGGTGTCTACGTGGTAATCTAGCCTTAACCAGAGATACAAATAATTTACGGGAGTTGTACTCCAGTACCTCCTGTACAGTAACACGTGACCAAATCTGAAAATTTAGCCAATAAAACTTCAGTAAACAAGTTTGAAAATAACTTTTGAAAATGCCAAAGTTAAAGCGTTCATCGTCATCCCACTCAGCATCCCAAGCTAAGAAACGGAAGAAGACACAAAGAAAAGATCCACTTAAGCGTCAGCAAGAGCAACAACGCCAGCAACATCGGTACTCACTAAGACATCAGCGAGATTCAAGCGACAGTTCTGCTTCTGAAGAAAGGCGAGAGCGCGATGCAGAAGCGCATCGAACTACCCGTCTTGATCCTGAAAGGAGAAGAGAAGAGCAGCGTAGAGATACGGCAGCCCATCAATCAGCCCGTGAAGATCCCAGCAGAAGAATGGCAGAACAACAACGTAACTCACTTCAACATAGAGAGACAAGATCTGATCCTAACTACAGAGCACGAGAACAGCAGATAAACACTGCACGACGTCAACAGGTACGTGGTAGCAGACTAGCTAGCTTTAGGGCCCTGAACTATCAGGTAGACAATTTCTTTAACACCACTGATGTAAGCAGGCTAAGTGTACGTTGTTCAAACTGTGGAGCATTAAAATTTGAGAAGGAAACTGATTCACTTTGTTGTTCAAAAGGCAATGTTAAATTAGATGCATTCCCACAACCCCAACAATTCTTGCAGCAACTGTATGAGGGTGTGGATAGTGTTGGGAAACATTTTTTAACAAGCATACGTAAATATAACTGTGCTTTTCAAATGACCAGCTTTGGCTGTAATGAGACCACTATGGCTGGCTTCAACCCCTCCTTTAGAATACAGGGTCAGGTTTACCATCTTATTGGAAGTATTGCTCCTGCAGCAGGTGAGTCTCCTAAATTCTGTCAAATTTATTTCATTGATAACCGAGATTCTGAAGTGGCTACAAGGTGTGCAATTGTTGATGGGTTGAGGCCAGACATTGTTAGTGGCATTAATCAATTGTTGGTTGATGACAATCATTATGTTGAAGTTTTTAAACTAGCTAAAGAGGTCTTTGAACAGCAGGATAGCCCGAGTAACATTAAAATTGTTATTAATGAAAATAAAAGACCCTCAGGTGAGCATTCCAGGAGGTATAATAGTCCTGTGAGTGATGAGATAGCAGTACTGATGCCTAATGACAACATAAACAACAGGGATATAGTGTTACATTACAGAGATGGTGGCTTACTGCGTATTTCTGAACTTCACAGGAGTTATGATCCATTGCAGTACCCATTGCTTTTCCCACATGGTACTGATGGCTGGAATATAAACCTAAAGCTGCAAAACGGGAAAAAATTAACAGCCTTAGTATATTACCGCTACCATATTATGGTAAGGCAAAATGTATCCATCTTATTTAGAGCTAAGCGGCTTTTTCAACAATTCTTAGTAGATACATACTGTAAGATAGAGACTGAACGATTACAGTTTCTTAGGCGTGAACAAGCAACTCTCCGAGCTGACTGCTATCAAACTTTAAGAGATGCTATTATAGAGGGTGATGGAGATCCTAGGAATGTTGGTCGTAGGGTAATCCTTCCCTCTACTTTCACTGGTGGACCTCGGTACATGCATGAACGCCAGCAGGACGCCATGACTTATGTTAGGAAATATGGGCATCCTGATTTGTTCATAACCACCACAACAAATCCCAATTGGCCAGAAATTAAAGATAATTTGCTGTCTGGGCAGGATCCTCAGGACCGTCCAGACATAGTGGCCCGTGTGTTTAAGCTGAAAGTTCAAAAGTTGTTAGAAATGCTCAAATCTGAAATGGTCTTTGGTAAACCACAGGCTTGGCTTTATTCAATTGAATGGCAAAAGCGTGGTTTACCACATTGTCATTTGTTGTTGTGGTTATCAGCTGATCATAGGATCACCCCTGATAAGATAGATCATATCATTTGTGCTGAAATACCTGATCCAGCTGTTGACCCTGAACTCCATCAGATTGTAATGTCTAACATGGTGCATGGACCCTGTGGTAGTATTAATCCCCAGTCCCCTTGCATGCAGGATGGCCACTGTAGTAAGAAATATCCTAAACAATACAATTCTGAGACTCTGTTAGGTGCTGATAGTTATCCACTATACAAGAGGAGTAGCCCTGATAGTGGTGGACAGGTAAGTACCATTAGGATGAGGATAGGAGGCTCTCATGTTAGTCAGGAAGTAGACAATAGGTGGATAGTTCCATACAACAAGCTATTGCTACGTTCAATGAACTGCCATTGCAATGTAGAGGTGTGCATGTCAATAAAGTCCATCAAGTATGTACTCAGGGATGTGCCCAGGTTTAAGAGAGTGGTGGTTACAAAATGGGGTTTTAAGTCTCCATAACTCAGTGATCTTTAATATCTATACTCCCACTGTGTCTAGGATTCCTTGTAGACACTTTGTTTTGTGTAAAGTGGCTGGCAAAACTAACCATACTGATTTTAGTACTGGTAAGTGAATTAGCAGTGGTGGTTATTTTATCTGAGTGGTGGTTAATTTATCTGAGTGGTGGTCGGTCCCGACCACTGCCGACCACTGTGGGCACATCCCTGTGTACTGAAGTATGTACACAAAGGCTGTGACCAGGCAATGTTCACTCTACAGTCCAACCAGGCAGATGAAATATCGGATTATCAGAATGCCAGGTATGTTAGTAGCAATGAGGCGGCCTGGAAGATATTGGAATTTCAAATACATGAAAGGAACCCTCCAGTGCAGCAACTTGCTGTTCACTTAGAAAATGGCCAGCGGGTATACTTCACTGAGGATACAGCAAGTGATCAGGCTTCTAGGGATCCTCCAAAAACAACGCTGACAGAATTTTTTGCTTTATGTCGTGTTGATAACTTTGCTAAGACATTATTGTATGTAGATGTCCCTAGGTTTTACACATGGAACAAAAAGGCTTGGAATAGGAGAAAGCAAGGAACTGATGTAGCCAATCATCCTGGTGTTAAAGAAGCACATGTTCTGGGTAGGGTTTATACCATTAGTCCACGCCAAGGAGAATGTTTTTACCTTCGATTGCTACTGCATCATGTTAGAGGCCCTCAGTCTTTTTCTGAGCTGAGAACTGTCAATGGTGACCTTTACAGCTCTTTTCGTGAAGCATGCTTCAAGTTAGGTCTTCTTGAGGATGACAATCAGTATCACTTGGCAATGGAGGAGGCATCAGTGGGCAACTCACCTGCAAGTCTTTGTTCATTGTTTGCAGTGATACTGACTTGGTGTGAACCAAGCAATCCTCTAGAAATCTATGAGCATCATAAGGAAGCCATGGCAGAAGACTTTTTATATCAACATCGTACTAGACTAGGCAATGTAGATTTAGGTTTCAGTGATGATATTTTCAACTTGGCCCTCAATGACTTGCAGGATAAGGTGCTTTCCATGGGAGGTAGGGAAGTGTCTGAGTATGGCTTGCCACAGCCACAGACAGTGGACAGTAATAGGTTTGCAAGAGTATATCATAGGGAAATAGATTATGACCAAGGTGAGCAACGAGCATATGTAGAGCACAATGTACCTATGCTTACAGCAGACCAACGAGAAGTGTATGATTGCTTTTGTTCCATGATAGATAGAAATGAAGGTTGTATGTTATTTTTAGATGCTCCAGGTGGAACAGGTAAGACTTTTTTAATAAACCTCATTCTAGCAAAGCTACGGTCAGAAGGTAAGATAGCATTGGCCACTGCATCTAGCGGCATAGCTGCAACATTGTTAACTGGAGGCCGCACTTTACATAGCACGTTTAAAGTACCATTGGATTTGCATGCAATGGACATTCCCATATGTAGCATTAAGAAAGGCACTGCAGTCTGCAAGGTTATCCAAGAATGTAAGGCAACTGTAGTTGATGAAGCACCAATGACAAACAGGCTTGCATTTGAAGCTCTAGACCGCACTCTCAAGGATTTGACAGGCAATAGTCAGCCAATGGGAGGCATGTGTATGCTACTGTGTGGAGATTTTAGGCAAATTTTACCAGTCGTCCAAGGTGGTACCAGAGGTAATATTGTAGACTCTTGCCTTAAGAAATCATTTTTGTGGGAGCATGTGAGAGTTAAGCATCTGCATACTAACATGAGAGTGCACCTGTGTGAAGATGAGGCAGCTGGTCAGTTTGCTGATCAGTTGTTAGCTATTGGAGATGGTAAGTTTCCCATTGACACTAGCCCTGATGTTATTCAGCTACCTGAGAACTTGGGCACCTTCGTCAGCAATGTAGATGAATTAATATCCAGGGTATATCCAGACTTACTCCAAAACTTTACGAATATAGTTTGGTTATCTGAACGCTGCATTTTAGCTCCCCTTAACAAAACTACCCATGCTATTAATACTGCCCTGGTAGAACAGTTACCTGGTGACTGTTGAGTACAGGTCCTTGGACTCTGTACCTGATGATTCCCAGGCAGTCCAATTTCCAATAGAATTTTTGAATTCCTTGGAAATCTCAGGATTACCTTTGCATTTGCTTTTATTAAAGGTTGCTGCCCCAATAATAATTTTACGGTCATTAGATCCCCCAAAAGTAACAAATGGCACCAGGTGTGTGATCACTAAACTTTCAGCCAATACTATAGAAGCTAAGATTTCCCATGGTAAGTATGCAGGCCATGACATTATCATTCCACTAATTCCCACTAATTCAGTATTGCCTTTTGAATTTAGACGACTTCAGTTTCCAGTTTCTCTTTGCTTTGCGATGACAATTAATAAAAGTCAAGGTCAAACTTTTAAAGCTGTAGGAGTAGATCTAACCGATGAAAGCTTCACACACGGAATGCTTTATGTAGCACTCTCTAGAGTAGGCTCCCCAGATTCCCTTACACTTTTAGTTGGGGAGGATCGCAAAACCCGTAATGTTGTCTATAGTGAGGTATTTAGTTAAGTGCCAAGTTTATCTGCTGCTTTTGTCTTTGTGGTATGTGGATCATCATGATGCTGGAAAGGATGTAACTATAACAAATCATTTTTTATGTATGTATGTATGTATGTATGCACGCATACGGTGCAATGATGACGATGAGTTGCTCATCAGCCTTTCCATAAGGTGTTGCGATGATGCTGAGTCATTATATGACACTGTTTACTCAAAATCTGAGCACCGTTTTTATAATTAACTTACTGCAATGACATCTTATTGTTTCACATACAATTGATATTTTTAAGTAAATTAATAAATAGCTAGCTATAATACAGTTTCATAATACGGTTACGTAGCTATATATATATAATTCTACATAGCTACATAATTATAATATTATTATATCGAATCAACTGTACTATTTGTGACTACCAGGTAAGTAAGTAGGGATCGTGTATAAATACCACCAGTGATGTATATTTAAGTCATTTAATTAATTAAGGTGTGTTATGGCTGGTGAAGTGCATGTGGCTTTAATTTCCTACATGATTTTTAGCTAATATATATGTGGTCAGGTGTGCACGCAGTTCCTGACACTTTGCAGCTAGTTGACATCAGGCTTATATATACACAATAATAGCTATATAAATGGAGTGAAAAGAAGTGGTCTGGTCACGCAAGACTAGGAATTAGCTAGCTAATACATTATAATGTGTTACAGCCTTACAGGCATCAATTACAGGAGCGGATCTCCAGGATGTTAAGAGAGACTAGGATCCCACAAGTGTATGTAGCTATAAAAGCTACATTTAGAGCATTTTAAAGTAAGGAAAACCAAAGTAGTAGCTACATACACATCTGAAACAGGGGGTGTGTATGGTGAGTGCAACCATTCAGTAGATTTATATAAGGTATTGAAATGTCAAAAATTAGTGCATTTTAGTGCTTTTGTGCTGATATGGTTGAGGAGGTGGTCTGAAGATCCCAAAGATCATGCTGGATCCACCGGGATTCCACCCTAGCTAGCCTGAGTTCACTAAATTTCATATGCATATATAACAGGGAAGTTATGCGTTTGACGGTATTGACACACATGTACAGCTAGCTTTTTGTTGTATGCCAGGAAGTGTTTTTGTTAAGAATAAAAATATACGTAGAAATAATACGTACCAAAAAAGATTGATTGTCTTACCTAGTAATTATATATGTGTGTGTGTAAAGTGAATAATTTATTATACTCTAATAAAACAGTCTAGCTTTTATAACAAAGGTTTTAAAAATCTTGTACATGAACATACATAGTAGCATAAGAGTATTTCAATAAAAATAATTATAACAAACTCTCCACTGAAGTATATACCCTGACTGTTCTATTAGAGAGTATTGATCTGTTTTAACGAATGAAAGTTTATAATTATTTCACCCATCATGCTTGTTGTTATGCTGGCACATTAAAGACACAGCCCTATCGATATTATATTAATGCGTGCGCAGATGCATGTGTTCAATTTCCAGAAGAGAAATTACAGTAGCAAATTTGCAAAAATATGCATGGTTCACACTTCAATTTAGCTATCTACCTAGCTACTAGATTTTTAAATGAGCAAATCAGATGTGTGATCATGAACTACGTACATATGCATATAATTATGCACCTGAATCTGATAATCAAAATGTATAATTGTGATACATACCTCAAAGTCTCTCACAATCACTAATCCCTATGGCTATGTAGCTACTTCATCCAATGTCCCACAAATAAAAACTTGCAATTGATTGAGTCTGTTTATCCTGATTATAAGCCGTTTAATGTAAAATCACAACCCAACATGAAGTGTAAACTTCAACAGTAGCCAGCTTAAACACATTATTAGGTCTTCAGTTGTAGGAGTCAAGATCCTAGTCTCTATACCCCTCAACAATGGACATTTACCAACTCTTGATGGATAAAACCAACCTTGTGTGCCACACCTAAAGCCATAGATTATAGTTACATATATGGCAAGATTTATCTACGTAGGAGGACTTACAACTTATACAAGACTAGCACAATATATCACCTTCACAGTTAAGGACTGCTTTGAAGTATCAACTGACAGTACTATTTATCACATAACAACAGTGCATGCAAACATCTCTATTAAGGTACATACTACAGTAGCTATATACAAAATCTATTATTATAGTGTTTAACAAGGTATAACAAAATAGACAACACTGTTGTGAGAATTACGTAATTCTCTGCTACTAATTCCTATCAATGTGTAATGCTAAAAGAGTACTACGTAGTCCTTTGTATGACAGCACCATTCCTAGCCGAACAGTTTGATATAACATGGCTGACAGTAGGGACGATCATTGTGTTCCTTGAAGGTGCTCTTGTTCAACACCTTCAAACAAAATGTACAGGTGAAATGCTCTGGGTGAAATTTCTTGCCCATGGCGCTGACACAGCTCTTCTTTATCGGCTTCTTGCATGTCTCGCACACCTGGTTCTTGGCAACGTAATAGTGGTTCTCACAATATGGCTGACCATTGTACTCAAAGTAGTCTCCTTTGGGAAACGTCACATGACATTCCTACAGTAGCGATAACATAGTAATGAAATTGTGTGTGTGTGTGTATGTGTGTGTGTGCGTGCGTTTGTGTGTGTGTGTGGTTTGTATACATACAGTATGTGTGTAGGTACATTTAATACCCTGAAATAAAACAAGTGTCTCTGTGGCCTAATGGATAAGGCATTGGCCTCCTAAGCCAGGGATTGTGGGTCCAAGTCCCAGCAGGGGTGAAAATTTTCTTATCACACATAAATAATATTTGCAGTTCATCACGTAATTACTCAATGTTGTTTTAGGATCACATCAAACATTCCAGTGGTAAGGATGTTCCAGAAAGTGACTGCTTTAATGGAACAGTTGACTATACTCAGTGCATGCACTAAACATTTGGGACCTAATGCTCTTGTCTACATCACAGCTCTGCTAACGTGGTGGATGTCAACAAGACCTTTAAGCTTCAGTGCCTGTTTTATTTGTTGGATAACAGCTTTCTACAGTTTTTCTTTTATAGCATAACAATTGTAATCGGTGTTAACCACAATGCTCATAAAAGTTGGAACTTGAAAAGGCATTAAGGTACTCAAGAAAAATCCTGGCCTTGTTAATGTACACATTAAAAACGTTGTATAGTGTATGAAACGAAAATCTGTCTAATTTTGCTTTAAACAGTTAGACTACAGATACGTAGTATTAGCTGTTGATATTTTATCAGTTTTACAAGAATTACACTGATTTAACTGAGGGGTGGGACAATACCATTTTTACACCTGACAATTATTTCATAACTTACATAAGTATCACGGCAACAGCCAGTATCATGGTAATAGAATATTATGATTACTGTATATATGTACGTACCATGAACCGTGTATCATAATGTGTTACCACAATGTGCATAGGCCAACTATAGAACAAACAAGCCTTACATATCTACATAAGCCTAGTACAAATATATATTTGTCTAGGTTGCAGCATGAGTAAATCGGATAAGTGGATCGACAACGTTAAGACAAAGTTGTTGTGATAATGCCAATATTACTGTCTTCTTGATATTATCATTTAGCACTAAGTTCTAATGATACCAGTATATACGGTGTCTACTATATGCTGTACATGTTGTTAACTTAATCAACTACACACCTGCATACAACAGAAGCTCCTGTGGCCTAATGGATAAGGCATTGGTCTTCGGAACCAGGGATTGTGGGTTCGAGTCCCACCAGGAGCGAATATGTAATTTTTTCATTTGATTTTTTGTTTTCTTTCTTTCATAGCTAGTCTTACAAGTCACATATGTACATACTTAAACCACTATATGGGGGAACCATCAGCAGCAGTAACTTTGCTTGGTAAAATAAATTGCAATGGCCACAAACAAAATTGCATCTATACGTAGCTACATTGAATACGTGACGGTTAATAATTACCACTGAAATTGTCTTAGTAGTACTGAGGGAGTATACTTTATCAGCTCACAACTATGTGCTTTCACTACGTACATTTTATCATCTAGGCCTGAGCGATAGTGAACATTACGCTATCATGATAGTAAGACACTGACTATTCACGATTATGAATACTATCACGATAGTTAACCAGTTCATCATAAATATATGACTAAAGGAAAGGAATGAAGTATTATATTATTGTCAATGTCATGTTTTGATTTCATAAAATTATTGGCACATTTTCTATAAAATTTTGTAGAAACTTATTATTCAAATGATCAGGCGGTCTACTAACTTGTTCATGAATAGTCTCAAAACTATCACAATAGTGAATACTATTTAGATAATCACTCAGCCCTAATACATACATAACAAATGTATGTATGTTTATATACGTAACTCACTAGACAGTTGAAGCATTCTGGGTGCCATGTGTATCGGAGGGCAGTGATGAAGCTCTCCATGATGGCCCGCTTGCAGCGATTACACTTGGGAGCAAACTTCTCATAGTAGTCTTCCCGACAGTAGGCCTTCCCATCCTTCTCGTGAAATCCCTCATCACCAAAATGCTTGCCACACAATGTGCAGAAGAAGTGCTCTGGATGCCACGTCTTACCCAAGGCATTCATACAGCGCTGGAGGGTTAACAGAACAGCAATGTACAAAACACACCAAACAAGAAGTATTTATAATAGTACGTATGTTATTATGTGACGTAACAGCAACCACACTAGGGAATAAGCCAGGGGTTTCAAATCGTGGCACAACACTTTAAACACACACACACACATACGTAAAATGCAACATATGTACGTCCTAGTGAATGCATACGCAACCACATGAAATTCCCACTTGTTTTGTTAATGACAAAAATCCATGTGACACTCACAAATGTAATATTATGTATGATCGGGGACATTTGTTACCTATTACACACTCATTGACTTCCCCATTGATAATGTATAGTAAATTTGTCTGGTCAAATGCCAAAGTTGGCCAGGAAATGTCTGACGATGTACTGGCCATTATCACGTGTGATGTAAGTATGTATGCATGTGTGGAAGCCCGCTTGTCCCATGTGATCATCACATGTATCATTGGATGGTGTTGACATGTTAAATTAACTTAGTACATTACAAACAGCTGGTTATTGTAATAACCAGCTAATAGTTATTGATGAGGGAGTTGTGTGAAGTTTAGTCAATAGTACATCATCTGTTTAGCTCTACAGGACACAGTTCTTACAGTACAACTGTGCCACTTCCTTTCATGGATGCTACAAATACACACCTTGTGCTGTTGTACATGATATCACAGTGTAGGCCTTGTAGTGTAGGCCACAATGGTTGTGTACATTGAATATATTGAGCTGGAATTGTTTCTCATCAGCCAGTCTTATCACTTACAGAGTGTACAGAATTTTGGCAAACAGTGTTATTAAAATTCTTCAAGTTACTAACGTGCATCAGGTCAAGCTTTCTTGAATCTTATTGTCCTAGGCCAGGGTAGTTGGTCTTTTAGTACAATTGGTGTAACTATATTAACATTTCATTTTGCCTAACTGATCACGATATCATTTAGTTGGCAGAATATGCAGATATTAAAAATTCTAATGCATTTCAGCAACAGACGACATGATTTTCATTGTATTGACGATAATACGTACATATGTACATATCATGATAACGATATTTCGATATTGAAAAGATTCCTCCATACTGATTATCGTGACATGGAAACATCACCTTGGACGTTGGTGCATTCCAATTGTTTCATGCAATCACTGTTTATTAAATAAGTACTGAGGAAGTTATCAGTGCTGTGGACATTTTTGATGATGAATGTCAATGGCCTCACTAGTGCTGGGCGATAGTAAAAAATCTCCTTCCCAATACGATATGACAAAAATATTGCGATATAGACAATATCAGAAAACACTATTTCTGATATTAAATATTGCGATATAAACAATATCTATATCATTTTCTGGCTGAATCCAGAAAATTCAGTTAGGAGGGACAAGTTGCAGCTTTTCAAAATTTAGGGGGGCCTATCTTGTAAGCACTAATGCTTTGATAGTCTATAACATGGAATTTCAAATTTGTATTCCAAGGGCAAATACCCCTTCCCTGCATCCCTTAAATGCAGCCCTGGGGTATGTATGGATATTGTGGAGATGTGTGTAGATACGTATTGTATATGTCTTGGTCACAATTTCATTTACAAGTGGATTAGACCATGCACCTACGTAGTGTTGCCACGATATAGAAATTTCTTATGTTACATGTTATGAGAGTTAATGTCATGATATGAATGTATGTCATGACATGAAATTTGATTTATGCTACTTTACCAAAGATAACAAGTTGATGTAATACCATCTAAAAACCAGGCGTTGTATAAGTTAAGCCAATGTTAACCAAATGTATTGTAATAGTTATTAATGACGTAACGGGTAAGTCACATGACTCATCACTAAGGAGCACATAGCAACACATACAAATTTGTTTCTTTTGTTTAATCAGCTTTATACTTCAGTACTTTAGTGATAATAGACCAGTCTTCTTTTATAAGCTGTGCAACCTATACAGCACGCCTACTTTTAAAACTGAAGCACTCCATCTTGTTAGTAATGTACTGGTTAAATGGCTTCTACTGTGAAATGAACGGCTAACACAGCATTACCTAGCTTGCTCTTCTTTGGTAGTAACTCACGACGCGCTTCGTTACTAAGACCCCGTCCATCAGTACTATGGATAGGAAGTGTCATATAAAGAAACTGAAAAGCAGTAGGACTTGTTTCATTGGTTACTCAGGCTTCATTTCACGTGAATGGTTTTTAATAGCCTGGGGGCGGACACACACACACACACACACACACACACACACACACACACACACACACACACACACACACACACACACACACACACACACACACACACACACACACACACACACACACAAGCACACATACCGACGTCCGCATGTAAACAATTTCAAGAAACCAGGTGTGCCAGCCAAAGGCTGGCACGTGCCTGGTTTAAAAATTATGAAATTTCTCCACAGATTAGTCTAATGAAGTGTGTTTATAAATATGACCAATACTCTATAACTTATGCAGTCAAATCATGTATTTCAGTATTTCTAATTATCAAATACAATATTGATAGTGATATTTGTTCATATCATATTACGATATAACTATACGTCACGATATATATCACTATATCAATATATCATGGCAGTACTACACCTACATAGAGTAGACCCCTTATGCAAACCCAGTCACATACATACATATACACACAGTTCACTCACATCAATGATCGCTCCATTGCAGTAGGCACACCGGGGGGCAAACATCTCCTGGTAGTCCCGTTCACAGTACGGCTTCCCGTTGTAGCCGTAAAATGCACTCGTGGACAACTCCTTGTTGCATTGGACGCAGGCGAAGTGCTCGATGTGCCATGGCTTGTTCATGGCGGTTATGACCTTACCCAGTATAGGCTTATTACAAGCAGCACAAGTGCCCTTGGATTTTGTGTCCACCCCAGTTTGACTCATATCCTTCTCTAGTTGTCCTAACATGCTGTCGAGCTCTGTGAGACGTTTCTCCTTGTTCTTTGCCTCTGGTGGAGGATTGGACCGCATTATCGCTGTCTCGGTTGGAGCTGAGAGGACTTTGAAGTCAGTCAGCGTCGCCATGAGGCTGTCTAGTTCTTGTGTCATCGATTGACCACCACCACCACCACCATCAGAGGTGGTGTTGGTAACGGCGGCCGACGACGGCTTGAGCGGCTGCACTGAACTGATGCTGCTGGTCTCTGATGTCACCGAGCTCTCACGGGCGATCTGCGACGGTGGGGGAGTCACTACACAAATGAACACATCATGATCATATATTATCACACAAATCCATTGTGCATATACATACATAAATATGTTAGGGTCATACTGTATTTAGAGGGATAATGTAAACATTCACCTGAGTAGCTCTTGTCCCCTATAGTTTTAAATCAAATGCAACATTCTTCATTGTTCCTCTATATCCTTATATGTACATACAACAGGAATGGAATTTAATTTGGAGATTTGGAGGTGAATTTTGACAAAACCACCAAATTTGATTCTGTTAATCACTTACAGTACATGTACGAAACAGTAAACTATGTACGTACGTAGGCCACATTTATAGGTCTCCATAACATTAAAATTGATCAAATGCCTAATTCGCCACTAAAATTAAAACCCCACCCATTTTCCTGCTATGGTGACAGAGAGCGTGTCTCCTAATAACAAGTTTTATGTTCATTCTTGATATCCACGTACCACACAGCTATCAGACACTGCTATAACCATCACATCAGTTTCATGTTTTATGTAAGGTGATGTCGTGTTGTATTTATGCAACTTCAACGTCACGTTGATAACTCTGTCATACCTGCATGGATTGACTCCGGACTTGGTTTATGGTTAGTTTTGGTCTTAAGCTTCACGGAGTCGTGTTTATAAAATTATAAGTAGTCGATTGATCTGAATGCTTAATAGGTCATTTTCGCCATCGTTTTCAGTTGCATTAAATTTTAAAATCAGTATAGATTTGCTTGAACATTATCTACGGTAACATGCCATACGAATCAGCATTCAGTGAACAATAAAATAATCCAAACTGGAAGCCAGTGGACGATATGGTTGTAGAGTTATGGTTGTTTTTCTACAGGCATGTGCAACTACTAAATTGCGCTCATGCTTCACTGTTGGCAAAAGTACTATTACTCAGCACCAGCATATCTGCTGCAGCTGGAAATAGCCAGAAAGTAACTTATTTTGAAATGTCTAAAGTCTCAGTAGCAGCAGGTCTGTGCAAGGTAGCCAAATGTTGTTACTCGATAAGTGGGCATGTCCTTTGAAATACCATTAATGGCATTTGATCTTAAACATCTCATCTTCTGAATGAAGACAGCAAGAGCAACAATGCACCAGATAGACAAGTTCATCTGCACCAGCATTATACAGCATTTTAACTCAATTGGCTAACCTATACAGCCTGGCTGGCTACAAGGTGTTAATTAAACAAAGAGACCTCAGTGTAAACAGACAAGCCCAAGGAGATATACAATTTTACAAGGTGTTATAAGTAAACAACACTGGTTATGTGGTAACTAGAAACAGACAAGAGAATAACTTTAGGTGGTATAGACTAGAGACACTGCATGGGTATCATCTGTAGCTACACGCTTGCAGTGTAGTTGAAAGTATCATTTCATGCAGTAGTGGTTGAGACACTAGAGAAACATGCACATGTACTTAGGAGACTAGCTATACACATATAGGAGACTGCATGCATAGCTGACTATATATATGTCTCGGCTTAGGAAACTATAATACATAGGCATGCAGGCTAAGTAGACCTGACACACAAGACGCTATAGGTGTAAGTATACGTGCAACTAAATAATTATAGGCATAGGAAACTTGGACACTATACGTAGGCTGAAGACTAGGTAGGCATATAGGTAGGCATAGGAGATTAGGTAGCCATGGGAGACTCGGTAGTTAAGCATAGACAGATTTGGAGACTAGGCCAGGGAGTGTCGTTATATGGTCTACAGCTACTATGCATAGCATGCGTTTAGGGGCTATACAATAGACAGACATAGCTGGCCAACAGGCATAACAGGCTAGCTTAGGTAGCTATAGACTAGGTAGCAGGGCTGAGAACACTATAGGCAGACATACAACTGAGACTAGAGAAACATGCATGTGTACTTATAGGAGACTAGCTACATACACATAGAAGATTGCATGCATAGCTCATGATCATTATAGTATGTGTCAACTTAAGAAACTAAGATACTATAAGTTAGTCCCAAAGATAGTATAGGCCAGCCTGAGGTAGGCTGAGTAGACACAGGACACTAAGTATATGCAACTACGTACATAGCTAAATAACTAGGTATATAATGTATATAGGCATAGGAGAAGACACTGCCATGGAGACTAAGTAGGCATACGAGACTATATAGGCATAGGATACTTAGCATAGTTTGGCTTGGGGGTCATGTGATCTATAGCTACTATGCACGGCATGCATTTAGCTACACCTGCACGATAGGGCAAGTACATTTGCTGGTCTATAACAAGATACACAATCTTTATAAATAATTCCAATAAAAGCCCACCATCAAAAATTCATCCCTACCACACACTCACTCTTTATACCAAATGGTTCATATAATATCAAGAAGGATATGTAAAGGTTATAACATGGTCAGGAGGAATTTGCCTGATATATACGCACGAGCCCGAGGGCGTGCATAAGCATTATATTACACTTCCGACACTCTAAAATCTGCCCAAACTTAATACAAAAGTCTCGCTCTCTTTATATAGTAATGGGTATTCGTTGTGATTGTGGGACTCTATTTTATCGTTGTCATGACGTTCTTGCGTGGTAGTAACGGTAATTGTGGGTTTACCACAACTTTTTATAAAGCTACAACACTTATAATGGACTGAAAATCACTAATATAATGGTGAGTGTTGTAAATAAAATAGACTAAAGCCGTGATTATTACTGTAAACCAGTCCGCTCTTTAAATGCTCGCTACCGCTCAGTAACGCCCACTTTTAAAACTAAAGCGCTCCATCTTGTTAGTAATGTACAACTGTTTAAATGCCTTTTACTGTACAGCATTACCTTGCTTTCCTTTGGCAGGAATTCACGATGCGTTTTATTACTAATGCTACGCCCATCAGTAATATCGCCAACAAGTGTCGTAAAAAGAAACTGAAAAGCAGTAGGATTTATTTGATTGGCTATTCAGGCTTCATTTCACGTGAATGGTTTTGGGGCGGACTCCCACGCACACACAATTAATAATCAACTTATGAAACTAAAAACCACAATCGATATTGCATTGGTGTGACTATATAAAGAGTAAGTTAAAGGTGTTGAACGCCTCAAATAGGTGACATCAGGTTATACCACACTTATACCTTTGATGTCCTGGTTATACCACACCTGCATCCTTTGATGTAAGGTGTGAAAGTGGTATATTAATATATTATAACACAGCCGCGAGGGGTTTGACTGATATATACGCACGACTCCCGAGGGCGCGTAGCGCCCGAGGGAGAGTGCACATATATCAGTCAAATCCTGAGCAAAGCTGTGTTATAACATTTATGTTACACTTTGCTTAGGCCTACCTGGCGAAAAGTCGAAGGCACCTCTGGTAGAATGGCGACCATTGTGAGTAGCTTCACTTAGATGCTCTCCAGCGTAGTATCAGCCAAGATTCCATTAATACTTAGTTTTTTCGACATTATTAAACTGCCATCTCGAAGATAATCGCCTAAAAACTTATTAAACTTCAGGCCTAAAAACGAAACCCACAAGCAAATGCGTATGTCACGTAACGGGTTTATTGTACACTTTGTAATCTCATTAAAGCCAGACAGGCCGTATAAAGCAACTGTGGTATATAACCTTGCAACTGTGGTATATTCTGATATACCACGGCAAACTGTGGTATATCAGTTATATACCACAGCTCTAGGCTTTGATGTCGCCCATGCAAAGTGTTACATTCTTAGTTATTGTAGCTCTTAAATGTATCCAAACAGACAACAAATATAGTCTTGTCTTATAAATAAAGCACAGTTCGTAAGTAACTATATACGTATGTACATGGTATGTATGTACACTACAAATGGTTTTGTACGTGTTACTTTCTACATAATCCTCTTCAGACTTAAATCTCACTCTTCTCATGACAGACAACATATTGACAATTCTCACAGCAAAAGAAACAGTAGTAGTAGTAGTAGTAGTAGTAGTAGTAGTAGTAGTAGTAGTAGTAGTAGTAGTAGTAGTAGTAGTAGTAGTAGTAGTAGTAGTAGTAGTAGTATGTAGAAGCAGTTTTGGTCACAAATTATACGCAATCACGACTCAACAAGATGCACAAAGAGCCAAAACTGTCTGAGGGCCCAGCATTTATCTGCTAGCTCAAACAAGGAGCCATTATGCATACAAGACATTTACAAATTGAACAAATTACCAACCCACACACAAAATGTAGTAATCATGCATGCATTACAGTGTATGGTTTCTACCATAATGACATTTCAGTTTCAAAGCAGTCCTGCAGGACATACCAACATACTGCTCTCATGATAGTCTAACAAGTATTTTAATACACTACAAACAAGCTGTGGTTACTTCTATGGTAATTCTGTAGCAGGTGTTCATTTACCATCTCATGGGCTGAGAATATTATGCTAAGTATGACATTAAGGGTGAAAAGTGTTCAGACACACGTCAGCACAAGATAAAATTTGTTCTGACATTTTCCAAAAATGATCTGGAAACATGTACCGGAATGCTACTGCATGTTTTAGCTCGGACGCTTGTCAGGTTTGTACAGGTCAACACCACAAGACCTAATCTCATATGTCCAACTGTTATATTTCATGTTCTGTCTAACGTAGCCAGACCATTCTATGGAGGAAGGCTGTTAAAGATTCAACCTGAATGTCTGGACAAAGAGAGAGAGAGAGAGAGACTAGCAGCACCCTTGTGATAAACGACTATACCATGTGAAGAAGCCTTAGCTGGCTAGAAAAGCCCACACAGAGACAATGAGGACAGTAGCATACTATATGGTGTACCTGACTAAGGATGGGAATTGAATTTGACATTTTGAAATTCACGGTAAACAAGCAATTAGAAATTGACCAGAAGTTTATCTTTCAACTAATAAGTATGAATGTTATGTATTTAAATCATGAGGTAGTTTTGCAGTGTTTATTACAGGGCACTTTTTGCTATTATCCATGCTCAAATAAACACGCGAATAGACCGCAGGAGTGTTGGCATTGCAGTGTTGATAAGTACCGTATAGCTCCAAATCTTCATGGTTGAAAATTTTCATGATCTTAGCTGATTTTCATGACTCATCATTATTTCATGATTTTGAAGTCTGAACCCCTGTACTTAAGGGTGGTGTAAGGAAATTTTTGTGGCAAAATTTTTCTTGATTTCTGTGTAATTCACAAAAATCACGAAAATATTCGACCACGTAAAAAATTTGGAGCTATACGGTATGTGTATACACAGGCCTTAACTCAGGTGCCTTCATTTTTATCCTTGATAGTTGACTCCCTGTCCACAGGCTTATAGCCTTCTTACGGGTCCCTAGTGGGATAGTGTATATGATCCTGTTTCTAAGCTTTAGCCGTGCTATTTTACAATGAATGGATGGAAATGGTTCCTAGGTGAAAGCTGGACAGTGGACCAGCAATCTGTGGAAGGATACAGCTTGGTCCAGAGGGGCAGTTGGCAACTACGTAGGTAGGTAGGTAACTGACAGCCAAAATAGAACTGAAATGGATGCATTAAGAGTAGAGCTTCATTTAATGTAACCATACCAACGCTTACAAAGTGAAACAATATGTTAATCTTGTTGCTCACTCCTTGGGCTTTTCATTGTAATAATCTGTAGTAGTGATTAATCTTAACATCCATGTTAGGTAAGGCTTAGCCATATGTCATGTTGCAATGTATGTACGTACGTAAATATATATAAGAGCAATGAAGAGCGGTCTAAAGACAGACGCACACATAGGGATACATGAATATAGATGAGATCGACACTCTTCCATACACTGACACTACTCACATGCGTACGCACACAGACGCATGCAAGTATGTACACCCAACAGTGCTTATGACAAGGGCTGAAAACCGTTTGGACATTTTTTCCTATTGTAAATTTACTGACTTCCCACTGATAATGTATAGTACATAATTGTGTAAAAAAAATTTGCTTTCGTGGATTTTACTCCTGCCTTGAAAATTTATTTCTCAAAATATTTTACCATAATACAATGATACCCTCGGAATATGGCTGTGTGAAAATAGAAAATATCTAGTCACAATAATGCAGGCCATTATCTTGATCATCACAATAGCTCTACGTACTGTAAGCATGAATTATCACCTACATACATACATACGTACCACCATAGTTAAAAATCTACCTGTATTATCACAATAGCAATAATATTTTTCATCACGATTATCCGATAATTGTGATATCGCACAGCACTACCTTCGAATTTATTTTTGATGAGAGATAATTTTCTCCCACAAAACTTTCTGGCTGTGCAGCATGTATCTTGTCACATGAGAAGAAACCTCACAAGTTTACTGCTTGGTGTACCGCCAATTATAAGTCATGTAGGGGACCATGGATACCATTGTGTATCCATTTTGATTATCTGTTCTTTAAACGTTTGTAAATTTCAGGGGTTTTGAAGCTTTGAAGCTTAAATGTACAGCCCTATATATGTATATAATTAAAGTATCGATTTTCATCATACGTAGCTTAAAATAATATCTGAAGACATAAATTTTTACCAGGAGGCAAGTTTATACTTTTTAAAATGTACTGTCATTTTATTATTTTTATCTCCTAAAATTTTAGGGTCAAGATCGAGTCAACTAAGGAGTACTCTTCCCCCTCTTTATGCGGCCCTACGTATACTTCCAATTCTTAACTAAATAAATTTAGTAATTCAAAATTTTCATGAAACACTATATAAATTTCTAGAAATACACAAATACAATAACTTGCCATCACTGAGGAACTTCTGCTGGTGCTGGTTGAGCGAGTTCAGCAGGTCGTCCAGCTCGGCAAGATTGGCAGCCGTCTGCGATTGTTGCCGTGGAAACTTAAAAGACTCCTCAGCCGGCAGATTAGTGGGGGAGACAACTTGAGGCGATATGGGTGATGCCCGGGTTGGCTTTTGGGGCGGGGGTCCCTTTGGCAATGAACTAAACTTGCTCAAGTCAATATCACTATTGTCCAGTGTACTCCTACCGGCAAACTCATAACTGGGTAAAGACGAACAACACAGGAATATTACATTACTTTGCAGTCACCATGTACGTATATTTTGTACTGTAATAATAATAATGAAATTCTTACATGTATGAAATTTAAAGGCATTTTAACAGCTACAGTTTGGTAGTTCATTAAAACATATATACGTACGTGCATACATACATACGGTACCGCTCAATTTAAACTTGACATTTGCACGCATGTCCTAGTACAGTCACTCGTGAGTTTCCCACAAGCACACGATCCGTGGCATGCATTCAATCCTCGTGACAAGCTGTACGCACGTGAAGTGCGCAAGTGTAGTTTACTTTTCTCGCGAGCAATCACGTTACGTGTAAAACAGCAAGCGTGTACGGTACAGTGCAAAAAAGGTAGCACACTGCTCGCGAAGGTTCGTGACATAATCGCTAGTTGCAAGGATTCGCAAACTGGTTGCAATCTCTACATGATACTAGTAAATTACACTGATTAAGTTACTGTTGGTGACATGTTTACATATCTAATAATTTTCACAAGTAAGGCTTGCGAGCTGTTGATATATGTAGCCACAGCTCTACAGAGTTTCACTGTAACAAGCTGCCTGAAAGGTTGCTAATAGCATTACTTAATTAATGGTGTTTGTATAAGTGGTCAACTGTGCATGGCTTGCGAACTTCCACAAAGGTTTGAGTGCCTCGCGGTTGTTTCGTTGAAAATTGGCGACATAACGAATTGTGTAAAGGTTCGCGAACCTGTTGTGATACTATCACTACCTTTTTTGCATTGTACCGTAGCTCGTCCATACGAGGCTCCTCTTGTTCCTCGACGGTTCTATTACCAGCCAATGCGTGAAGTATGTACTTCGAATGGGTAAAACACGGAGCTAAACATAACATCAGCATTTATTATAAGTGGCACTCCTTTCATTGCTTAATGTGGTTATTCTAAAACTACCACGCCCACAAGACGTTCATTTACTGGAGTATACGGTTCTGTCACGGACCATTGCATGGAAAAGATCAGTTGTTGTGTAATTCTACATTAAATAGTCGTCATTATTATTAGGAAAAGTTTTGGTAAGTGAAAGAGCGCTTTAAGGTGATTGTTAGCTGGTTCTTGTGCCATGGCGCTCATGCAATGGCGTGGACAATCCACATGTGTTAATGCAAATGTGTGCCGCCGATACTGTTTATTTAAAAGGTGGATAAAACAAGTTTTGTTATTAATTGCTCTGTATATACAGAAGCAGAAAGATTGTTGTCAAGGTTCTTCTTTATACTTGTGACGAGGCTCTAGTTTGTGCTCGTGACAAGACTTGTATGTGATGGGAGTCAGTACATTTACTCGCGGATAAGCTCGAGAGCAGGTGTATTATTGTTGTGCGTTCTCGTGTAGATACAATAAACACGCGAATCACTCGTGAGTTTCAAGAAGTTACTCAAAAGATTCTATAAAACACATGCGAGTTTGGTACACGTGAGTGTCAAGTTTAAATTGAGCTGTACCGTATATACATACATACGTACGTACGTACGTACATACGTACATACATACATACATACATACATACATACATACATACATACATACATACATACATACATACATACATACATACATACATACATACATACATACATACATACATACATACATACATACATACATACATACATACATACATACATACATACATACATACATACATACATACATACATACATACGGTACATACATACGTACATACATACATACATACGTACATACATACCATACATACATACGTACATACGTACATACATACATACATACATATGTACATGGAGTTGTATGGCAGAAAATACGTACTGGTGAATGCAACTGCATAGTGTACATTCTATTAGAATAATTTACAGTAGTACTATCTCCATAACATACTTACATGTACATTTGTTATACATCGTCATGTCAAACTGTCTATAAAATGTTTCTAAACACTCCAAAGTAAGTACCAATTATCACGATAAGTGACCAGGTGTGGGAAAATCAGCCATGTACGTGCATTGTATTATTTTGAGAAATCCCCATTTAAAACATTCAGTTAATTAAAACAGACTACTGCCCGACTGTAACGTGCTGACTTCTAATATCAGTAATCTATTAACTTTCATATAGCTAACCTTGTAAATGGCTGATGGCTGAATTTCAGGCTGTTGTGACAATTTTTAAAGGTGTGCATTAATTTTAGGACAGCGGAGCTAGAGGGTGGGCAGGTGAGGGATGGGAGGTGGCTCAGCCAACCATACAGACGTTTAGAGTTGGAAAAGCCACCAAAAGTAGCCAGCAGGCACCCATACCACACCACCGGGCCATAGGAGACGTCTAGCCATCAGTGAGAGCAATTCCATGTCCCATCCACCCAATTGGTACTTTCCATTGGCGCCATTATTACATTCATGACTTTACAGAGTCAGCAAAATGCCCTCCAGAAAAGCAGATCTCTTCGCATTGGCCAATGGAGACACTGTGTATGGATAGTCCTTGAGTGTAGCTGTAATCTTGTGCAATAAAATGGATATCAGTTTTAATTTTGCACCTATCATGGTCGATGTTTACAGACCTGGTCACATATTAGACGATTATTGCTCCTCACAATTATTGTTATTAGTAAAAACTATAGTTGGTTTGCATTTACCTGGCGATCACTATTTCTTTAATAGCCTCCGGTAGAAACTCGCAAGAACAAAACTTTTTATATCACTGTGAAGCCCGTCAAATGCCGGAAGTAGGAGCCAGCGCTTGGGAATTATGGAGCTTTTAAATTTTCCCATATATATTTCCTGTGTAGAAGCCATTTAAGTACAATCCTTTGAAGTTACCGAGCTGACACATGTTTGTGACGTATTTATAGACAAGGAGACGTGCCAATGTTTCATCAGTAAAATAATAAGCGCCATACATTTTCATTGCTAATGATGAATTGTTTGCTCAAAGATAATTCTGAAGGTACAGTAATCAACTCCAACCATATATATAGCACTATACATAGAAAGTAATTCTAATTTTATCGTTCACACTAAAACTTATTTAACCCCGCCGTTCTTGGTTTACTGATGCTTCTCTTTCTTTAAAACAGTATAGCATGAGTCTTGGTGAAGACGCCATTTTGCTAACATGATCCTTTGTGCGTATATTACACATAATTAAAACCATGACATAGAAAATGTATTGAAAACACTTTGATCTTAAATGGCTTCATTTCAACCAGCTGAATCGTCAGGTGAACACGAACCAACTATACACGATACTGATTATTGGCATCATGATTATTAGGCAAAACCGGTCGATTACCCATCCCTAATAGGCCAGTCTTCTTTTGTAAGCATTGCTACCCACACGGCACGCACACTGTTAAAATTGAAGTGCTCCGTCTTGTTAGTAATGTACAGCTGGTTAAATGGCTTTTACTGTGAAATTAATGGCAAATACAGCATTACCTTGCTCTTCTTCGACAATAACCAATGACACACTCCATTACTAAGGTCCCGCCCATCAGTAATATCAACAGCCAGTGCCATATAAAGAAAACGATAAACAGTAGGACTTGTTTGACCAATCACACAGGGTATATATCACACCACTAGTTATTCATGCCCTCGGGGGAGGACACACACACGCACGCATGCACGCACGCACACGCACACGCACACGCACACACACACACACACACACACACACACACACACACACACAAACAAACACTTTTTGGGAAAGTAATATCTATAAACCAGGCGCCAGGTTTAAAAATCACATGGCAATATGTTGAAATGTCATTAATTATGAACGTGGAAGAGCTATTAATTGATTTTCAGAGTGAAAATTTCTGAAGTTTACCATACAGGTTTTAGAAGAGTTAAGAGAAGATGACTGACTACTATATAATGTTCATTGGTTTGATGAAATATTTGCTAGTGTTACTCAATGGGGTAACAAATCCCATACAAACAGTATACTGTGTCCGCTCTAATATTTGAGGGTCTTTATTTCCACAAGTTTCGCTAAATTGGTGCAAATTTGTGAAAATACAATCATGAACATTACTAAATGGCTTCTAGAAATATCATTCAAGCTATTACACTTTAGAGAAAACCTTGGGCAACAGCAAAAATGAAATTATGAATGTAATTTCAGCCATTCATGAAATTTTACGTAGTGGCAAGAAAATTAGAGCAAACAAGGTTATCAGCTTACAAGCATGCATGCATTTTAACCAATTTAGTAAATCAGTAAATGATGGCAACCATAAGTGGGCACATGTTAACCACACAGCTTCATGCTCTATAAACTATATCATTGTAGAAGCCATAGTTTATACCAGCTGGAATGTTACCAAATAAGGACATATGATACAGGAGATTTCTAAAGCATGGGTGTTAGTTCATCCAATGCAATGGTCTGGTTAGTCAATAGAGTAGTGAAATAAGATTAGCCCTTCATGGTGTAGTGTATGACAACAAAGGACATGATACAGCAGATTTCTAAAGTATGTGTGTATTATTAATACACCTACGTAATGCAATAGTCTGGACACACACAGTCAATAGGGTAGTGAAATGAGTATTGTGTGACAACATTGCCAGCTTCTGCTGACCAAACAGTCTCCACTCATCATTGACACATTACAAATAAGCTGCTTCAGGGAAGCTGTAGTTAGAGTTATTCATCATATATAGAAACTCATGTGAGTTTTTGTATTAGTGTGTATTACGTACATAATCATACAGTTTGGCTGATGTGATAAAGTGACCTTTACGTTATCAAAGTGATGGAATTAGGTTATTAGCAATAGCAACTGATCTTAAAAACATGGCATTCAACAAAAGTCATGCAGTCATGGATTCTTCATACCATTTTCTAGGGCCTTGTACGTACATTACACAGAGCATGAAATAACAGTTGGACATCAGACATTTTCCGAGCACTTTTGGGGTTGACCTGTTTTGATCTGACAAATGTCCGAGCCAAAATATAATACTACAGTACATATTTCTACTAATGTCTGATCATTTCTGGCAAATTTCAGAATTTATTTTATTTTTTGCTGACATACGTACGTACGTACGTATGTCTGAACACTTCTCAGTCCTTATTTCATGCTTTGTACATACTAGAAGTTTGTTTTGTTACACGTTAGTATACTAGAGGTGTAATGTGCTGGTTAGTAAGAACATGTTAGTATACTAGAGGTGTAATGTGCTGGTTAGTAAGAACATGTTAGTATACTAGAGGTGTAATGTGCTGGTTAGTAAGAACATGTTAGTATACTAGAGGTGTAATGTGCTGGTTAGTAAGAACATGTTAGTATACTAGAGGTGTAATGATACATGATTTGGGTGTATCGATATTTATTGCTGTTTATTGTACGATACAGTAAAGTGTGAATTAGCTGATTTTTTTACAGATGGACAGAACTATTTCTGCAAAATTATAACTTCCTAAATAGTTGCACAGCTGCAAAACATATATATAACCCAGAGGAGGGCCGACATGTTCACGTGAGCCGTAGGTTTTGTACAGGTAAGGTTATTTAAAGGGTTGTAGAGTAAAATACATATCATTCGAAAGTTTGTTTCATGCTTAAATCAATAGCCCAATCAACCCCATCCAACCCCACTGTTTTTATGTCCACTTTGAAATTTAATCATGTGCGCCTACCTTGAGCGGAAAGTCACCGCGAGGAAGATACCTGGGAAGATGCAACACGGTTACACCGATTAGCATGCCTGTTAGCGGGTTCTACAAGCGTCCTAGGAACTCAATGCCAACCAAAGAGGGTTCCCTGCTCGCTAAATATGCAGAGAAATATGCAATTAAGGTAAATACATTTAGAAGCGCTTATATCGTGTCAGCCCTCCTCTGTATATAACCACAGGACCAGTCATAAAATACTGTATATATGTACAAATATACAGTCTTAAATGTTGATATGTATATAGCGATACTTCAATATAATTATATCATGATATTTGATATATCAATACAACCTAAATGTGTATCGATACAGTATCACTGCTTTATGTACCACAATATGGCAACATATTGATATATGCATCTCTATAATATACCACTGTGTAACAAAATATATATGTAATGTGTACTGTACGACTTCCTGTGGCTTAAACAAGTGTACATATACATTATATATAAGCACATCCATTACGTACTTCTACATTTAGTCCACATAAAGTGGTCACGGTGTCTGCAGCTCATAGGCGTAGGAACCTGTTGAACACGGGGGAGCCTACTAAAAATACTAGGGCTCATTTGTATGGAAAAAAGTATGCATAATTCCATGGAACAACAGTGAAAACTGGGGGGAGGGGGGGTGGGGGGGTGGCTTTAGTCCTCTACCCCCCCATTCTACTGTATATGTCTGCTCATTCTAAATAAAGCACCACTGTTTTGCTACATTAGACACCTGTTTTAACTTGTGATGCATACACGAATCAGGAGTTTGCTGATGTAGCAAAAATACATTAGTGCTTTATTTAGAATTAGAACAGTAGTGGAGAGTTTGGCTACATAAATATAACAACTATACTGAGCTCTGAAAATGGCAATATTACTTAACTTAATCCTTCTTTACAAAATGCAACAATTTTTTACCTGATTAGGTTTGCCTGGCTAAGTACACACAGTAGACTAGGGTGTGGTGCTGCTAAGGTGGAATGTTTATATTGCAAAATAACTGGCCCTTACATGTACAGCTGGTGTATGTCATGTGTCACAGTGTGCGAAATAACAGCCCGACAAAGGATATTTTCCGGAGAAGTACACTATTTTGTCAGGGCAATTTTAAAATTGTACAGAAAAGATGTCAGGATAAATATTAGCAAACTAGAGGTAATGACTGCTGTAAAACTATACTGTAAAACTATTGGGAAATACGTACATACATAATAAATTATATAACACATTGTCCAGACGAATGTACACATTTCATGCAAATTTTGTAACATTCTGAATAGCTCTTCCTCTGCAGCTGATATTAGGAGAGGAGAGGGAGGAGATTGTTCTACTGATATATGAGGTGTTGATGAAGATGATACAGACACGTTGAAACTGCTGATAGTCAATCTTATATGTGATAAAGACAACAATGAAACAATGTTATGTGGCAAGGCAACAATGCAATGTTCAATAATCAATTGAGGTGACTACATATACCTATATGGTATATGCATGCATAGCTGTTCCATGTAGACACACTACTATATATAGTGGTCTACAGGATATTAGAGTTTAAGATGCTCTCCTACTGTATATGCAGAAATTTTTGTACGTATACCACGAAATCTTTTCAGGCTTCTCCCTTCCATAAAATTTGTCTCTTGAAAATTTCCATGTTATGGTATTATCTCCTATAGGTACATATGCACTTGCTGATACAGCACTGTGCCTTGGCGGGCGCTGGTAGCTATGTAGCTTCCTTACAATATTTCACAATGAACTTCTTAAACGAATTCTCTCGAAGGTGGATACACACAGTCACACACAGTCACACACGCTCACACCATTATCTGATTCAAGAAACCAGTCGGTGTGCCATACAACCAGTTTAAGTGTACAAATAAATCAATCCTCGTGCTTTGAATACCCTCTAACTAATGACACATTTGTGCAAGGTCAAAAACAGAGTGATCCCATGATAAATGCTGAGTGGGTTTATTTACATAAACACATGCTTGCATGTAGATGATGTGATGAGGAAGTATCTCAATAACTGGCTGATGGCTGGTCATTTACGTAGTAAACAATAAATACATATACAATATTCAGTTTGTGATCTTCCCATATTGGTCAGCATCAGTTACTTGTGAAACCATCAGTAGACCACCTCTCTTGGTGGAGACCAACCAATGATAAAAGAATTTAATGTTGATCACTAAACAATAGGCTGTCTCCACCAACAACACACTATGGTATTTTAAAGCAAGACGACCACAGCATAACATTAATATATAACGAAATGAGGGTCTGTCTTCTCTCTCTCTCTCTCTCTAGTGTATTTACATATTAGCTAGCTTTACAAATGCACACCCAAATATTTATTGTTACAAAACATGGATACAAAAATCAACCCATGAAATCTTCAGTAACAATAGGTGATCCTTAGATATAAAGTAAGTTACTAACATACCGAGGCTCTTCGACGACAGCGGTGCCATTTTGAACGCCGGCCTCTGGGACAGTGGACTGCCGTGTTGATGATGGCGGGGTAGGAGACACAGATGGCGGTTCGGGCTTGGGCGGCAGAACAGATTGCAACTCGGACAACAGATCCTCTACAAAATAGAAACACTGATTAATAAGTAACTGAATATAGTTAAATGCAGTGGAATGTGTGTGAAGCCCACAGCATATACGAATATATGAATAACTTAAAATGTTTTGAACAGAAAATCAACCCTGAACAAATTGGCGCCCGCAACATATATACTAAAACAATACTATTAGTTGTCGATATTAATTAAAGTCACATTTCACACATTAACAATATTTACAAGCGTCGACTGGTTTGAGCAAAACGTGTTTACAAACGCGCTAGCACTGTATGTTATTCGTTCTGTTACTGTTACAACTCACCAAGATCCATTATGACTACGGAGTCGCGACTGAAGTAGTCGGTTCTTTCAGAATCCCTGAAGTGCGAGCTGAAATGTAGATTGACAAGATCTCGTGTTCTTCCGTTAATTGTAGATGGCGGTTGTATAAACAGGAAGCGAACGAAAAAGCGCGCAAAATATTTATTTTGAACTGTTTTGAAGGCGTAGTATCTGAAAACTTCACTTTTAGGTGTTTTATTTCACGATAAAATGTTCCAGTATTATTAAACAGTATTATTAAGCCTAATACGTTTTTCATAGGACACTGAAAAAGATCACCGGTGTTTAACAAGTGGAATATTCTATTTATTACCCACCATCATGATGACCGACTATTCAGACTTAGACAGGTAAGCAATGTATTATGTTGTTACTTGTCGTTGTATTCCCAGTGTTTTATCAGACAAATAGAACAATTGAGGCGCTGTGAAATTATTAAAGAAAGTGAAGTAAAAACACTTTGCGCTAAGGCAAGGTAGGTAGTGTCATGTTCATATAGCAGCCAAAGACAAATCGGTTTGTAAACCTTTCTTTATACAGAGAAATACTCGCAGAAGAGAGCAATGTGCAGCGGGTAGAGTTTCCTGTCACTGTAAGTAAACCCTGGTGTTTAAGCATAGATGTTAGAGAGCATGGGAAAGCTAGGTTTTCACACGTTTAACCTACGGTTTAATCCACACACTGCCTTGCTATGGCTTCTTAAAAACTAAAACCCACCATTACATTACACTGAACTACGTGAAGAAAAGGCCCAAAAGCATGGCAACTTTATCATAAGACAGCGTGCTAACGTATTTCCATACAATAACGTTTAGTCTAGCGAGGACACTTAAAATCAATAGAAAGCATCAGAGTAGATATATGAGGATAAAGGGATTAAAGTATTAAAAGTTGAGATAAAAACTGAACCAACAACACTATTTTTAATACAAAGTATTTTATCCATGATGGAATACCGTATAGCGGGTTATTTGTGCGAGGTATTAAAATTTATGAATTTTGAGATTGTTAGTTTATTTGCAAAAATATTCTACTGACAGAAATTTTTGTGCTAATCAGCATTTCGTAAAAAATGTCTGCATCGAAGTCTATATTAGATGATGTTCAAAAAATGATGGTAAAGTCAGCTTTGCCAGATCCGAAAGGGGATTAGTAGAAGAAATACCTTCTTCTTTAATTTCTGCTGCTAATAAAGAGGTTTTGGAAATACTAGATAAACCACCGACTGCTGTATTGGTGAAGAGAGACGCTCTTCAATTGAAGAAACCATCGCACAATTCCAATAAATGCACAATCACGTGATATATCTTACTCAAGCACTTCGCAAATCTGAATATAGCAAATATTTATTCTAAGACAGAAAAATCTGGATTCGCAACAATTTGTGCTCGCAGAAATAACCCTCTATACCGTATCCCTAAACACACACTCATGACAAAGAATATTTTATTGTAAATCAATACCTTCTTAGGTGCTATAAACCAGGGTGCAGAGCAAAGAACGTATAGCAAGCTGTGAACCCATCCAGTATACGCTCTCTAATATCTATGGTTTAAATAGGGTACTTAAAATATGAATTTTTCTAGGTTTGTGGAGACATCCATGGACAGTTTTATGATTTGAAGGAACTATTCAAGGTGAACACTACTTGCTCGTAATATAACACTTTATTATTGGTTGTATCCAGGTTGGAGGAGATGTGCCGGATACAAATTATCTCTTTCTGGGGGATTTTGTTGACAGAGGGTTTTACAGTGTGGAGACATTTTTATTGCTACTAGCACTGAAGGTTAGTGCTGTATATCTTTAAGAATTGCTAATGTTTCATCTGTAATGTATCATATCTGGTATATTAAAGGTGAGATATCCGGACAGAATAACACTGATACGTGGTAACCATGAGAGCAGGCAGATCACTCAGGTAAGGCATTTTATAAAGAAATAAATTTTTAATAAGTACCGTAATTCGGGAAAATTTCGCCGTTAAAAAAATTTTGTCAGTGGTATGCAAGGACAAAAAATAAACACACTATTTTACCATTGAATAAATAGAGATGGGGACTTATTTTCAGCTCACACGTTAGCAAGTTTGTTAGCCTTCCAAGACTCAGAGCATTAAGTTGTCTTTACCTATTCATCACAGGCGATAGTAGTGTTTGAGGTGGCGTCGACAAGTTTTAATTGCAGAACGAAAGGTGTGTATGTCAGGCATAAGAATTTTGTTTCAAGTCTTGATGCTTGCTTTATATGTTCGGCAATTCGACCAAAGCTTGGAAATTAACCTATAGCCTTGTATTAGACGATTAGCCGCCGATGGAGTTATATAAGTAAGCACCTCCGGCCAAATCTGCTTTGGTAAGTGCTTATAATTCCTATTGTGCAAAATGATCGAATGACTAGACTGCATAAATAGTAATCAAAGCGACAGAATTTCAACCAGATAAATATTCGTTGTTAAGAATTTTTGTATCCAAGAAAACGAAAATATTTTACTGTGAACTTTTGTCACATGAAAATTTCCAACAGTGAATTAAATTGCTTTTGTCCTGGAAGTCAGTATGTGTGTTTGCTTGTTTGTGTGTCCGCCCCCCCCCCCCCCCCCCCAGGCTATTAAAAACCATTCATGTGAAGTGGAGCTTGCATAATAGTCAAACAAGTCCTACTGGTTTTCTATTAGTGCTGAAAGGAATAATTGGATATTCAGACTATTCGTTAGAATAATGATATTCGAATAGTTTGAAACCAACAGAATATTCATTAAAAGCCTTACATTTATCTAGTATAGCAATTTCTTTGCTTGTTTTTTATTGCATAATGGATATTAAATTAAATAGACTAAATGTTTTATTAGATTTTGAAGATACTTAATGCTTTTTGTGATTTCTTTTGATACTAACCTGATAATAAGTTGTTTTATCAGAGGCATTCGGTCATTTTTATATATGGTCTTGGATAATAGATTAATCGGTATTCATTCAAATTGGGAACCAACTATTCGAATAGTAAAAATTGTCATTCGTTTCAGCACTACTTTATATGACACTTGCCATCGATGTTGCTTATGGGCGTGGCCTTAGTAACGAAGCGCATTGTGAGCTACTACCAAAGAATGCCGTGTTAGCTGTTCATTTCACAGTGAAAGCCGTTTAACCAGCAGTACATTACTAACAAGCTATGTGCTCCTTAGTGATGAGTCTTTGCTCACTTGACTTACTCATGACGTCATTAATTACTATTACAATACAGTGAATAGCAGTTGATTAGCAACACACCTGGTTTTTAGATGGTAGAGCATTAACTTGTTCATGATAAAATTTTTGGTGAACTTATTTTTGTATGATCTGGATACGAATTTATGTAAAAAGCTACAATATATATATAATTATTTGAGATACAATTATTTGATTAATCACCTCAGATCAAAGGAAATCACCAGTATACATAAGCCATGTATACCTCATTCCACTGATTCCAGGGCTACAACTAAATGTAAACTGGTTTATATTCAGATATTGCCCGGGATCCTTTGAACTCTTTGATCTGCTCTCTGATCCACCAACCAAAGTGGAACTACACTCTTTATATAGGCGCATCAATTCCATATTGATTGTGGGTTTTAGTTTTTAAAGTTTAGGCAGGTTTCTAGTCGTCATTACTTACATGACAAAAACAATCTGTTACCATGTGCTCGTTATTCTATGACACCACTAACCTTAATTTATCTGTCGAAGCAATTTAAAGCAAATTTTAACCGAAATAACTTCAAAGAAGTCTTTTAGTCTTGCTTGTGGCTTGTAAACTTGTTTATAAACCCACAATCGTTGTGACTACGTGTGCAAGAATGTCATGAAGACATCATATCTAAAACTCACAATTGAAACTCACAAGCCACACTATAAATACAATCACCACAAATTGATCAAACTCTTAGCTTGAGCTGTTGAGTCAGCTTGCTAAGGAAATGTAACATAATAGTTATAAGATGGGCACGAGTGCTTTGCCTGATATGTATGCCCTCAGGCTTTGGGCATACATATCAGGCAAAGCACTCGTGCCCATGTTATAACTATTACATAAAATTTCAACATGCAAATTTTATTTTACAACTACTAACCAACATTCAAACACGCATGCATGCATATGTATGCAGAAACTAATGTATATATACGTGACACTTTCACACCTCAGATCAAAGGAATCTACAAGGATACATAAGCCATGTATCCCTGTTCTCCTTCACATCTAGTGTACATGATCAAAAGGCAGATCAAAGAATTCAAAGGAAAGATTTTCTTGGGATACACCTAGATGTACATCGGTGTAATCTACTCTATTTGTAACACTCACCATAAGTTTATCAGTGATTAAACTCGATTTTTTGCCCATTTATAAGTCCTGCAGCTTTATAAAAAAGTTGTGGTAAACCCACAATTACCAGCACTACCATGCAAGAACATCATGACAACAATGAAATAGAGTCCCACAATCACAACGAGCACCTGCTACTATATAAAGAGGCGGAAATATGGATGTCAAGTTTGGGCAAATTTTAGAGTGCCGGAAGTGTTACATATTACTTGTAACATGTGCACTCGTGATTTACCTGATATGTATGCCCTCGTGCCCATGTTACAACTATTACATAGACTATCATTGCCTTCCCCATTGGAAATACAGTAAATTTGTTCTATCAAATTAAATTGGACTTACTCGGTCATATATACTAAACTGGATTGAAAAAGTAACCTGTGACAGACCATTATTTTGAGCTCTGTTCTTCAAAAGAAATTTATAAAAGTTTAACCTCTGTATTTGGCATGTATTCATTTTAAACAGTTGTGGATAACAGGAGTTAATACACAGTCATGTTTATATACAGGTATATGGTTTCTATGATGAGTGTAAGAGGAAATATGGATCAGTGAATGTGTGGCGTTACTGTACTGAGATATTTGACTACCTCAGCTTATCTGCCATAATTGCTGATAAGATATTCTGTGTTCATGGTGGACTATCACCTTCAATTAATACTCTTGATCAAGTAAGATGATTACTGTATTTACTTGAATAAATTACCATATTTACTTGGTTAAATGCCACCGTGTCTTTAATAGTGGCTGCTCTCGAATAGTGGCTACTGGTTATCATTAAGCACGGTAGTACTAATAGTAGGGATCGCCATTAAAATGTATGGCTTGCGAAAAATATGCACCTTGAAAAACAACCTTTTTAAAATCAGAATGCGAAAAACCAACTACAGCTCTATTGGTACAACACTAACAACACTAACAACACTATAACTTCAATCAAAGTAGTCAAATGTTGCTAACCTTGCCCGCTAGCGAATTTTAAAAATTTTGAAATCTAAAAGATTTTCGTCTGCCAGCCTGTAAACAACTAGTGCCTCAACCACCGGGTGTGTAGCCTTCGAAAATAAACGTTATTCTGTCAGCACAAACCTTTGCTATTCTGATTGTCATACTCACCCGGCGCCATAGCCTGTCTTTTGTTCTGTCTTCTTCATCGATTGATCTTCCTTGACCGAAGGGTGACGAAATTTTACGAAGGTGTCGACATTCCATGCAAGGTGTTAACATGTAACAATAAACACTAATACGATTCATCCTGCTAATCGACACGTTATGGAAAGAAGGAGCTGCATAGTTATCAGTCCTTCCGCAGTCCTAACCGACCAATTTATGCGTCAGCTGCTTATTCTGATTGTAAGCGCTGGATGTTAATCATATGCTAAACAAAAACACCTTGGGTGTAAAAAAGTGCGAGGCCAATTAGAAGCAGCATTGCAAACAGGTGCGACCAAAAACTTTGATATCAGTTGAGGCCAAGAAGTTAGCTATACTTATCAAAAATCTTTTTAACTACTTGAATGACATACAATAGTTTATAGCATATTTTCACAACTATGATTGGCTTTGTCACTTGGCCACCTTTATTAATAATGATGGTGTGAAAAAGGTGGCCAAGCGACAAAGTCAATCATAGTTGTGAAAATATGCTATAAACTATTGTATGTCATTCAAGCAGTTAAAAAGATTTTTGATAAGTAACTTCTTGGCCTCAACTGATATCAAAGTTTTTGGTCGCACCTGTTTGCAATGCTGCTTCTAATTAGCCTCGCACTTTTTTTACACCCAAGGTGTTTTTGTTTAGCATATCACCACTTTTTTGGAAACAGATGTTATTACTAGCAAGCAGCAGAGAAGTACTGCATGGGCATAACTTGTACTTGCTTAGCATACAATATTGTAAATTAAACTTTGAAGCTGAAGTTTGAAAAACTCGAGCCTACAATTTTTTTTAACTTTCACTACAGAGTGATACATCAATATAGATAGTGTATCTGAAAGTTTATGCAAATCATTTCAAGGGGGTCCAAGTTATGGCAACTATCAACCTGCAGTGTAATAGCCTTTCTCAAATACATTCAAGTGTTTACTTCAGGATGAAAGTAGTATGACAGGTAGAGCATACATGGGAGAAGTGCTGATACAAATTTGGCTGAAATCCATGAAGAAATGAGTGAGTTATTAGACAAACAAGTGAATGTACAAAAAGAGAGTTTGAAAAAAGCTTCCGGGGTTCACGCGAGCTTCCGCAAGCCCACGAAAAAGTGTGCGATGAAAATGAAAGAAAGAAACAAAGAAAGAAAGAAAGTAGAAGGAAAAAAACGACTGCCGTGTCAAAAAATTTTTTGTGGAAGGAAGGATTTATAAGGCTGTATCAGAAAACTGGCTGAACCGATTTTGACGAACTTCAGGTTATTGATTCTTCAAACAATGAAGGTACTAATTCTCGAGTAACGGGCGAATCGGGCGGGGAAGGGATGGTTCGTCGGACGTGGGCGCACGAACGGCGCCATAAAACTTCCAATGGCTGGTACTTAGGAATGGTGGCGCCGACTTCCTCCATTCTCGGTTTATTGATTCTATATAGTAAGAACGTTGTGGGTCTGTGATAACTAAGCGATAGCTTTCATGGCGGCTTAGTTAGAGCGTTTGCGAATTTCAGTGCGGTACTATGTGTAAATAACTCACTCAGTGGTCACATATGCTGCTTCTTGGCCTCGCGACTCACTATCATGAGTCTTGATGCTAAACAAAAACACCCTGGGTATAAAAAAAGTGCGAGGCCAATCAGAAGCAGCATTGCAAACAGGTGCGACCAAAAGCTTTGATATCAGTTGAGGCCAAGAAGTTACTTACCAAACTACTTGAATGACTCATACAATAGTTTATAGCATATTTTCACAACTATAATTGGCTTTTTCACTTGGCCACCTTTGTGTGTAAAGAAGTGCAAGGCCAATCAGAAATTAAAAGATGGCCAAGTGACAAAGCCAATCATATTTGTGAAAATATGCTATAAACTATTGTATGTTATTCAAGTAGTTTAAAAGATTTTTGATAAGTAACTTCTTGGCCTCAACTGATACCAAAGCTGTTGTTCGCACCTGTTTGCAATGCTGCTTCTGATTGGCCTCGCACTTTTTTTACACTCAGGGTGTTTTTGTTTAGCATATCACTACTTGTTTGGAAGTATAAACACATGTTATTACTAGCAAGCACCAGAGAAGTACTGCATGGGCATAACTTGTACTTGCCTAGCACATAATATTGTAAATTAAACTTAGAAGCTGAATTTTGAAAATCTCAGGCCTGAGATTATTTTTTAACTTTCACTACAGAGTGATACATCAATATAGATTGTGTATCTGAAAGTTTATGCAAATCATTTCAAGGGGGTCCAAGTTATGGCAACTATCAGCCTGCAGTGTAATAGCCCTTCTGAAATACATTCAAGTGTTTACTTCAGACTGATAGTAGTATGATAGGTAGAACATACATAGGAGAAGTGCTGATACAAATTTGGCTGAAATCCATGAAGAAATGAGTGAGTTACTAGATAAACAAGTGAATGTATAAAAAGAGAGTTAGAAAAAAACTTCCGGGGTTCACAAAAGCTCCCACAAGCCCACGAAAAAAGTGTGCGGAGTCCATGAAGGTGTCGGTTACCCCTGTAAACAGTCTCTTGGTGGTGTGAAGTTTTTAGGATAGTCACATGGTAATATAACGCACGATGAAAGTTTTAAACGATCGTCTGATCTATCCTATGACTATTTATCTAACCAAACTGCCATATGGCGGTTTTGACGGTTAAAGGGTTAAGGACTATCACTATTAATCATCTTTGCAAAATGACTGTAGTTATTATACCGTACTGTCACTATATTAAAGCAGCATTTATTGTGATGTAGTAATGATCACCGCCACTATAGGTATTATATAAATGTGTGTAACACTGTGTATAAGCAACGCCCATGCAAGACTTCAGGCCTACTACGTATGTACATGGGGCCAAGATATTTCGATAATATTACTGTACATTCTATTTGGATGTTTTATAACATTATATAGAAATACTCTTTTGTCATGATGTGAATAGTGAAAAGCTTTGAAATAATGCCTGGCCGGCCTTACTTACTAGTGATGCCACAACATGAAGGCTTTTACACAGTGCTTGAAATAAGCAGAAAAATATGCTAAGACAGACTGTCCGAACAAAAGTAATTTTGATCAGACACCTATGCAATTTGCTAAGACAGTAGCGTCCTGCCAGACCAAGTATTGAACAGTGCTGAGGACTGATGATTTCTAAACTAAGAATGAGTGGTTTTTAAAGTAGTTTAAAACCAAAAATGTTCAGACAAGCATCAATTTTGGTCCGAAAATGTCCGATGTCCGACCACTATTTCAAACACTGTTTACATATTATAATGTCACATTATCATTTGTCACAATAATCATGGTACTACTGTTACTTAAGCGCTTAGTCTTGAGATGCTGGATAGAAATAAACACCCAAGCTTCCATTTAAGGGATTATACCACTCTATTAGCTTTACATATGTATATACGAATTGTTGTTTTGTGTTACAGATTCGTACAATAGATAGGAAACAAGAAGTTCCTCATGATGGTCCAATGTGTGACCTGCTGTGGTCTGATCCTGAGGGTAAGCCATCCATCTAGTAGCCTGCAGTGTAATTGTGTTGATTGTGTTTGATTACAGATATCCAGGGATGGGGTGTGAGTCCCAGAGGAGCTGGCTTCTTATTTGGTCAGGATGTTGTAGCACAGGTAATCCTATGAGTGTGTATCTCAATTTTGTGTCATAAGGCAACATCATTGTTTTATTCATCACTATTTGTTTCTCCCTGTACAGTTCAATTCACAGAATAACATTGATATGATCTGTAGAGCTCACCAGCTGGTGATGGAGGGCTATAAATGGCATTTTAGTAATTCAGTGTTGACTGTATGGTCAGCTCCCAACTACTGCTATCGGTATGTATGATGTAGTGTGATGTCATGTGACATGTGTGGCGTGTGTGAGTGGGTGGGCGGGTGGTTGTATGCAAGCGAGTGTATGTAAGTGTGTATTAAGTATTTGTTAAACTTACAAGATTACAAAAATGGGTGTGTCCATATAGCAATTGTAGATAGCTAAAATGATATTTTCGCTATCATATGTCTTAAGGCTTCTGCTATGGTAGCAAGCCAAATTGTAAAGTGTGGTCGTGGCACATGGACATCAATTGCTCAAGATGTATAAAGGAAGTATAGGCTGCTGCAATTTTCGCAATAAAGAAAACAATATTCAATCGTGAATCTTTTGTGTTTATTGAATGCATTACGAAGCTTCAGGGATAGTGCTCAGCCACTGCTATTCTTCGAAATTCACTTAACTTAAAGTAGTTCAGCCCTTGTGTGAGGGTGCCTTCAGACTAATAATAACCCCTCAACTGAACTTTAAATGTAGCTATGTGACTGCTTAATTTAAACAAGGTTTACAGTTTCAACTTAAGATGTCATTGATTTGCCCTTAGTAACAAACTACTGTATAGCACATTTTTTTGGCGAGGCAAAACTTTTGCGAATCGCCACTATTAGAATATTTGGCGGATGGCTAGCAGTTTTGGTGGGGAATATTTTGGCGATTCTTGTACTGTTCGCCAATATTTTCCTCCGCTAAAAAATTGCGCTATACGGTACATCACCAAAAGATGGTGATGATATGATAAGGTGATATGTCGATATGTTACTGTAGGTGTGGTAATGTTGCAGCAATATTAGAACTGGATGAAAACCTACAAAATGATTTTCTAATATTTGAAGCAGCACCAAATGTAAGTGATCATTTTGTGTTATACCAGGTGCATACCCTTAGGTCAGGCTAGGTCAAGCATGAACCATAGAAATTGCTAGTAATACATGTTTTGCAACATGATTGATACAAAACTGTGTTTCTTGATAATTATGGCAATTTTGTATTTACATTTTTGTGTGCTTTGGAGGTGACCAGGAAACCATATCTATACAAACCTTGAGGTTAACACTTTTGTACAGTGAAAGAAATGTGTACAATTTTATGGACACACACAAAACACATAATTATGTACATACTTGGAGACACATGTAATGTAGCTCCTTTGAGTCATTGCCAGATGTGTTGTGTTGTCAGCTTAATAATTTGGTGTGCATTATTTATATAGGAAGTTCGTGGTGAACCAACAAAACAGCCGATAGCAGAATATTTCTTATAGAACAATAACAAAAACCATTTCCTTACCTCAATATACAGTAGTAGTACACACGTATATAAAATCTATTATTGTGTCATGTTGTAACTTTCACTACATATATACCTACACACATAGCAGCTATATGTTGTATTGTAATTGTAATTTTTATACTTAATAATATAATGTGTTATTTGTTATTGTAATAGGAAATGATCATGTTAACAACTACCGTATAGCCTAAAAATTCGAGGATGAAAATTTTTGTGAATTTTCATGAATTTTGGAATGCCCACAAAAAATTTAGCCTTGAAAATTTTGTCCTGTAGTATAGTTCAATGTAGTACTTCAAATTTTATCCACGAAACTGCTAAATTTACCATTCCATGAAAATTTTAACCCTCAAAATTTTTAGGCTATATGGTTTAATATGTACTGCAGTATGTGTACACATGATGTGTTCACACTGCAGCTGGTGTGTAATATTTCTACTGGTCATTATTGGAATGCACTTCGTGTATAGAGCCATTGCCTACACTGATCATCACTACCATTGGGATTACCCTAATGTATCATCATTAAACAGGTGTCCTGATTTCACCACCTCTCCAATAAATGGCTGAATTTCAATTATTTAAAATCCTGTTTGCTATACTAAACCAATGTGCCCATTATTATGTGTGTACCAATACCGTGTAACACAAAAATTTGACAGTGAAATATTTTGATGAATTGTAATTGGGAGCTAATCAGACGAGAAAAATTTTGACGAATTGTATCATCCTTAAATGTAAACAGCCATTGGAAAAGGAAAGGTTGAATGGTAAAATATTGACAAATTGCATAAAATTCATCAATATGTTTCCGTATTAAAATTTTGTGCCATACGGTAGTATTAATTGTCAATTAATGAACACAAAATTAATATCATGAATGCAATTATAAATACTACATGATAATTCTAAATATTAAAAATATAACAGCTTAAAAGGGTACTTCAACTATAATAGAAGAAAGTCAGTAAGAAAACACCTGAATCCTTTTGTTTGTATCACTGACGTACACGTTACCATTAGCACTGACAGCTATTCCATAAGGATACATAAATTGACCAACAGCTGATCCTCGAGATCCAAAGCAATGCACAAAATTACCATTTTTGTCAAAGATTGACACACGATGATTGTAAGTGTCACCTACTAATATGAAGCCATACAAATCAACAGCAACACTACAAGGATAATTCAGTTGGCCCCTACCAGTTCCACATGTACCAAACTTTCCCACATAATCACCATTCAGTGTAAATGTGTATATGCAATGATGAGCATGGTCAGCAACAAGTAATTGATTGTTACCATTAACTGTTACATCATAGGGACCACCCAGTTGTCCCGACCCAATAGTGTGGTGAAATTTACCATCAGTTTGAAATACTGAAATATGCTTATTGTCACAGTCAGCAACATACACTTTGTGATTATGTACTGCAAGTCCTCCAGGTTCATTCAATTTTCCATTCTCAGAACCTTTACCTCCAAACTGGAGCAAATATTTGCCATCAATAGTAAACTTCTGTACTCTGTGGTTATAGCAATCAACAACATACAGGTGATCATCACTATCAAATGCAACTCCTGTAGGATAATTGAATTGACCATTGGCAGAGCCACAGCTGTGGCTACCAATCTTCCTAACCAATTGATCCTCACCATCAAATATGTACACACAGTGGTTGGACCAGTCAGCTACTACCCACATGCCATTTTTACCAAATGCAATACCCCAGGGTTCACCCATTTTACCATCATTGTTCAATATTTTGCTGGGCTTGTTTACTGATGTATAATCTCTAACCATGACACTGTAGGGGCTTCCTTTAATCTGCTGTCCATTGACAAACACTGACAATTTCACCTCTCCAACTTGCTGAGGTACAAAAGAAGCCATATAGCTACCATCATTATTATCCCTAACTTGTGTTGTGTCATTGACTCCTCCCAACTGAACATTCACTTGACTACCTCCAGTGCAATGGTCCCCATTTGTATCCTTGGTGATTACGGTAAATTTTGTCTTCTTGACTTTAATGGAGTACTTTGGAACACCAGCTACACAATTCTGAGGGTCTGGTGTAGCAGTTGAACAGAGCAAAGCAAATTGTGGGAGGGCTTCTGTGGTAGGTACAAACTCCATTGTGGCTTGTTGTACTGGTGGAATATTTACTTTTTTATATTTGTCAGTTATTTGCTGCATACGATCAATCACTTGTTTCTTTACAGACAACACTTCTTGGTCACAACTCTTCTCCACAGCATCATTCAGTTCCTTCATGCTGGCCACTTCTGCTTGTGCATACTCTACTTCTTCTAGTTGTGTTGTAACTGCTTTCTCCTTCTGTGACACTGTGCCACGTACTTGTTGTTTCAATTGCTCTTTCTGTTCCATCAGCTTTTGGATCACTCCGTCATAATGTTGATCAATTTTCTTATTCACTTCATCACCTTGTTGTCTAATCTTCTTCCTCATCTTCTCAATACTACCATGGGTGTTGGACAGACCTCTGATCATTTCTTCTACAGGAGCAGTGATCTTCTTCAACTCTTGCCTGTGCTTATTGACCATCTTCTTCACAGTGTCATGATTGTGGCCATTGTGATCCTTCACTGTACAATACATACACACCAGTTGATCACATGTCTCACAGTAGAATAACAGCTCTATGTCATGTTCCCTGCACATCATGGCTTTTGGCTTTGGTTGAATGGCGACTTCTTTCTTGGATCTCAGTTCAGTTAATGGAACAATGCCATGACCACGAGACTTGATGCTACGCTTGTGACACTCATTACAAACATGACATAAGAACATCGTACAATCAGGACAGAAAGCCACTACCGGATCTTCTCCACCACACTCGTCACATTTCACTTCTGCCTCACCTTCTACTTTACGCTTTAGGATGAACTCATCCACCAAATGATTGATGAAGAAATTGCTATCCAAATCCTTCACTCCTCCTGGAGGAACATTAGCTTCTTTTCTGCATTCAGGGCAAATGATCTTAGACTGCACCTGCATCTTCTCCAGACACTGTTCACAGTAGGAATGATGACAAGGCAGATATCTGGGATTCTTGAACAACTGATAACACACTGGACAACTGAGATTGTCAGTAGCCATCTTTACATCTTTAGCAGCCATCATCAAATGTGTACTTGTAGATCACTGAGTAATAGAATACCACAAGTATACATACTTCAAACAAGTCAATACTTCATGTCTGAATAGATATATGCCAAAGCTGATAGCTTCCGGCCAGTTAAGTGTCACAATGCCACATACAAAAATTTGAATATGTATAGCCACGCCCATTTAGCCTCAACTAATATTATGATCATGATAGAATTATCCATACAATAGAACCTTCACACATACATGCACAGGCAAGGAATTTTCGTGGGTAATTAATTTTCGTGGGTTTCGCCATAGATAATATACCCTAAGGTGTTTCGCGGATGGTCATCTATCCACAAACATTACTACAAAATGAAGCTATTATGATTCCAGCAAATGTCCCATGGAAAATTCCTTACCTTATACACAGTATAATTTATAAATATATGGAATATCTAAAGCGATCACGAATCGGCAAGGTCTCGGACTCAGCGCTACGTATACGCAACGCTACGCGCCCTTCTATAATCATAAAAGAATACCTTTTTGACTAATCGGTGTAAGGTTGAGCTGATAACGCAACAGAAGCCGAAACAATGGGCGAAACGATCAAGGTATTTCCATATAAGGGAATCATGTGACACACCTAATCTCCTGTGACTCGATGACCATAATTATTTGTTGCGCGCTTCACCAAGGCAAGCGCCTAAAGAAATGAAAATTGCAGTTGTGTATTCAGAGCTGGAGTGTTGTGCAGTGAGGATGATCTCATTATCGTTCAACCAATGTTTCATACTGCAGAGTGGTGGAATAGGTTTGTGATACACTTTAATTACACATGCATGAACCATAGATAGTAAGCTCTCTACTATCTATGCATGAACCATAGATTATTATACCTTACCCGGGATTGGAAACCAGACTAGTTAACACCAATTAACAGATTCACTCAGCGTTGTAAAAGGAAAAACGGTTTTCCGTTACACTCACGTGTTCGCGATAAAATGGTGTCATAGAATCTGTGATGGCGCTGTGCACTTCCTTGCCTAAACCCGTTTGTTCTTCCTCAGATTCATCAAGTAAAGTATATATGCGTATGTAGCAGGTCTGGGTGTAAGTTGTCCTTTCTTTTTTCAGGCAAAGAAGGTGCAGACCTATTTCTTAAAGCACTTGAAACAGTTTTGAGTGATGAATCTTTTAAAGTTGTTTCTTCTAAGGTTGCAATAGAAGCCAGGGATGTAGCTGTATCTTTATTAAGGTGGTGCTCAGCTGATTCTAACAAGGAGCAGTTTTACACTTTTGCTAATGAAATTGTTACAGTGCTTAGGAAGCCCATTGTTGCTTTCTCATGTAAGTCATGCAACAGGGAAGTTCTGTGGAGGAATTACTTCTTACAACGTTCTTCAGAGCACTTTGTGAGCAGCTGGGTTAGCTTTTTGAAAAGCGTTCATTTAATACCAACACCTGTTCTATATCAGCATGTAACTGATCTTATTTTTCGACAGCTGATTCAGAGTAGTTTTTTAGGATCTACAGGCAAAGCTGATGTGCTGTCATTAACAAAAAACGAAGGCAGAGCAATGCAGTATGCAATAGGCTATATCTGCAGGCACTTGCGTACAAAGATAGAGAAATCCCACCACGAGCATAAAGAGGAATTAATTCTTTGCCTAGTATCATTATGTAAGGATAGTGACAGTGAAGACCATGGAACAGATGAGGACTGGATCAAGGCACAAGATAGGGGTGGACTAATCTATGTAAAAGAGACAACATATTCGCTTTTCCTTTCAATTGAAACTGAAGTGAGGGCACATCTACAGGGATTAACTGGATTAAAGCCATCATCAAGTGCCGATATCATGATAAAGGAAATAACAAGCAGTGAAGATGTACTGTTTTACTGGCAGATCTGCTCAGCTGATTTTGAAATAGAAGACAGTGAAGTCCATGATTTGTTGCTGCAGATGATAACAAAGTTATATCTGAGTATGCGAGGACATTCCTACTCTAATGCTTTGATGGAAAAATTTAAACAATCTAAGAAGAAACTTGTCCAGCGTTCCAAAAGCTTACGCAGGGATGTATATGAGAGTGGCCATGGTCAATAATTATGTGTAAAACAACTATCAGCCATTTACGTATGTTACATAAAATACATATATACATTACATACAATGAAGATTCAGTCGATTAGTTCTCTTGACAGCAATTCCAGAACAATATGACGTCTTATACATGGTATATCTTGTTGAGTAAAATTCAAAGGGTTGTTATATGCTAAGCAGCGTCCAAACATGCATGTAAATGCACCACAATCTGAAAAGTTTTCCTGCTTCGGTATGTCACGATGACATACATAGTGCCACTTGATAGAACTCAATTTAGTGTTACACAATCTTTGTGACATATATTGTTGAATGTTTTCCAGACATGTTTGATTTTCATTTCCTAGAGAATCATAGCAAGAAATTAGGCATTCAGGAATATTCACAGCTGCTAAGCACCAATGTGTTTCAAGGTGCAGTGGAAACAACAACAACCTCTGTTTCACTATGTCCACGCCTTTGTCCCAACGATACACAGCCTTATAGCCACCGTTAGATAATTTTGGATAAAAAAATGTACTGAAGGAATGAACATCAGCAAAACTCTCTGCTAGTAATTTCATGTAGCCATTAATAACCTACAATTTAAGATAGCATAATGTACGTAACTATATTAAATTTTAAACAACATGCAAAATATTACCTGGTCATTCAGCCATTCCATGCCTTTCAAGGTCCAAAAATCTTGACGAGTAAGGGTGATATTAAATAATCTCACTATCTTTTCACCAGCAGGACCGGTGGCCAATGCACAAGTAATCCTGTCTTCTTCTGCTGAGGTTTTAGGTCTTACAATAGGTGAAGTGAGTCTGCTAATGTCTTCTGAAGCAGGTGAATGTGGAGCTGGATTGTCACTGATGATCCCTGACATTGGTGAATCCAATAGAATGTAATCTGTAAGCTCATCTTCATCTGAGACTGTAGAAATTTCTGGTAAATTATTTGATGAATCATTGTCCTCAGACAATTCCATATCACTATCTGATGATTCCATTATAACTGTGTCCAAGACGCCTGGAAGTTCATGAGCAGATTCTGTTTCACTACGTATACAACTTTCTGTTGTTGGTAATAATGCTCCTTGGCAATGACTGTTGTAATTTGCTGTTTGAAGATGTTGATTTGTCAATGGCACCTCATCTTCATCTGAGGTGAAAGGAGACATATCTGGTGATTCTATGTCCTCTGACATATTTGTATCACTATCAGTTTCTACCAAAGAACTTGACGGTGGACCTCCAGATTCTGATATGTTAGCTGCCGGATATTCATCGCCAATTGCTGTTGCTGACAAATCTGGTAGTCTTGCTGAATAATCTTTACTCTCTGATATCATCGAAGCTGATAAAGAAACACTATCAGGTGTAGCTGGAAATGTTTTCATAGGCACTTTCTTCTTTTTAGCTTTGCGGCGCTTTGGCATTGGCTTACTTTCAGCTTGTAAGTCAATAGCTTTCTTGTTACCTCTGCTGTTACTCTTTGATACTGTTCCACACACTGAATTTATGACACGTAAAGCCTGTGTATTCTTACAAAATTGTGCGACATTTGGGTTTTCGTTTGCACCTCCTAGCTGTCTCTGGCACCCAAAAAAATTCTCGAGAGGGTCCTGGGACACTCTCTCACTCAAGAAATACTTTACACCAGGAATGGTGAAAATGTACCTGACTAGCTCCAGAAATGATTTAACTGCAAGAAATCATTTTTTAACCTGTGTCATTGCGGGTATTTACCTACCAGTAACAGTGATCCCAACACGCGTCTCTTTAGCTAGTAACATCATTAGCCGGTCTTTCTTATTAAACCCCTTCCTGTTGCTAGCACTTTCCTCCCACTCTTTCAGGTAGGGCATCAATTCTTCTTCAAGCCACTGCAATTGCAAATACACAAAAGTGCATGGTGCTAAACTTACAATAAGTAAAGGTATAGCTACCATATACATTCTATATGGTTACATATTAAGCTTGTTAAGGAGAACAAATTTAATACATTTAACCGAAAATCATCCTTGGATGTATATGGATCCTGAAAGGACTTCCTCTTGTATCTTCCATTTATAAGATTGGTAACATTTAGGCAGTCGAAGAATTTATCCATCATCCTCACAAACTTGACTGTCTCGCTAACTTCTTCCCCTCCTGTAAGTTCCAGAGCATTTGCAACTGATTCACTAAGGACCTAAAACGTAAGCATAATACGTATGTAGCTGTATTTTACATATTTTTATACTTACCTGAGAAGCAAGATCAACTCGCATTTTGGAATAGGAAGTTAATCTCACATGTTCATATTTCAGCTTAGGCAACATCCTGAGTCCTACATAATTTGGCCCAGTGTCTCTTTGATAAAGATCTTCAAGATGCTTCCAGGATATTTCTTTCCCTTTGCACTAAAGTATAATAACAGGTATATGTAAAACCGTAGATTAAGTATAATTTTCTTACCCAAAGGTGTCTTTTCCTGCTGTACCAACTGTTCCGAATGGTCTTAATCAAATGTGGGGGATCAGAAAAGAAATATAAATAACGAAAGCCATTATTAGAATAAATGTTAGGAACTCTGTAAATCATTTCATCGGTGCTACTGTGAAGCTTCCACAATCTACGGTTAGAGGATGCGCCATCACATGTCAGCCCCAACACACGGAAACCCAGTCTTTCTAATCGTGATACAGCTTCCCACACTGGATCAAACAATAAATCTCCACTCATTGAACTACAAGCAAATTGCGCATAAGGAAAGTTCAGTTTGCAAAACAGACCCCTGACCATCAAAACAAGCATTGAAGTGGCAAGTGGAAGTTCATCATCATTATCATCATTATATAAAGCATTCTCAAACTCTAATAGCCGATTGTTCGTATCTCCCAGGTTAACAAATCCTATCAAACTGCCATGATGCTTATCATACACTAGCTCATTCTTGATATGCACCTCATCCATGATAAGAAATACATATCTGTTGACATCATTGCTTAAAAAGGCTACATCAAGAAGATTCTGGTCAATTTCTGTGGAGAAACCTATAGTGGTAGAAATATAATGGGTGTAGTCACGTAGTGTCCTCTGCGATGGTAACTTAATGCATCCTGTTTTTCTCAACAGCTCATATGACTTCTCTGATAGATGTCTAAGATAAAGGCACCACTTGATAAAAACTGGATGCCATCTCATAGACTTAGCATTCTTCAATGAGCTCGCTTTCTTCTGCTGATCCCAAAAAATGCATTCAAAAGTGCCTTTAGGGTGCAATGAATGTACCTGCTTTGTACTACTATCAACCAAAGCTTTCATATCATTATGCAATTCTTCATCCAATGTAATGCCACCTTCACGAGCTGCTTCAGAAATCTTTCGTTTCAAACACATTATGCAAAGCTTAGCCTTCTTGTTATCTTGATGTAGACGATGTAAACGTTCATTCTTTTCTGGTGTATGTAAATTAAAGTACGTGGTATGGCTGCTTGGGTGTGAACAGTCGTCTTTATGACAGCGGGATGCCATTGCTGCTAAAGATTTTCTGTACTTTTTACAGGTTTGGCATTTTGCTATTCGGGTGGTTGGCTCAATTAATACTTCACACTTGATATTAAATAGAGAAGGCATACCAGTTCTGGCAGAATCTAAAAATGCAACTACCTCAGTTCCTAAGGCAAAGGACAAAGGATGATCACAAAATGTATATGCATGTGTATTGTAATAGCTAACAACTGATGTTGACATTTATGGTATATCTATCTAGTTATATCTATGCGGAACTCACTGGAATGATTCATCAGAACATTCTTCTGAATATTTGGGAGCTTCAAGAACTCTTCATCCAAATTTCCTTCACAGACTTTGCTTTCATACAGAACATTTATAAGATTGGTTACTTTTGTTACTATATATAATGTGAAATACATGCACAAATAAATTTAGAATACACGAAATAGCTATGTACATACCTGAGTTGATGTTAGATGGCATCTTTTGTAACAGCATGCAGTACTCATAATTGACCAGTTGTCCCCGGTAATAAACAATCCAACAAAAATTCTCCTGAATTGTTACTGCAAATGTATATTCCGGTGGCCCTTGAGCAGATACACGAATACAAAAAATGGAGAGTAATTTGTTTTCCATTGCCAACATCCATCCTAAATCAAAACAGTATGTAGCTAATATACACAAAACGCAAAATCATTACCTGAAGGTAATTCTCTACTGCACTGTATTCTGTGATACAAATTGTTTACTGATTTCACTGATCCATCAGTATAAGCAGCACGAGGATACGAAACCTTGAATGGAAGTATATTCAACGGTATAGACGCTTTCAGCACAGTGATGTTTCTTGGTATAGACACTTTCAGCATAGTGATGTTTCTCAAAGGGATGGATGGAGGCAAAGATCTTAGGCGCTTTGGTTTAGGCCTATGGTGCTTTCGGCTACAAAGCCTCAATTTACCATGTCCCCTTCTGTCACAGTATCTCATACCTACACCAAAAATATAATCACTGGTTAATAATGCATGCTTGCATAGTAGTTAATTACAATGACAGCAATTACAAAAACTGGGATTTCAAACTTTGATCAGTCGAATATATCAAAAAGAGGCCACTGAAACCATTCTGAAAGGGTTGAATTACCAGAAAATAACTAGAATGAGTAAATATATTTTGTAAAATAAGGGATAAATTCCTCAAACTTTTCCTGTACAATGTCGCTGTCATTCACACTTCAGAGCAGTTACTGTACTGTCACAGATGCGAGGAACAGATTTTAAGCTATGCCATTCCATGCAGTAGTGTATCTCATATAATTTAAGCGTTATTTGATTTAAAAAGAACAAATCTGTAGTGCTCCCAGAGCCTCAAAGTGTACGCCATGCTCCTAAATCGACGAAAGCGCATACAAAAATAATGAGAAAGAATGTAGTTTAAACGCTTATTTCACAAACACAGTTCCTATAACTCACCAATTCACTCGAAAGCGTCGAAAGAATACTTGGAAGGCGTAGAGCTGGATAAAAATCTTCCGCGACCTTCTTTCTCTCAAAAACAGGGCCCAGATACTTCAAAGAAAAGGTGACAATAACTACAACGCTGACGCCTCGCTCTACATCAAAGGAAGCGGCACCCGTTTCCAATCCCCGGTAAGGTATAATAATCTAGGCATGAACACACTGTACAAGTATATTGTTATGGCACTTTTAGATTAGAGGTAACACTCTACACAATGGTAACATCACAAGTGTTCATGTGTAAGCAGGTCAAGAAGGGAAATGGTGACTGGGGCCATTAGATGCTGTGACAAATTGAGAGATTTTCAAGAATATAGATGGGGCAAGAGTTTAACTGACTGTTGAGTGAAGCTGCTGACTATCGTACAATTGGAAACTTTGATGAATCCTCACTTCAACGATACGGGTGTTTATGTTTGGCTGTATTTTACAAAATCAGCCAAACTGGTAAAAGTGTAGCAGCCTTAGTATGTCTTTAAAATGGTCTATTACTGTGGATAAAAGTGTTAATACCATTCTTTTGCTGTTAGTTAAATCTGTATACTATGCTTCTCGTAATGCTTATGTTACACATGTTTCAATACATGAACCTTGTCCCATAATTGATACCATCCGATAATTGACCCCTTATACAGTACAAGTGTTGTTACGAGTTATTGCTGAAGATCAGCATGTTTAAAATATTTCAGCTCATATTTCTATATTTTCATTGGATTTCTGTGTGTGTTTCAATAATGTTTAAAGTTATGTTGCTTCTTGTGATGTCCGTATGCAGAAAAATATGGAGAATTGTATATTTTACGAGATTTCAGATTTCTAGTAGCCTGCATGAGATTGCTACATAGTTTCGTACCCTCAAAATATCTTTACCACGTTAAATAGAGCGATAGAGGAGTTTTAAGATGATTGTATTGATGAATATGTATGTACATAAGTTTTCATACATACCTTTTACCAAGAGTACATGTTGATTTGTGATGTAATTGCAACTGCTCTGTTATAATAGTGCATGTCTTATAAAACAATTTAACATCAAATTTCATAATGCTTTATTATTACTGAATATTTTAGCTTGTTGGATTGTTCACATGTGTATAATTTGTGTAAAAGGACCATCTTGTTTACTCACCTTGCAACAAAATACACACTCTTGTATATTAGTTCTATTTTGTTCACTTTCATAGCAGACTGGTATAAGTACATTTGTAATCATCCAGTGTTTACATGTTTGTTACGTACGTACACACAAAGTCATATATATTTTGTGCATGCCTGTGGTGCTGTATAAATGTAGGTGTGGTTTGTGGTCAATAAATATTAATGAAAGGTCATGAAATGTTCTTAGTGTAGACATCTTGATGCATTCTATGCATAGAATGTGACAAATTTTGTGCTCATTGGTGCTCGACATTTGATATTTGTATGATATAATCATATTCTGTATAGCCTAAATATTTCAAGGGTGAAAATTTTCACCAATTTTATGGAGTTTTGAAAACCCACGAAAATTTTAACCTTGAATTTTTGTCCTCCATTGCAATTCAATACTGTCCTTCAGTTATCTGCAAAAATTTTATTCAGCAAGCTGCTAAATTCATAAATCAGCAAAAAAATTTGCCTTGAAATATTTAGGCTGGTAAAAATTGACAAAAAATTTATTCCAAGTTGATATACCACATGATCATGATGTAATACAATTAATAGATCACTTTATTGAGTCAGTTTATTATTCTATCAGTGTGTTCCATGTTGGTTGACATTTGACAATTGTTGATCCATGTGTAGGTCAGCAGATGACAATGGACTGGTGATCACATGAATAAGTGCAAAAATCTCCATCACTTTTCTTACTGGACATCATGTCATTGAGGTGACTATTTCATAATGGTGTGCTTTATTTACAATGACATTGTATGATATACGTAATGACAACTGTACGTTTATAATATACTAGCAGATGTACCTGCCCTATCGTGCAGGTGTAGTACATTGCAACTAAACAAAATAATCCTGTACATTTGCTAATTAACTTAACAGCTTGGGAGAGCTCTGCATCTATACCAACAGGCAACACATAGCATGAAGATTAGAAATTACAACTCCAGCAAAGTGCTACCATTAGTTAATAACTAAATCAAATCTTGTTACATTCTTGTCATGTGAAAAGTTGTGAAAGCTTAACTGGTGCACTGCAAGATTACATAAATTAAAATAATTAATAAAATGCAGGTACTGTACAATTAACATCATCAATTATATATGAAACAATAAGATGTCATTGCAGTAAGTTAAGGCTCTAATTAGTTATAAAAAATGGTGCTCAGATTTTGAGTAATCAGTGTCATATAATGACTCAGCATCATCACAACACCTTATGGAAAGGCTGATGAGCAACTCATCATCATCATTGCACTATGTGTGTGTGTGTGTGTGTGTGTGTGTGTGTGTGTGTGTGTGTGTGTGTGTGTGTGTGTGTGTGTGTGTGTGTGTGTGTGTGTGTGTGTGTGTGTGTGTGTGTGTGTGTGTGTGTGTGTGTGTGTGTGTGTGTGTGTGTGTGTGTGTGTGTGTGTGTACATACATACATACATATTTACAGCAAGTACATACATGTATGCATACAATAGATAAAAAAATGATTGTTACATGTAGTTACATCCTTTCCTGCATCATCATGATCCACATGCATACCACAAAGACAAAAGCAGCAGATAAACTTGGCACTTAACCAAATACCTCACTATAGACAACATTACGGGTTTTGCGATCCTCCTCAACTAAAAGTGTAAGAGAATCTGGGGAGCCTACTCTAGAGAGTGCTACGTAAAGCATTCCGTGTGTGAAGCTTTCATCAGTTAGATCTACTCCTACAGCTTTAAAAGTTTGACCTTGACTTTTATTAATTGTCATCGCAAAACAAAGAGAAACTGGAAACTGAAGTCGTCTAAATTCAAAAGGCAATGCTGAATTAGTGGAATGCGTGGGATAATGATGTCATGTCCTGCATACTTCCCATGGGAAATCTTAGCTTCTATAGTATTGGCTGAAAGTTTAGTATCACACACCTGGTACCATTTGTTACTTTTGGGGGATCTAAGGACCGTAAAATTATTATTGGGGCAGCAACCTTTAATAAAAGCAAATGCAAAGGCAATCCTGAGATTTCCAAGGAATTCAAAAATTCTATTGGAAATTGGATTGCCTGGGAATCATCAGGTACAGAGTCCAAGGACCTGTACTCAACACAGTCACCAGGTAACTGTTCTACCAGGGCAGTATTAATAGCATGGGTAGTTTTATTAAGGGGAGCTAAAATGCAGCGTTTAGATAACCAAACTATATTCATAAAGTTTTGGAGTAAGTCTGGATATACCCTGGATATTAATTCATCTACATTGCTGACGAAGGTGCCCATGTTCTCAGGTAGCTGAATAACATCAGGGCTAGTGTCAATGGGAAACTTACCATCTCCAATAGCTAACAACTGATCAGCAAACTGACCAGCTGCCTCATCCTCACACAGGTGCACTCTCATGTTAGTATGCAGATGCTTAACTGTGACATGCTCCCACAAAAATGATTTCTTAAGGCAAGAGTCTACAATATTACCTCTGGTACCACCTTGGATGACTGGTAAAATTTGCCTAAAATCTCCACACAGTAGCATACACATACCTCCCATTGGCTGGCTATTGCCTGTCAAATCCTTGAGAGTGCGGTCTAGAGCTTCAAATGCAAGCCTGTTTGTCATTGGTGCTTCATCAACTACAGTGGCCTTACCTTCTTGGATAACCTTGCAGAGTGCAGTGCCTTTCTTAATGCTACATATGGGAATGTCCATTGCATGCAAATCCAATGGTACTTTAAACGTGCTATGTAAAGTGCGGCCTCCAGTTAACAATGTTGCAGCTATGCCGCTAGATGCAGTGGCCAATGCTATTTTACCTTCTGACCGTAGCTTTGCTAGAATAAGATTTATTAAAAAAGTCTTACCTGTTCCACCTGGAGCATCCAAAAATAACATGCCACCTTCATTTCTATCTATCATGGAACAAAAGTAATCATACACTTCTCGTTGGTCTGCTGTAAGCATAGGTACATTGTGCTCTACATATGCTCGTTGCTCACCTTGGTCATAATCTATTTCCCTATGATATACTCTTGCAAACCTATCATTGTCCACTGCCTGTGGCTGTGGTAAGCCATACTCAGACAGTTCCCTACCTCCCATGGATAGCACCTTATCCTGCAAGTCATTAAGGGCCAAGTTGAAAATATCATCACTGAAACCTAAATCTACATTGCCTAGTCTAGTACAATGTTGATATAAAAAATCTTCTGCCATGGCTTCCTTATGATGCTCATAAATCTCTAGAGGATTGCTTGGTTCACACCAAGTCAATATCACTGCAAACAATGAACGAAGATTTGCAGGTGAGTTGCCCACTGATGCCTCCTCCATTGCCAAGTGATACTGGTTATCATCCTCGAGAAGACCTAACTTGAAGCATGCTTCACGAAAAGAGCTGCAAAGGTCACCATTGACAGTTCTCAGCTCAGAAAAAGACTGAGGGCCTCTAACATGATGCAGTAGCAATCGAAGGTAAAAACATTCTCCTTGGCGTGGACTAATGGTATAAACCCTACCCAAAACATGTGCTTCCTTAACACCAGGATGACCGGTTACATCAGTTCCTTGCTTTCTCCTATTCCAAGCCTTTTTGTTCCATGTGTAATACCTAGGGACATCTACATACAATAATGTCTTAGCAAAGTTATCAACATGACATAAAGCAAAAAAATCTGTCAGTGTTGTCTTTGGAGGATCCCTAGAAGCCTGATCACTTGCTGTATCCTCAGTGAAGTATACTCGCTGGCCATTTTCTAAGTGAACAGCAAGTTGCTGCACTGGGGGTCCCTTTCATGTATTTGAAATTCCAATATCCTCCAGGCTGCCTCATTGCTGCTAACATACCTGGCATTCTGATAATCCGATATTTCATCCACCTGGCTGGACTGTAGAGTGAACATTGCCTGGTCACAGCCTTTGTGTACATACTTCAGTACATACTTGATGGACTTTATTGACATGCACACCTCTACATTGCAATGGCAGTTCATTGAACGTAGCAATAGCTTGTTGTATGGAACTATCCACCTATTATCTACTTCCTGACTAACATGAGAGCCTCCTATCCTCATCCTAATGGTACTTACCTGTCCACCACTATCAGGGCTACTCCTCTTGTATAGTGGATAACTATCACTACCTAATATAGTCTCAGAATTGTATTGCTTAGGATACTTCTTGCTACAGTGGCCATCCTGCATGCAAGGCGATTGAGGATTAATACTACCACAGGGTCCATGCACCATGTTAGACATTACAATCTGATGCAGTTCAGGGTCAACCGTGGGATCAGGTATTTCAGCACAAATGACATGATCTATCTTATCAGGGGTGATCCTATGATCAGCTGATAACCACAACAACAAATGACAATGTGGTAAACCACGCTTTTGCCATTCAATTGAATAAAGCCAAGCCTGTGGTTTACCAAAGACCATTTCAGATTTGAGCATTTCTAACAACTTTTGAACTTTCAGCTTAAACACACGGGCCACTATGTCTGGACGGTCCTGAGGATCCTGACCAGGCAGCAAATTATCTTTAATTTCTGGCCAATTGGGATTTGTTGTGGTGGTTATGAACAAATCAGGATGACCATATTTCCTAACATAAGACATGGCATCCTGCTGGCGCTCATGCATGTATCGAGGTCCACCTGTGAAAGTAGAAGGAAGGATTACCCTACGACCTACATTCCTAGGATCTCCATCACCCTCTAAAATGGCATCACGTAAGTTCTGGTAGCAGTCAGCTCGCAGTGCCGTCTGTTCGCGCCTAAGAAACTGTAATCGTTCCGTCTCAATCTTACAATAAGCATCAACTAAGAATTGCTGAAAAAGCCGTTTAGCTCTAAGCAAGGGAGAGATATTTTGTCTTACCATAATGTGGTAACGATAATATACCAATGCTGTTAATTTCTTCCCATTCTGCAGCCTTAGGTTAATATGCCAGCCATCAGTACCGTGTGGGAAAATCAAAGGGTACTGCAAGGGATCATAGCTCCTATGAAGTTCAGAAATACGCAGTAAGCCACCATCTCTGTAATGTAATACTACATCCCTATTGTTTACATTGTCATTAGGCATCAGTACAGCTATCTCATCACTCACAGGACTATTATACCTCCTGGAATGCTCACCTGAGGGCCTTTTATTTTCATTAATAACAATTTTAATGTTACTTGGACTATCCTGCTGTTCAAAGACCTCTTTAGCTAGTTTAAAAACTTCAACATAATGATTATCATCAACCAATAATTGATTAATGCCACTAACAATGTCTGGCCTCAATCCATCAACAATTGCACACCTTGTAGCCACTTCAGATTCTCGGTTATCAATGAAATAAATTTGACAGAATTTTGGAGACTCACCTGTTGCAGGAGCAATGCTTCCAATAAGATGGTAAACCTGACCCTGTATTCTAAAGGAGGGGTTGAAGCCAGTCATAGTGATCTCATTACAGCCAAAGCTGGTCATTTGAAATGCACAATTATACTTACGTATGTTCGCTAAAAAATGTTTCCCATCACTATGTACACCCTTGTACAGATGCTGCAAGAATGGTTGGGACTGTGGGAATGCATCTAATTTAACATTGCCTTTTGAACAACAAAGTGATTCAGTTTCCTTCTCAAATTTTAGTGCTCCACAGTTTGAACAACGTACACTTAGCCTGCCTACATCAGTGGTGTTATAAAAATTGTCTGCCTGATAGTTCAGGGCCCTAAAGCTTGCTTGTCTACTACCACGCACCTGTTGACGTCGTGCATTGTTTATCTGCTGCTCTTGTGCTCTGTAGTTAGGATCAGATCTTGCCTCTCTATGTTGAAGTGAGTTACGTTGTTGTTCTGCAGTTCTTCTGCCGGGATCTTCACGGGCTATACGATGGGTTGCTGTATTTCGACGCTGCTCTTCTCGTCTTCTATGAGGATCAAGACGGACGCTTCGATGCACCTCTGCATCGCGTTGTCGCCGTCGTTCTTCAGAATCTTGAAGGCCGTGTCGATCGGAACTGTCACTTGAATCTCGCTGATGTCTAAGCGAGTCCCGTTGTCTCTCCTGCTGACACTTCATTGAATCTTCTCTTTGAGTCCTCTTCCACTTTTTCGCTCGAGATACAGATAAAGACGATGATGCTCGCTTTAACTTCGGCATTGTTAAAACAAAAATGATTTCTGAAGTTTCATTGGCTGTTTCAAAATTGGTGATGTTCACGTGTTTGCTGCCATGGAAGCGTGATGTCAAGCTGAAAAAGATTTTAATAGTAAAAAATGCAGTGACTCAATCCCCGACCACTGGACTCAGGTGCCATGGCCGAGTGCGTTACCATCAACGCAATAATTTCAGTGATTTATGGCTGTTATGGTCGACACGGGTGTCCATCGGGCACTCGTTCCGAGAAACATAGCTCTTAGAAACTTTTAGAAATAAACTTTGAGATGCCAGAGGACATAGCTTTGATTTCAAGCAAGTCCGGCGTCGATCGATGCAGAGATGGCAGAGTTAACAGCCTGACGAGGAAAGAATGCAGACGGACGGACGGCTTTTCAGCTTTATATAGTAGAAAGAAGATGTATAAGAACAAAATATGAAATGAAATTTAATGGATGGAAAGTCTTTGGGGAAATCGCCAAATTCAGTTCAAGGTTTTGGTCAAGTGGAACAAAATGAGATATGTACTAGAATGATAAAAAAAATTAAAAATTTAAAGGTAAGTAGGGATTGAATTCAATAGTGCTACAAAAAGTAAGGAAACAAGGAATAAGATTTTGGGACGAGAGAACATTCTGGCATGAGATAATTTATAAAAGGTTAATCCCTACTTTTGGCAAACCTGCTGAAGTGAGCCAAAAGTAGGGATTAAACTTTTATAAATTATCTCATGCCAGAATGTTCTCTCGTCCCAAAATCTTATTCCTTGTTTCCTTACTTTTTGTAGCACTATTGAATTCAATCCCTACTTACCTTTTAAATTTTAAATTTTTTTTATCATTCTAGTTTGTTTGCTTTTTATACATGCTAAGCATTCATAATAATCTTTCAGCAGGCGCACAAATGTTACAGGCGCTTACGTAATAATTATGCTTGTTTTCAGGCGCTTGTTAACAACGCGCTTACATGGCAAAGCAGCTGTGTGATAGCAAATAACGCTCGAAAAACAGCAAAAGCTATTTGTCCAAGGCTATAATCTCGAAGTTCACGATGTAATAAAGTACACGCGAAAACATCGTGCCATGGTACAACTGTAACTAATTATATCACGTGCAAGCCAGGTTTTAGCGTGACGTAATAAGCAGAAGCCGTAACAGGCTATCGTCACCTTCGAAGGTGAGATTCACACCTTGCTAGGTATATAGAAGAACAAGGAAGGGAATGAAGGATAAAAGGAATCGCCATGGCGCAGTGGGTAAATCGTCTTCGGAACAACATTTTCGTAAATCCGCCGCCATTACCTTTATTGTGTGAAAGTTCTGGAGCCCTACACCTAGCGCAACCGGGTCTTACGGCAGGCAGGCAGGCTGGCTGGCAGACGAAATACAGGTGAATTTCTAAATTTTCAAAGTTGGCTGTAGGTCGAAATATTCGACTTGTTGCTTCGTTTAACCAAGGTACAGCATCATTACAGCCTTAGCAATGCATTCCAGTCGGTTTTTTTGGGTAAAGATTATTGGAAGGTTGTTTTATGAAGTGCGAAAAATCGGGAAACCATACAATTTCTTACCAATCCCTACTATTAAGTACTACCGTACTTAATGATATTTGGAGAATTGGAGCAAAGTGTTGTCCTTGTACAAAGCACATGATAAACTAACTATGACTTGTGCTTTTGATTGGATACATTTTAGTACCTTTTGCTACATATGCCTTAGGCCGGGTATTATTTGCTCCACATATACAGTACATAGTCATGACCAATCATATAAACATACATACATACTTTGTATTGTACGTGTTTAAACTTTCTGAGCTATTTTGTAAGTTCCTGAACTAGCAGAATTGGATCAGTGCTTTTTCAGTTTTAGTACATATATGCCTCAGAGGTGCATCCAGAGAGGGAGGACAGTGGTGGATCTCGTAAGCATGTGGTCTGGGGTCCCCAGTTATTTATAAGGTGTTTTATATTTATACATAGTCCTGAGTAGCTAAGATTTAGAGTAAACATTAACCGATTTTCTTAATAGGCTAGCCAAAGTACTGTAAATGTGAAGCAAGGGTGTGGTGGGTGCAATCCCTCAATATGCTTCTAGTTTTACGTCGTCACACCTCTATATGTAAACATCCCTCAGCTTGCATTTGTACAAGCAATCTATAATCCAAGGGGTCTAGCAGTGTGATACTATATTTCTCTAAATGATGCATTTCATTCCAAATGCTCTTGAAATGCAGTTGTCATAAACAAAACTTTCTTGTACTCGAAGAAGCATTGTTAAGATTAAATGTTGCATTTATAAATATTAGCTACTCTTCAAACGTCAAGTAATTTATTACGTATGTCTAAATTGCCAAATATTTTTCCAATCATATTTTTGCTTATACGGTATGTGTTTGTAAAACATCCTAAACCTGTTTGTTCAATCTCATAATTTATTATGTACGTACGTCTTAGAAAGTTATTATAATCATACAGTGTATGTGTATGGACAGTTCACATGAGAGTGACTGTATTATGTATATTATAAGAATGCTGTTTGAAAAATCAATACCTTTATTTTATTTGTGGTGATGAACAAGAGGGGCAAAGTGGCACATGCCCCCACTACTTACTGTCACTCCATACAAATGTACCTGTCCTCTATACAAATGTGTCCTAAAAAGTAGAAAAGTTGTTTTACCTCCCCAGTTGTGAAGTGCTTCCTGTGCCCCTGTTTATCTTATGAAACTCAACACTGTTATGTGAGCGAGGAAGAAACAAGGACATGATATAGTGGATAAATTTCATTGTAATAAGAAAGGTTCATACTGCAGAGGTGATTATCAGTTTTCAAAAGTAGCCAGTCAAATGTCAGATCAACTTGTTACTTGATCTGACATGCACCAGTCAATCAGCTAATAAAACTATTGACCTCAAACAATTCAGTTTACACTATGGTATAAGTTAGTCCCTCCTAGCTTGTTTATCTCCTAGCAACAACCAATTGTTTTTTGTTAGCTACAATAACATTGGTAGGTGAGAGACATAAACTACAGCCTTGTGTGATCTGAAGAATGTCAGATAAACAAGGAGATGAGTAGGAAAATTTGACCATTATAGTCACCTACCCTGTACTGACAGGTGTAATTGTTGTTGTGAGCTAATCATGGACAAGTACCGTAAAACCAGAAACTTTGACGAAGGGAAATTTTGATGAATCCACACTGCAAAAGCTTTGACGAAATAAACTTTGACGAATTGCTTGATATCTTCATAGAAAAGGTGTTTATTTGGGTACGTATATTGATATGTTAAAGTTTGACAAATTCACTCGGATTCGTCAAATTCATCTAATTTTCCACTCGCCAAAGTTTCCGTTTTTATGGTAGTCCTTATTGTTTAAATGGTAAGTATGTAAGTGAATAACATAGTGTATAGCACAAAACTCTAGCAGTACAATACTTGGTGAATTAGTGCCCTAGACATTTAGAGGATTGCTTACTTTGCAGTGGATTGTGAAGGCTTAAATTTGTCAACCAATGCAGTGTATGTTTTATTAGAGTATTTCAGTAAAAATCTGTTCTGAGTGTTTTTACCAGTAAAGCTGCTTGAAATGATTTAGAGTGTAAAACAGTTAAAAAGGCTATTATATAAATTATTATCAGTGTAAGATGACATGCCACAGTAGCTACATGTAGCTAACCTAAGAAGCAGTTTTTATTAATGCTTATTTTTCCAGTGTCACTTGTTACTACAAAATGAAATTAAACTGAAAATGGATGTTGATGGAAAAATTTTGGAAGATATACTGGGAAGCAACAAGAACACTATGAAGGCATGTAAGCTGTGTCATGTTAAGCAAGGGAATCAGCTTTAAGCTTTTCTTTATACAGACAGAAGAGAGTAATGGGGAAAGTGTCTGTCATTGTAAGTAAACTACGTAGCTCCGCAATTTAAGTAGGGTAGCTACTTTAGTTAGTTTATGGAGACATTCAAAACAGTTTTAGGAATTATTCAAGGTGAACACTACTTGCTCATACTACCATATAACGCAATGTTTTCACTGGGGAATATATTGACGGATGGACTTCATCAAGAAATGGAGAAACATTGACAGACAACATCCTAGGCCACCTGTATTAGCTATACTACTGGAGATCATTGAAAGGGAAAATTTTGATAAATTGCTTGACTAGCGTCAAAAATTGTGCTGTGCAGTACAACAGTTTATTATTTGTTGATCTGGTATATTAAAGGTGAGATATCCGGACAGAATAACACTGATACGTGGTAACCATGAGAGCAGGCAGATCACTCAGGTAAGGCATTTTATAAAGAAATAATTTTAACTACACTGAAAATGTGAAATGCCTTAAATAAATTAACCAACTGCTACTCTGTGTATGTATGTATTGTACATATTACCAATAATCCATAATTTGCTTTCATGATAAATTGTATTAAATTAGGCATGCACCTGGTTTCTTTAAATTGTTTTCATCTGGGAATTCTGTATGCATGTGTGTCCGCCCCCAGACTATTACAAACTATTGACCTGAAAAGAAGGCTGAATCTTCTACTGCTTTTCAGTTTCTTTATATGACACTTACCATTGATGCAGTTGATGGGTATGGCCTTAGTAATGAAGTGTATTGTGACTTACTGCCAAAGAAGACTATGATAGCGTTGTAATAGCCGTTCATTTATCATTAAAAGCTGTTTAAGCAGCTGTACATTACTAACAAGATGGAGTGCTTCAATTTTAAAAGTGGGCATGCCGTGTTGGTTGCGAAGCTTATAATAGAAGACTAGCCTATAGTGTTACAGTAAGAATTTCGGCTTAAAACTGAGCTTTATCACTAAAATGCTGTGGTATAATCCGGTTCAAAACAAAAGAATTATGTGTTTCTATGTGCCTTTTAGTGATAAGTCTTTGCTCACATGACTTACTCATTACATCATTAATTACTATTACAATACATTAAATAGCAGTTGATTAACAGTGACACAGTGCCTGGCTTTTGATGGTAGAACATGAACTTGTTTTGTATGATCCAAACTATTTTACAGGGAAAATTTATATGAATGGCTACAATGTATACATGCAGGCTGACTAGCTGAGTGAAGCTATAGGTATAGCTTTATATGTGACAGGGCTACGTAAATATGTCCGGATGATGATATAATGTATGTAGCTATGCTGGAATGTCTAATGCACACATAGCAACATATTATACGCATTTAAATTTTAGGGTTTTATACTTAAGTCGGATTATAGTGATGAAAGTTCTTACTGTAACACTTTATGCCAGTTTTCTCGTATGGATTATCACCTTACCCTTCGTTGTGATAATATATGAAACAAGTTGATGTTTTACCATCTAAAAATCAGTATATACGTAGTTGAAAATCTTACTGTAACAGAGTTTTGTTATACGCATGGCAGTGATGGCACATACACTTTTAAAACTGAAGTGCTCTGTCTTGATAGTAATGTACAGTTGGTTGAATGCCTTTTACCGAAATGAATGGCTCAACATCCAAACACCCATACATGCGCAGAAACAAATTTGTCATTTACTTCAAAAGGATATATGTACCTTTAGTTTGTAAAAGCTTTAATCACTGTATTTGGCATGGATTCATGTAAACAGTTGTGGGTAACAAACCATGGTCAGGAGTTAATACACATCCATGATATTTTTGTATACAGGTAAATGGTTTCTATGATGAGTGTAAGAGGAAATATGGATCAGTGAATGTGTGGTGTTACTGTACTGAGATATTTGACTACCTCAGCTTTTCTGCCATAATTGCTGATAAGATATTCCATGTTCATGGTGGACTATCACCTTCAATTAATACTCTTGATCAGGTAAGATGATTACCGTACAACAGGAAACTTTGACGAAGGGAAATTTAGATGAATCCTCGCTTTGGCGAAATAAACTTTCTCCTCTCTTGCTTAAAGCACTTATTTGGATATATTGACTGGTTAAACTTTAGCGAATTATTCGTCAAATTTGTCAAAGTTTCCCATTGTATGGTACTGTATTTCCTTAAATAAATAAATACCTACATAATTATATCAATTTCGTATTTACTTGATTAAATATCTCACTTTAATTGTCGCACCCTTGAAGGCCTTGATAGTTGCTGCTGGTTATTATAATAAAATTAATGCAGTGGCATCTACGTAGTTGAATCAGTACAGGTTGGGCAACTGTTCTAAATGTAGGCAAGAAAAGTACATTGTCGTAACGTATATCAATTAAACTATTAATCATCTTTGCAATATGATCACAGTCACTATTCAAGAGTAGCATTTATTGCAATGTAGTAATGATCACTGCTATAGGTGCCTTGACAAGACATTAGACCTACTACTGTAACACGGGGTAGTGCTGAGTGGTATTGGTAATTTATATACAGTACAGTATTCTTGTTGCAATATTGCATGGTATAACTACATTATTGTGGTACATGCAAATAGTCCTAAAAGATCATTTGGCAACATTTAACTAAGCTAGGTAAAGTTAATGGTATACTTTTTGTCTTTAGTCGTAGCAGAAATTAATACTAATTATATACTGGTTTAAATATTTACTTCAGGCACACAAGTTTTAATTTTGTAGAGTGCAGGAATATTTTACAGCATCTTTACTTTTGTATACTAAGCTTATAGAGTGGTGTAGAGGTGTAAAGATTATTGCATCAGCAATATATCAGCTACCAATGTTTATTTAAATGTATCACTAATTACCCAGAGAGCAAATATAAATACCGATTATAATGCATGCAAAATTAATTTTTATTTAATGTAGCATGCTGCTGTTGAGAAGTTTGCTAAATGTGAATATTGTGTTTTGATACCGTCTAATTTTTTGAATACCGTAGTACTGTACTTGTTGTTTGTGTTACAGATTCGTACAATAGATAGGAAACAAGAAGTTCCTCATGATGGTCCAATGTGTGACCTGCTGTGGTCTGATCCTGAGGGTAAGCCATCCATCTAGTAGCCTGCAGTGTAATTGTGTTGATTGTGTTTGATTACAGATATCCAGGGATGGGGTGTGAGTCTCAGAAGAGCTGGCTTCTTATGTGGTCATGATGTTGTAGCACAGGTAGTCCTATGAGTGTGTATCTCAATTATGTGTCATAAGACAACATCATTGTTTTGTTCATCACTATTTCTTTCTCCCTGTACAGTTCAATTTACATCATAACATTGATATGATCTGTAGAGCTCACCAGCTGGTGATGGAGGGCTATAAATGGCATTTTAGTAATTCAGTGTTGACTGTATGGTCAGCTCCCAACTACTGCCATCGGTATGTATGATGTAGTGTGATGTCATGTGACGTGTGTGTGTGTGTGTGTGTGTGTGCGCGTGCGTGCGTGTGTGTGTGTGTGGCGTGGTGCTGTATAAACATAGGTGTGGTTTGTAGTAAATAGAGATATAATGGGACAATGGGAGCAAAGTAGTGTCTTAGTGCAAAGCACATGGTAAACTGGGTCTATTTCCCTAATAGGCTAGCCAAAGTAGTGGAAGTGTGGAGAGTGCAATATATTTCTCCTAGTCCTGCGCTGTCACACGTTTGTATACAAATTGAATTTCAACATGTGTTTGTGCATGCAATCTAATCCAATGATGTGTTGGCATGAGACTATAGCTACTTCTCTAATTGATGCATTCCATATGCTCTTGTACTCATGATGGCCTTGAATGTGTAGCTGTCATAATATTCCAAACTTTGATGTGTCATAATTATAATCAAAGAAGCACTGCTAAATTTAATTATGTTGGGCTTATGAATATTAGTACTACTCTTCAAATGTCAAATTTGATTTGCCAAGTTGACATATCACCAAATATGTATATTTTCCTATCACATTTCAGCTTATACAGATATGTTTTTGTAAAATGTCCTAAATCAAATCTTTTTGTTCAATCTCATATGTATGTAGGTACGTACGTATGTCTTATTGTTCAAACACGTGATATTGCAGCTAATACATTAGCCAATCAATTATCCATACATCTCTAATAAACAATTGTATGTATGTATGTATGTATGTATGTATGTATGTATGTATGTATGTATGTATGTATGTATGTATGTATGTATGTATGTATGTATGTATGTATGTATGTATGTATGTATGTATGTATGTATGTATGTATGTATGTATGTATGTATGTATGTATGTATGTATGTATGTATGTATGTATGTATGTATGTATGTATGTATGTATGTATGTATGTATGTATGTATATATGTACGTATGTATGTACCATGGTATCTTGCAGGTAGCTCTATGTATGTAGATACGTATGTAGCTTTATGCATGTACATGTCTACGCAGTTACATATACGTACACACATGTAATTGGGACGAGCCTGAGCGAGCCCCACATAAATGGTGTATCGAGTCGAAATCACTGCATTCCAATGGTACGGCGTACGTACGTATGTTACTCTAATTGTAAGCGCTATGATAAGCAGTTATACACGCTTACGCAAATATAATGCATGTAGCTATTTATAAATTATATAGTCTACGCAAATATAATGTGGTACTTCAGTTAGACACCGTCATACGGTCTCTTTCTATCGCTACTCACGACTGTCGCTGTGGCAAACAGTTCATAGTATACTAGCAGTTATAGCATCTACGCGCTTACGCTGTCGCAAATATGTATAGTAGCTACTTCAGTTAGACACCTGTTACAAGGTCTAGATATATCGCTACTCACGACTGGCAAAGAAATAAAGCCAGTTATGATGATAATATTTCCAATCTAAGCGCCATTATATAAGCCCTTGCTATACACAGTTATATGCGCATATAAAGTTCTATACATCAATAGCTAATGTAATTATGCAAGAGTCATGTAACTATAGAGTGTGCTTCATCATAGAGACTATAGACAATTATCAGCATCACCAGTCACTGATCTCACTTGTAATTATTGAAGGAGTCATTCCAATTTCATCACTTAATTTTTACATGAAAGTCATGTGACCTTACTTTTAAACTATATGTACGTAGCCGGGCACGTCATCGCCTTAGAAAACACTTAATAATATCTCACTAATACAATGTGACCTTGGCATGTATAATGTTAACTATGCATACGTGTCGCCAAACTTTGCGAAGGCTCACCCCACGATGTTGAAACATCTGTCTAGTTGTATAATTTTATCATACAGGTTTTTGAAACAGTATAGAAACCCAAAGAAGGGAGGCTCAAATAGAAAAAGCTTAATCACAGGCCACACCAGTATACTGCATAATTAAAAGCATAATTATTGGGTAGCTTTTTGGCATTTGAAGAGTAGTACTAATATTAGTACTAATATTCATAAGCCCAACATAATTAAATTTAGCAGCACTTCTTTGATTATAATTATGACACATCAAAGTTTGGAATATTATGACAGCTACACATTCAAGGCCATCATGAGTACAAGAGCATATGGAATGCATCAATTAGAGAAGTAGCTATAGTCTCATGCCAACACATCATTGGATTAGATTGCATGTACAAACACATGTTGAAATTCAATTTGTATACAAAGGTGTGACGGCGCAAGACTAGGAGAAATCTATTGCACCCTCCACACTTCCACTACTTTGGCTAGCCTATTAGGAAAAATGACCCAGTTTACCATGTGCCAAAGCACTAAGACACTACTTTGCCCCCATTCTCCCATTATATCTCTATTGACTACAAACCACACCAGTCCTACGTTTATACAGCACCATGCATGCACACACACACACACACACACACACACACACACACACACACACACACACACACACACACACACACACACACACACACACACACACACACACACACACACACACACACACACACACACACACACACACACACACACACACACACACACACAACAAAAGCATAATTATTGGGTAGCTTTTTGCATTTCCTGAATGGCATTAACACATTCCGTTATACAAACATTGACATTGTTGCCCTTGCAAATGGCTGACTTTCAGATGCTCATGTGATTAGTGGAGCTTGTGCAGTTCCTCTACTTTGACCCTGACAGATTAGATTGTTTACTTTGCAGTGGATTGTGAAGGCAAATTTGGCAACCAATGCAGTGTATGTTTTATTAGAGTGTTTCAATAAAAATCTGTTTTGAGTGTTTTTACAAGTATAGCTGCTTGAAATAATTTAGAATGTAAAACTGTTCAAATGCTTCAAAAGTTATTATCAGTGTAAGATGACATGCCACAGTAGCTACATGTAGCTAACCTAAGAAGCAGTTTTTATTAATGCTTATTAATTTTTCCAGTGTCGCTTTTTGCTACAAAATGAAAATGGATATTGATGGATAAATTTTGGTAGATTTACTAGGAAGTAAAAACACTACCAAGGCATGTAAGCTGTGTCATGTTAAGCAAGGGAATCAGCTTTAAGCTTTTCTTTGTACAGACAGAAGAGAGTAATGGGGGAGAATATCTGTCACTGTAAGTAAACTCTAAGTTTTAAATATGGTACTTAAGATATTTTGTGTAAGTTTGTGGAGACATCCATGGATAGTTTTATTTAAGGTGAACACTACTTGCTCATAATACGACAATTTCTTGTTTTGTTATTCTCAGGTTGGAGGTGATGTGCTGGATACAAATTATCTCTTCCTGGGGGATTTTGTTGACAGAGGGTTTTACAGTGTGGAGACATTTTTATTGCTACTAGCACTGAAGGTTATATATTAGTGCTGTATATCTTTAAGAATTGCTGATGTTTCATCTGTAATGTATCATATCTGGTATATTAAAGGTGAGATATCCGGACAGAATAACACTGATACGTGGTAACCATGAGAGCAGGCAGATCCCTCAGGTAAGGCATTTTATAAAGAATTAAGTAACTTTAATGTGGAACACCCTAAATAATTAATTTTATCCAGCTGCTATTCTGTGTATGTACACACGTAACGTATTAGCTACCATACTTAACTTTTTATTTGATGAAAAGTTCAATAATAAATTTTTTGTATGATCTGGACGTATCAAATTTATTTGATAGGGAAAATTAATGTGACAAGCTACAATGTATACAAGCCGAGCAATGCAAGCATAGCTATAGGCGGTAGAGCTGTATGATATATGGAACAATCATAGATAATGGATGGATGGGCGTCTATTATTGCTAATATTAGTGGGCAAGTATCAGTTGTGAAGGATGGTTTATGAGGACATTCTGGCATACGTAGCTACACACTTCAATTCCTCATGTGACTCATTCCTGTCTTGAGTGAGCATTATCAAGAGTGTACAGCTAGCCTTTTAAGGCTCTCATTAAATCTATTTTGTTATGTTACAGTGTATTGTATCAATGAATATGTACGTACATAAGTTTTCATATGTACGTACGTACCTTTTAACTAGAGTACATGTTGATTTGTGATGTATTTACAACTGCTCTGTTATAATAATGCATGTCTTATAAAACAATATAACATCAAATTTCATAATGCTTTATTATTACTGAATATTTTAGCTTGTTGGATTGTTCACATGTGTATAATTTGTGTAAAAGGACATTCTTGTCTACTTACCTTGCAACAAAAATACACACTCTTGTATACCGTATAGCGGGTTATTTGTGCGAGGTATAAAAATTTGCGAATTTTGCAATTGTTAGTTTATTCACAAAAATATTCTACTGATAGAAATTTTTGTGCTAATCAGCATTTCATAAAAAAATGTCTGCATTGAAGTCTATTATTTTCAAAAAACGATGGTAAAGTCAGCTTTGTCAGATCCGAAAGGGCCATTAGTAGAAGAAATACCTTCTTCTTTACTTTCTACTGCTAATAAGGTTTTGGAAATACTAGATAAACCACCAACTGCCATATCGGCGAAGAAACGCGCAGCTTACATCAGTATCGACGCAGTTACTGTCAGCGCGCGGCTCCCGCTGGCAGTAAAGTTCTTCATTAATGTAAGGACTCCACCTTTCTTTGTAAATATGGTGCCCTCGAACCATTGATTCAATCGAAAATGATGAGACGCACTTCAATTGAAGGAGCCATCGCATGATTCCAATAAATGCACAATCACTTGATATATCTTACTCAAGCACTTCGCAAATTTAAATATAGCAAATGTTTATTCTAAGACAGAAAAATCTGGATTCGCAACAATTTGTACTCGCATAAATAACCCTATATATGGTATTAGTTCTATTTTGTTCACTTTTATAGCAGACTGGTATAAGTACATTTGTAATCATCCAGTGTTTACATGTTTGTTACGTACACACAAAGTCATATATATTTTGTGCATGCCTGTGGTGCTGTATAAATGTAGGTGTGGTTTGTGGTCAATAGATATTAATGAAAGTTTTGAAATATATATTCTTAGTGTAGACATCTTGATGCATTCTATGCATAGGATGATTCAATGTGACAAATTTTGTAATCATTGGTGCTTGTCATTTTGATATTCGTATTAAAAAAATCACATTTCTCTTTATAAAAATTGACAAAAAGTTTATTTCAAGTTGATATATACCACATGATGTAATACAATTAATAGATCACTTTATTGAGTCAGTTTATTATTCTATCAGTGTGTTCCATGTTGGTTGACATTTGACAATTGTTGATCCATGTGTAAGTCAGCAGCAGTAAGACAATGACAATGGACTGGTGATCACATGAATAAGTGCAAAATCTCCACCACTTTTCTTACTGGACATCATGACATTGAGGTGACTATTTCATAATGGTGTGCTTTATTGGGGCGAGCCTGAGCGAGCCCCATAATGGCAGTAGTCGGTTCAACCGTCGTACGGTGGTCGCGTTTCCGAAAGTTTCCGCACGAACGCGGAAAGCCCCACACTGTTAGTAGTCTGTTCAACCAACCATATATGGTACGGTCGTCGCATTCCCGAAAGTTTACGTTACGAACACGGAAAGCCCCACACTGTTAGTAGTCTATTCAACCATATATGGTACGGTCGTCGCATTCAACCATATATGGTACGGTCGTCGCATTCCCGAAAGTTTACGTTACGAACACGGAAAGCCCCACACTGTTAGTAGTCTATTCAACCAACCATATATGGTACGGTCGTCGCATTCCCGAAAGTTTACGTAACGAACACGGAAAGCCCCAACAAACACGGAAAGCCCCACACTGTTAGTAGTCGATTCAACCGTCGTACGGTGGTCGCATTCCCGAAAGTTTACGTTAGTAGTACGGAAGGATTGGCTCCGCCACGTGGCATGCAGTATGGCTAGCAAAGTTGAAAGTGCGCAAGAGAGAGAAGAAAGGTTGAGAAGAAGAAGGGAGCGTTATAGAATCAGAAGGGAAAGAGAAACAAATGAAGAAAGGGAAGCAAGGTTTGTAAAACGCAAATAGTCTACTACAGCAGCCACGTGCTCACACTTTAGGACAAGCACACGTGACATATAGCAATTCTTATTATTGCGCATGTTATGTTTATTCGTGCTACGTCGATCAGGCTCGCCCCCACGATGCTTTTAACATCTGTCTAGTTTACAATAACATTGTATGATAATTACAACAACTGTACATATGTATAAGGCTATTACTGTATAAGAAGAAAGTATGACACTGAATGAAGTACATATGATAATTATGATGGTGAGCTTTCGGGAAAACATCAATTTTAATTTCAGGATTTTGGTCAATTGCAAGGTGGGCAAATGAGATATATAATGGGAGAATGGAGTGACCTTGTGTAAAGCACATGGAACGTGAGTTGTACGTATTTTGATTTGATGAAGTTTGGTCAATCCTAGACTTGTTTTCACTTGTATGTTACCGTACAATGGGAATACTTAATGAGCTAGTGTCTTACATATTGAGGATTGGTTACTTTGCAGACTGTGAAGACTTAAAATTTTGGCAACCAATGCAGTGTATGTTTTATTAGACTGTTTCAGTAAAAATCTGTTTTGAGTGTTTTAATTTTACTTTTAAAAATATAACTGTTCACTAAATCTAAATATTACATTAAGGTTGTTATAAATTATTATCAGTGTAAGATGACATGCCACAGTAGCTACATGTAGCTAACCTAATTAAGAAGTGGTTTTTATTAATGCTTATTTTTCCAGTATCACTTATTGCTACAAAAGGAAAATGGATATTGATGGATAAATTTTGGTAGATTTACTAGGAAGTAAAAGCACTACGAAGGTACGTAAGCTGTGTCATGTTAAGCAAGGGAATCAGCTTTAAGCTTTTCTTTGTACAGACAAAAGAGAGTAATGGGGGAGAGTTTCCTGTCACTGTAAGCAAACTCTGGGATTGAATATGGTACTTAAGATATTATGTTTGGTTTTATGCATAGAGACATCCATGGAGAGTTTTATGATTTAAAGGAACTACCGTATAGCGGGAAATTTATGAAGGGCTTTATTACAAAAATATTTTATTTGAAATAGCTAGCTACATAATTATTGTGCAGTTTCATGGTAATGACATTTCTAAAGTATTTCTAACCCTCCAAAGAGAAGATAGAGAGTGTTGCACCGATATGGGATTTTACTGATGTTCTGATTAACCGATATTGATTTTCTAACATTGGCCGATATCAATAATCACTCCGATATCAATAACCACTTCAATATCAACAGACGTAGCTTTCAGATTTGCTAACAACAGGCATCATTTTGCTGTGAAATTGACATTAAAGATGTCTGAGCATAGCATCCTCATTAACATTAAGACTAAAATAATAAAATTATTATATCACTAAAATGATGATGTCATCTACCTTTAATATGTTATTGCAAATAAATATGAATATCTGAACCAATACTGATATTTTGTAGGCCGATAAACAGATTTCTGATGTTGAGCCGATTAATCGGTGCATCAGTAGTGTTCTGCCAGAACCAGCTGGTCCTGTGGCACATTTAATGCCAAGCTCAGCATAGTCTTGCATAGCCAGACCGCTTTTTTCTGTTTTATTCATGGTGGAGGAAAAAATTTCCACCACAAAAAAAGCGGTCTGGCTATGCAAGACCAAGCTCAGCAATAGAAGCCGCGAATAGTGCTGTGCGTGAAGTCCTTAAATTGCCAAGAGCTCTATCAATGAAGTTCCCATAATATTATATCCTTGTATACGTGGTGTCCACAAATAACAGAGTCCATATCAAATCTGTAAGTATCCGGTGCTGTGCTTGTGTATATGCCATGCTGTAATTATTGTTGTTACGTGAAATTAATTAATTGTCTCGTCTTGAAAATCTTTGTAGCCATAGCTAAGCTAATAAGAAAATCATGTCAACTGTTACAACTCTTTTTAAATGCTACATTCGAAGGTATTGTAATTATGATACAATATTAATTAAGCAATCATAAAAAATTGCGCTTCACTATACTATGTTCGCGTTTGCCTTGACCTTGTAATTGCTACAAGAAAAGTCTTTGAAGTGACAAACTTGTACAAAATGATTTTTGTCATTGGAAATGTACAGTAGCAGCTGCCTACAATTTGTCAGTACATGAACTACAAAGGAATATTGTCCATAGGAAATGTATGGTAAAAATTTGTTAGGCCATATCTCCCTTGTTTATAGCCTATCAGAGCGCTTTTATTAATGTTTCCGGCGTTTGAAGGACTTCATGACAATATAAAATTTATAATCATAGGATGAACACAACGGAAGTTATTCAAGGGAAATGACCGGCAAGGTGAACACGAACAGACTATAGGGCTAGCTGATATTTGAAATTTTTTCAAAATCCATTAAACACAGCCTATTCGAAAATTTAGCCTTTCAAAAATTTCCTGCAATAAAGACAAGGTATTAGATGAAAGGAATCTTGAGATACCTTATAAGAAACTTTACAAGATTCATGTAAAGAAACTTGCAAGATCTTCGCAAGATTCATTTTAAAAGACTTGCAAGATCTTACAAGTAATCTTTACAAGTTTCTTGTCAAGATTTCTGAAGATCCTGTAAACAATTTTCCTTGTGACCATTGCAGAATTCCAATCTTATGGGTAATTAGTGGTACCATTGCGATATTAATATAATATTATTCTGAAGTATATTCTTGTTTAAGGTTGTAAGTTAGCTGTGCCGATGTTTGTAGGCAGACATGCAAGCTCAGATTGAGGGCTCAGATGCCACCACTGGCTGTTGATGGTTGTTCGCCAGTTGATGTTGTGGACAGTATATCAGTGGCGTTATGCATTTATAATTATGCAAATGTGAAGAAACTTTACTGAATTACATAGCTAGCTACTAGCTGGAATAATTCCTGATCTGTTATTCATCTTGAGTTCAGTAGCCCTCATCACCTGAATTTAATGATGAAGTTAGTCATTTTGCTAGTAAGTTCATTTCACAGGAAATATGTGGACTTGTATCATGTATATTAAGCTATTGCCAATTTATCCATTAAAGACTTGTGCAATAACTACAATACAAATGGACCAGCATTTAGGCCTGAGTCAATTATGCTTCTAAAATACTTTTGGGAATTTCCCAAAAATTCCCCTATTATGCTTAGACTCTTTCCTATTATGCTCGATTATGTATATACACATAATTAGCTCTATTAACTGTGTATACAGCTTAGAGTTAGTTGCATTAACTGTGTATACAACTGTACTATGGCTTTAATTACAACTCACCTTGACACATGCCACAATGTACATATACTATACAGTATACGTACATAGCTACCCTTGTAAGGTTGTTGAAGCTATGACTACCATATCATCATCACGAACTTTCCAACAGCTGTTGCTGTGTCTGCTGTCACATGGAGGGCCATCTTGAGACAATTTACTAAAAATTATGATTTATTCCAGGATACTACCCCAAAATACCAGCATTATGCCAGCATAGCAGGTAAGCCTTATGTTTTAAATTATGCCGGCATATTTGACGCAGGCCTACGTACCTGCATTTAGATTTTGGTGATATGCAAGTACATTTACTATGATAGCAAGTTACGTATGTATGTGCAGCTATTGGGGAATTTTTGAGGTACAAAATTTTCGAGGATGCTGTATTCAATTTTTACGAAAAATTTTTGAGGATGCCTATTCAGTGTATCAGGTACTTATTAGTTGTATAAAACTTTATGAGTAGCTAAATTTTCAAGGTCGTAAGCTAATCCACGAAAACAGCAAAAATTTTTCACTTTGAAAATTTCCCAATATATGGTACTGTCCTTACAGGTTAAATGTAGCTGAGTATTCTAATGTCATATCACATTAACTACCGAAAGGAATTAGAGAATGAAACGGTTGCTGGTATGGAGACTAAGGAACTTACGTAATTTAAATGACCCTCATTAACCAGGTACGTAGCTATATGCATCTGTCATATGTATGTAATAGAGTTTGTATGTGTAACATAATATATATATATGTGTGTGTATATATTTTCAGAATATCTTGTCTGAAAACTGATATCATATGTGAGTTGGTTGTCATCTCCACCACGAGTAAGAAAAACTATTTGATATGTTTCATTTGCTCTAATTATTAAATAATGTGATAATGTATGTGTAAAGAAAAGCAGTTGTGACTTTTTGAGAACAAATTTTTAAGTTTACACTGTACACGTATTGTGTACATTATTATAACAATATTCATTATGATTTTTATGAATATGATGGTAGCTATGAATAAATAAACATGATTCACAAGCTAGTGTACAAACAGTACATGCCCAGTGTACAAAAAATTTCAATTGTTTGGTTTTTATTCCTAACAGTTTCCAAAAGTGAAACTCCAGGTATATGAATTTAGAAACTGTTTGTTGTTCACGTACCGTATGTGTACACAGCATTTTCCAATGTGCACACTAAACCAGTTCTGTGTTATAGCGTGACCAGGAGCCCATCGTGTCCGCAGGACGTGTGTGTGTGTGCATGTGTGTGTGCGTGTTTGTGTGTGTGTATGTGTGTGTGTACATGTGCGTGTGGATGCGTGGATTACAAGCTAATTTTCAAATTTGAAATATTGAAATCTTGTATGTACAAACAGCTTCCTCGGTAAAAAATGATGTGTGATCGGATTTTGAAAAACCTACCATCTAGCTACGTACATACAAGAGACACACAATAGTTATAAACAATTTGCCTAGTTTGAAATGCATAGCTACCGTATAGCTACGTGGTTGATTTTTTAAAGTTCTCAAAAATAAAAATACGTTAGAAACTTAGAATACTGTGTAGTTGGTTTTAGACCATTCGTGAAAACAAAATCGTGAAAAGGCTAGAAATTGGGCACTTAGCTATAGCTATGGAATATAAGTACCTCAACTGGCTATACAGTAGCTAGCTACGTATATGCTTGAATCTACATAGCTAGCTGGCTATATCTGTTAGCAATACATTGAATTACAGAAACACTTTTGGTTGGCTTGTGGGTTAGAGTTACAGCGTCACAAAGTTAATTATTTCACTCGTGTGTAGATGATCCGTAAGTTTTTCCAAAAGTAACAAATTGTAGTTAACCCATAATAGCTAATGTGATAAAATGCTTAGCATGTTTAGCTATGTATGTGCTAATGTGCATAATGTATGTATGTATGCATGTTGCAGCAATACACAGATGAAATTTTTCAAGGATGCCTATTCAGTGTATCAGGCACTTATTAGTTGTATAAAACTTTATGAGTAACTAAATTTTCAAGGTCGTAAGCTAATCCATGAAAACAGCAAAAAATTTTCACTTCAAAAATTTCCCAATATACAGTACTGTCCTTACAGGTTAAATGTAGCTGAGGGTTCTAATGTCATATCACGTTAACTACCGAAAGGAATTAGAGAATGAAACGGTTGCTGGTATGGAGACTAAGGAACTTACGTAATTTAAATGACCCTCATTAACCAGGTACGTAGCTATATGCATCTGTCATATGTATGTAATAGAGTTTGTATGTGTAATATATAATTAATATGTGTATTTTCAGAATATCTTTTGTCTGAAAACTGATATCGTGAGTTGGTTGTCATCTCCACCACGAGTAAGAAAAACTATTTGATATGTTTCATTTGCTCTAATTATTAAATAATGTGATAATGTATGTGTAAAGAAAAGCAGTTGTGACTTTTTGAGAACAGATTTTTAAGTTTACACTGTACATGTATTGTGTAGCTACATATATGCTTGAATCTAATATAGCTAGCTGGCTATATCTGTTAGCAATACAAATTACAGAAACGCTTTTGGTTGGCTTGTGGGTAAGAGTTATAGTGCCGTAATGTTAATTATTTTACTTGTGTCAAGTTGTGTGTAGATGATCCGTAAGTTTTTCCAAAAGTAACAAATTGTAGTTAACCCATAATAGCTAATGTGATAAAATGCTTAGCATGTTTATGTGCTAATATGCATAATCGCATGTGTACCTTGTCCAAAATCTTAAACATGCTAATCTTCAGCAATAACTCGTAGCTACATATAGGCTATATGTTTTTACCACCTTCCTCCTTACCTCCTGCTAACATAGTGATGTTAAGGTGCATCGTAACAAAACTTGTACTATACACATATAATATTGTGTAAGAAGAAAAAATGACATGGAATTAAATTTGACGATTGGCGATTATAGAAACTGCCATACTTAATTTCCTGACTTCTGGTTACTCGATACCACATGCACACTGCCAATGTGAGGATTGCTCACCGCACGACTACACTGTACAGTGCAGCACTTCTCATAGTCATGTGTTGCCAGGCTTATGCATATGAACATTGAAGGGTCTCAGTTTGTGCATGTGATCTAATCCAATGGTCTGGCAGTGTGACACTATAATTCTCCTACTGATGCATTCCATATGCTCTTGTACTCATGATGGCCTCAAATATAGTTGTCATGAACAAAGCTTTCGCTCACCTTGTTTATAATCAAAGAAGCACTGCTAAATTTAATTATGTTGGGCTTATGAATATTAGTACTACTCTTCAAATGTCAAATTTGATTCATTATCGACAAATAGTTCTCCTGTCATTATTTTGCCTATACAGTATAAACATGCTAAATCTGTTTGTTTGTATATTTTATTGCTTAAGCACGTGATAAAAATAATATATATGTGTTAATTAATTAATATACGTAGAGTGACTGTATGATATACATATGTACATATTAATAAGAATATTGTATGAAAATCAACATTTTACGTATTTGTTGTGATGGAAATATATGAGCTAAGGGACTCGTGCCCCCAGTTTTTACTGTCACTTCATAGAAATGTGTCCTGATTATGTCTGAGAGATAATATCATTTGAAATTTTTGAGCAATGACCATTACGATAGTTCAACACATATTCTAATATAGCAATCAAATAGTTAGAACAGTCAGTGTGCTCAACAGCCAACTAGTTAAGGTTACACCACTGAATCAATGATGCACATACGTGGTAATGTTAGTAATTACTTCAAAAGAGCCCAATTGCTGTAAGACGTAAAATTATTGTGCATGTTAACACTATAATACACTAATAGCATAAATTTACATAATAATTGTGTATTATAAATAGTTTACAACTATTAATTTTGATATAATAATTTTTCCACTATCACTCAGCCTTGAAATGATAAGTTATTGTGCCCCCAGTCATGAAGAGGTTTGTATATGTTAGTGAGGAAGAAACTAGGATATTTTATAGTGGATAAATTCCATTGTAATAAGAAAGGTTCATACTGCAGAGGTGATTATCAGTTTTCAAAAGTAGCCAATCAAATGTCAGGTCAACTTGATGCTTGATCTGACATGCACAGTCAATCAGCTAATAACACTATTGACCTCAAACAATTCAGTTTACACTATTAGTCCCTCCTAGCTTGTTTATCTCCTAGCAACAAACAATTGTTTTGTGTTAGCTACAATAACATTGGTACAGGTATTTGTGTTCAAGGCACTTTGAGACAGCAACCAATGCTTGTATGTTTTATTAGAGTGTTTCAGTAAAATCTCTGTAGATATATGTAGCATAAAAGTGAGGGGCATAGGAATCATTAAAATTTTGTGCCATACGGTAATATTAATTGTCAATTAATGAACACAAAATTAATATCATAAATGCAATTATAAATACTACATGATAATTCTAAATATAAAATTCACTCTAAAAATATAACAGCTAAAATAATACTCCAGTCTATAAAAGAAAGTCAGTAAGAAAACACCTGAATCCTTGTGTTGTAATGATCACTGACATACACGTTACCATTAGCACTGACAGCTATTCCATAAGGATGTAGAAATTGACCAACAGCTGATCCTAGAGATCCAAAGCAATGCACAAAATTACCATGTTTGTCAAAGATACACACACGATGATTGCTAGCGTCAGCTACTAATATGAAGCCGTACAGATCAACAGCAACACCATAAGGATTATTCAGTTGGCCCCTACCAGTTCCATGTGTACCAAACTTTCCCACATAATCACCATCCAGTGTAAATGTGTATATGCAATGATGAGCATAGTCAGCAACAAGTAATTGATTGTTACCATTAACTGTTACATCATATGGTTTACTCAGTTGTCCTGACCCAATAGTGTGGTGAAATTTACCATCAGTTTGAAATACTGAAATACGCTTATTGTAACAGTCAGGAACATACACTTTGTGATTATGTACTGCAAGTCCTCTAGGATTCTTCAATTTTCCATTCTCAGAGCCTTCACCTCCAAAGTGGAGCAAATATTTACCATCAATAGTAAACTGTTGTACTCTGTGGTTATAGCAATCAACAACATACAGGTGATCATCACTATCAAATGCAACTCCTTCAGAATGACTGAATTGACCATTGCCAGAGCCATAGCTACCAATCTTCCTAACCAATTGATCCTCACCATCAAATATGTACACACAGTGGTTGGACTGGTCAGCTGCTGCCCACATGCCATTTTTACCAAATGCAATACCCCAGGGTCTACCCATATTACCATCATTGTTCACTATTTTGCTGGGCTTGTTTACTGATGTATAATCTCTAACCATGACACTGTAGGGGCTTCCTTTAATCTGCTGTCCATTGACAAGCACTGACAACTTCAACTCTCCAACTTGCTGAGGTACAAAAGAAGCCATATAGCCACCATCCTTATTATCCCTAACTTGTGTTGTGTCATTGACTCCTCCCAACTGAACACTCACTTGACTACCTCCTCTGGAACAAGGATTTCTGTAAGCATCCTTTATGATGATGGTAAATTTTGTCTTCTGGCCTTTAATGGAGTATTTTGGAACACCAGCTAAACAATTGTGAGGGTCTGGTGTAGCAGTTGAACAGAGTAAACCAAATTGTGGGAGGTCTTCTTTGGTAGGTACAAACTCCATTGTGGCTTGTTGTACTGGTGAAATATTTACTGTTTTATATTTGTCAGTTATTTGCTGCATACGATCAATCACTTGTTTCTTTACAGACAACACTTCTTGGTCAGAACTCTTCTCCACAGCATCATTCAGTTCCTTCATGCTCGCCACTTCTGCTTGTGCATACTCTACTTCTTCTAGTTGTGTTGTAACTGCTTTCTCCTTCTGTGACACTGTGCCACGCACTTGTTGTTTCAATTGTTCTTTCTGTTCCATCAGCTTTTGGATCACTCCATCATAATGTTGATCAATCTTCTTGTTCACTTCATCACCTTGTTGTCTAATCTTCTTCCTTATCTTCTCAGTACTACCATGGGTGTTGTACAGACCTCTGATCATTTCTTCTACAGGAGCAGTGATCTTCTTCAACTCTTGCCTGTGCTTACCGACCATATTCTTCACAGTGTCATGATTGTGACCATTGTGTTTCTTCATTGTACAATAGAGACACACTAGCTCATCACAACTCTCGCAATAATGCTTCAGCTCATATTCATGCTCACTGCATACCAGAACCTTGGACTTTGGCTGTATCGTAACATCTTTCTTGGACCTCAGTTCAGTTAGTGGAACAATGCCATGACCACGAGACTTGATGCTACGCTTGTGACACTCATTACAAACATGACATAAGAACATCGTACAATCAGGACAGAAAGCCACTACTGGATCTTCTCCTGAACATTCATCACATTTCACTTCTGCCTCGCCTTCTACTTTACGTTTTAGGATGAACTCATCCACCAAACGATTGATGAAGAAGTTGTTATCCAAATCCTTCACTCCTCCTGGAGGAACATTCGCTTCCTGCCTGCATTCAGGGCAAATGATCTTAGACTGCACCTGCATCTTCTCCAGACACTGTTCACAGTAGGAATGATGACAAGGGAGATATTTGGGCTTCTTGAATAACTGATAACACACTGGACAACTGAGATTGTCAGTAGCCATCTTTACATCTTTAGCAGCCATCATCAAATGTGTACTTGTAGATCACTGAATAATAGAACACCACAAGTATACATACTTCAAACAAGTCAGAATAGATATGTGCTAAAGTTAAGTCACAACCCGGTCACAATACCACATACATAAATTTGAATATGTATAGCCCCGCCCATTTTGCCTCAACTAATATGATCATGATAGAATTATCCATACAACAAAACTACAGGGAACCTTCACACATACATGCACAGGCAAGGAATTTTCGTGGGAAATTAATTTTCGTTGGTTTCGCCATAGATAATATACCCTAAGGCGTTTGCGGATGATTGATTGATTGATTAATCTGACAATCGGCCACAGCCGTTCTTCCTTGCCTGGTCATCTATCCAAAAATTACTACAAAATGAAGCTATTATGATTCCAGCAAATGTCCCACGGAAATTCCTTACCTTACGGTATAATTTATAATTATATGGAATATCTAAAGCGATCACGACTAGGCTACGCGCCCTTCTATAATCATAAAAGAATACCTTTCTGACTAATCGGTGTAAGGTTGAGCTGATAACGCAACAGAAGCCGAAACAATGGGCTAGACGATCAAGGTATTTCCATATAAGGGAATCATGTGACACACCCAATCTCCTGGGACTCGTTGACCACAATTATTTGTTGCGCGCTTCACCAAGGCAAGCGCCTAAAGAAATGAAAATTGCAGTTGTGTATTCAGAGCTGGAGTGTTGTGCAGTGACGACGACTATCACTTAATGTAGGTGGTTTCGTGATCTCATTATCGTTCAATCAATGTTTCATAGTGGAATAGGTTTGTGATACACTTTAATTACACATGCATGAACCATAGATAGTAAGCTCTCTACTATCTATGCATGAACACACTGTACAAGTATATTGTAATGGCACTTTTAGATTAGAGGTAACACTCTACACAATGGTAACATTACAAGTGTTTATGTGTAAACAGGGAATTGTATTCAAGGGGGAAAAATGGTGATCGGGGCCATAGATGCTGGAGAGATTTTCAAAAATATAGATGGGGCTTTAACTGACCGTTGAGTGCAGCTGCTGACTACCGTACTCACTTCTGAATCCTCACTTCAACGATACGGGTATTTATATTTGGCTGTATTTTACAAGATCAGCCAAACTGGTAAAAGTGTAGCAGCCTTAGTATGTCTTTAAAATGGTTTATTACTGTGGATGAAAGTGTTAATACCATTCTTTTGCTGTTGGTTAAATATGTATACTATGCTTCTCGTAATGCTTACGTTACACATGTTTCAATACATGAACCTTATCCCACCATCCGATAATTGACCACTTATACAGTACAAGTTTTGTTACAAGTTATCGCTGAAGATCAGCATGTTTAAAATATTTCAGCTCGTATTTCAATATTTTCATTGGATTTCTGTGTGTGTTTCAATAATGTTTAAAGTTGCGTATGTTGCTTCTTGTGATGTCCGTATGCAGAAAAATATGGAGAATTGTATATTTTACGAGATTTCAGATTTCTAGTAGCCTGCATGAGATTACTACATAGTTTCGTACCCTCAAAATATCTTTACCATGTTAAATAGAGCGATAGAGGAGTTTTAAGATGATTGTATTGATGAATATGTACATACATAAGTTTTCATACGTACCTTTTACCAAGAGTACATGTTGATTTGTGATGTAATTGCAACTGCTCTGTTATAATAGTGCATGTCTTATAAAACAATTTATCATCAAATTTCATAATGCTTTATTATTACTGAATATTTTAGCTTGTTGGATTGTTCACATGTGTATAATTTGTGTAAAAGGACAATCTTGTTTACTTACCTTGCAACAAAAATACACACTCTTGTATATTAGTTCTATTTTGTTCACTTTTATAGCAGACTGGTATAAGTACATTTGTAATCATCCAGTGTTTACATGTTTGTTACTTACACACAAAGTCATATATATTTTGTGCATGCCTGTGGTGCTGTATAAATGTAGGTGTGGTTTGTGGTCAATAGATATTAATGAAAGGTCATGAAATATTCTTAGTGTAGACATCTTGATGCATTCTATGCATAGAATGTGACAAATTTTGTGCTCATTGGTGCTTGTCATTTCTCTTTATAAAATTGACAAAAAAGTTTATTTCAAGTTGATGATGTAATAGAATTAATAGATCACTTTATTGAGTCAGTTTATTATTCTATCAGTGTGTTCCATGTTGGTTGACATTTGACAATTGTTGATCCATGTGTAGGTCAGCAGCAGTAAGACAATGACAATGGACTTGTGATAACATGAATAAGCACAAAATCTCCATCACTTTTCTTACTGGACATCATGTCATTAAGGTGACTATTTCATAATGGTGTGCTTTATTTACAATAACATTGTATGATAATGACAACAATTGTACTTATGTATAAGGCTATTACTGTATAAGATGAAAATATGACATGAAATGAAATATGATGGTTATGATGGTTAAGATAGTTTCAAGGATTTAATTCAGGATTTTGGTCAATTGCAAGGTGGGCAAATGAGATATATAATGGGAGAATGGAGTGTTCTTGTGTAAAGCACATGGAACATGAGTTGTATTTTGATTTGATGAAGTTTGGTCAAAGTTTTCACTTGTATGTATGTTACCGTACAATGGGAATACTTTAATGAACTAGGCATTGAGGATTGGTTGCTTTGTAGACTGTGAAGACTTAAAATTTTGGCAGCCAATGCAGTGTATATTTTATTAGAGTGTTTCAGTAAAAATCTGTTTTGAGAGTTTTTACCAGTATAGGTGCTTGAAATGATTTAGAATGTAAAACTGTTCAAATGCTTCAAGAAGTTATTATCAGTGTAAGATGACATGCCACAGTAGCTACATGTAGCTAACCTAAGAAGCAGTTTTTATTAATGCTTATTTTTCCAGTGTCACTTGTTGCTACAAAATGAAATTAAACTGAAAATGGATGTTGATGGAAAAATTTTGGTAGATTTACTGGGAAGCAACAATAACACTACGAAGGCATGTAAGCTGTGTCATGTTAAGCAAGGGAATCAGCTTTAAGCTTTTCTTTGTACAGACAGAAGAGAGTAATGGGGGAGAATATCTGTCACTGTAAGTAAACTAGTTCCACGATTTAAGTAGGGTACATAGTTACTTAAGTTATTTTGTCTAGGTTTGTGGAGACATTCAAAACAGTTTTGTGATTTAAAAGAATTATTCAAGGTGAACACTACTTGCTCATACTACCATATAATGCAATGTTTTCACTGGGGAATATATTGACGGATGGACTTCATCAAGAAATGGAGAAACATTGACATACATCATCCTAGGCCACCTGTATTAGCTACACTACTGGAGATCATTGAAAGGGAAAATTTTGATAAATTGCTAGACTAGCGTCAAAAATTGTGCTATACAGTACAACAATTTATTATTTGTTGATCTGGTATATTAAAGGTGAGATATCCGGACAGAATAACACTGATACGTGGTAACCATGAGAGCAGGCAGATCACTCAGGTAAGGCATTTTATAAAGAAATAATTTAAGTAGCTACACTGAAAATGTGAAATGCCTTAAATAAATTAACCAACTGCTACTCTGTGTATGTATGTATTGTACATATTACCAATAATCCATAATTTGCTTTCATGATAAATTAGGCATGCACCTGGTTTCTTGAAATTGTTTTCGTCCGGGAATTCTGTATGCATGTGTGTCCGCCCCCAGACTATTACAAACTATTGACGTGAAATGAAGGCTGAATAACCGGTGAAACAAGTTCTACTGCTTTTCAGTTTCTTTACGGTATAACTACATTATTGTGGTACGTGCAAAAGATTATTTGGAAACATTTAACTAAGCTACATATGTAATGGTATAATTTTAATATTTAGTCGCAGTAGAAATTAACACTAATTAAATGCTAGTTTAAATATTTACTTCAGGTACACATGCAGAGAACAGGAATATTTTACAGCATCTTTACTTTAAAGAACTACAGTATTCAAAAAAATTAGATGGTATCAGAACACAAAATTCACATTTAGCAAACTTCTCAACAGCAGCATGCTACATTAAATAAAATTAATATTGTATGCGTTATAATCGGTATTTATATCAGCTCTCTGGGTAATTAGTGATATGTTTAAAAACATTGGGAGCTGATATATTGCTGATGCAATAATCGTTACACCTCTACACCACTCTATAAGCTTAGTATACAACTTGTTGTTTTGTGTTACAGATTCATACAATAGATAGGAAACAAGAAGTTCCTCATGATGGTCCAATGTGTGACCTGCTATGGTCTGATCCTGAGGGTAAGCCATCCATCTAGTAGCCTGCAGTGTAATTGTGTTGATTGTGTTTGATTACAGATATCCAGGAATGGGGTGTGAGTCTCAGAAGAGCTGGCTTCTTATTTGGTCAGGATGTTATAGCACAGGTAATCCTATGAGTGTGTATCTCAATTATGTGTCATAAGACAACATCATTGTTTTGTTCATCACTATTTGTTTCTCCCTGTACAGTTCAATTCACAGAATAACATTGATATGATCTGTAGAGCTCACCAGCTGGTGATGGAGGGCTATAAATGGCATTTTAGTAATTCAGTGTTGACTGTATGGTCAGCTCCCAACTACTGCTATCGGTATGTATGATGTAGTGTGATGTCATACAATGTGTGTTGTGTGTGTGTGTGTGTGTGTGTGTGTGTGTGTGTGTGTGTGTGTGTGTGTGTGTGTGTGTGTGTGTGTGTGTGTGTGTGTGTGTGTGTGTGTGTGTGTGTGTGTGTGTGTGTGTGTGTGTGTGTGTGTGTGTGTGTGTGTGTGTGTGTGTGTGTGTGTGTGTGTGTGTGTGTGTGTGTGTGTGTGTGTGTGTGTGTGTGTGTGTGTGTGTGTGTGTGTGTGTGTGTGTGTGTGTGTGTGTGTGTGTGTGTGTGTGTGTGTGTGTGTGTGTGTGTGTGTGTGTGTGTGTGTGTGTGTGTGTGTGTGTGTGTGTGTGTGTGTGTGTGTGTGTGTGTGTGTGTGTGTGTGTGTGTGTGTGTGTGTGTGTGTGTGTGTGTGTGTGTGTGTGTGTGTGTGTGTGTGTGTGTGTGTGTGTGTGTGTGTGTGTGTGTGTGTGTGTGTGTGTGTGTGTGTGTGTGTGTGTGTGTGTGTGTGTGTGTGTGTGTGTGTGTGTGTGTGTGTGTGTGTGTGTGTGTGTGTGTGTGTGTGTGTGTGTGTGTGTGTGTGTGTGTGTGTGTGTGTGTGTGTGTGTGTGTGTGTGTGTGTGTGTGTGTGTGTGTGTGTGTGTGTGTGTGTGTGTGTGTGTGTGTGTGTGTGTGTGTGTGTGTGTGTGTGTGTGTGTGTGTGTGTGTGTGTGTGTGTGTGTGTGTGTGTGTGTGTGTGTGTGTGTGTGTGTGTGTGTGTGTGTGTGTGTGTGTGTGTGTGTGTGTGTGTGTGTGTGTGTGTGTGTGTGTGTGTGTGTGTGTGTGTGTGTGTGTGTGTGTGTGTGTGTGTGTGTGTGTGTGTGTGTGTGTGTGTGTGTGTGTGTGTGTGTGTGTGTGTGTGTGTGTGTGTGTGTGTGTGTGTGTGTGTGTGTGTGTGTGTGTGCGTACATGTGTGCATGCATGTGTGGTGCTGTATAAACGTAGTTGTGGTTTGTAGCCAATAGAGATATAATGGGACAATGGGAGCAAAGTAGTGTCTTAGTGCAAAGCACATGGTAAACTGGGTCTATTTCCTAATAGGCTAGCCAAAGTAGTGGAAGTGTGGAGGGTCACGGCAATAGATTTCTCCTAGTCTTGCGCCATCACACCTTTGTGTAGCTACAAATATTGAATTTCAACGTGTGTTTATGCATGCAATCTAATCCAATGATGTGTTGGCATGAGACTATAGCTACTTCTCTAATTGATGCATTCCATATGCTCTTGTACTCATGATGACCTTGAATGTGTAGCTGTTATAATATACCAAACTTTGATGTGTCATAATTATAATCAAAGAAGCACTGCTAAATTTAATTATGTTGGGCTTATGAATATTAGTACTACTCTTCAAATGTCAAATTTGATTTGTCAAGTTGACTTATCACCAAATATGAATATTTTTCCTGTCACATTTCAGCTTATACAGATATGTTTTTGTAAAATGTCCTAAATCAAATCTTTTTGTTCAATCTCATACGTATGTACATATGTCTTATTGTTCAAACATGTGATATTGCAGCCAATACATTAGCCGATATGTATGTATGTATGTATGTATGTATGTATGTATGTATGTATGTATGTATGTATGTATGTATGTATGTATGTATGTATGTATGTATGTATGTATGTATGTATGTATGTATGTATGTATGTATGTATGTATGTATGTATGTATGTATGTATGTATGTATGTATGTATGTATGTATGTATGTATGTATGTATGTATGTATGTATGTATGTATGTATGTATGTATGTATGTATGTATGTATGTATGTACGTATGTATGTTACATAATAAGAATGTTATATGAAAATCAGTAACCTAATGTGATTGGTAAGAAACAAGGACATGTTATAGTGGACAAAATCCATTGTAATAAGAAAGGTCATACTGCAGAGATGATTATCAGTTTTCAAAAGTAGCCAGTCAAATATCAGATCAACTTGATTCTTGATCTGACATTCACCAGTCAATCAGTTGATAACACTATTGACCTCAAACAATTCAGTTTACACTATGGTATCTTGCAGGTAGCTCTATGTAGCTATGTATGTAGCTTTATGCAAGAACATGTCTCCCCAGTTATATATACGTACACACGTGTAATTGTATAATTTTATCATATAGGTTTTTGAAACAGTATAGAAACCCAAAGAAGGAGGCTCATATAGAAAAAGCTTAATCACAAGCCACACCAGTATACTGCTATTTGAGGGAGGAATATAAACAAATAAGGTTACTGAATCATTGCAGAACTTCACAGGTAACTATAACATACGTAGTATAGCTAATGTTTAGCTTGGTAGCTAAATAAGGAGATGAGTGGGATAATTATACCATTGTAATCAACTGCTCTGTACTGACAACTGTAATCATTGTTGTGAGCTAGTAGACATTATTAAACTAGACTAGTAGTAGAGAAGAACTGCACGAGTGTCCCTTAGGATTGTTCTTATACAGCTTCCTAGTTTACCAGATAGTGTACTCTAGGAATCTTCTGGTTTTTCTGTCTTCTTGAGGGCAACAATATTATGAGCAGTTCTATTGCACTACTATCATTTCAATATTACATTAAGTTATATTTTTCTATAATGTTTCACAACAACAGCATATTTGGGGCTTTTCGCACTTCCTGAATGGCATTAACACATTCCGTATACAAACATTGACTTGCAAATGGCTGACTTTCAGATGCTCATGTGGTTAATGGAGCTTGCGCAGTTCCTCTACTTTGACTCTGGCAGATTGTTTACTTTGCAGTGGATTGTGAAGGCAAATTTGGCAACCAATGCAGTGTATGTTTTATTAAAGTGTTTCAGTAAAAATCTGTCTGGAGTCTTCTTGAAACAACTGCTTGAAATGATTTCATAATGTAAAACTGTTCACTAAATACTTTAAAATGTTGTTTGCAGTAGTATAATTATTAGTACTAGCATATTAAGATGGCACGTCAAATTACCTACGTAAGAAGCAGTTTTTATTAAATGCTTATTTTATTTTCCATGCAGTATTGCTTGCACAAAGTGAAATTAAAATGTTAATGGATAAACTTCAGTAGATTTGCTGTGAATTACACTAAGGCAAGATAAGTTGTGTCATATGATAAAAGAATGAGCTTTTAAGCTTTTCTTTACACAGAGAAATACTTACAGAAAAGAGTAATGTACAGTGAGTAGAGTTTCCTGTCACTGTAAGTAGACCATTGGTGATTCTTAGGTACAGTATGATTGTGTAGGTTTGTGGAGACTTCCATGGACAGTTTTATGATTTAAAGGAACTATTCAAAGTGTAGACTATTTGCTCATAGTGCGACAATTTATTATTGGTTGTATCTGGTTGGAGCGGGTGATGTACCAGATACAAATTATCTCTTCCTGGGGGATTTTGTTGACAGGGTTTTCATTTTTATTGCTACTAGCACTGAAGGTTAGTGCTATATATCTTTAAGAATTGCTGATATTTCATCCGTAATGTATCATATCTGGTATATTAAAGGTGAGATATCCGGACAGAACAACACTGATACGTTGTAGCCATGAGAGTAGGCAGATCACTCAGGTGAGGAATTTTGTAAAGAAGTAATTTTTAAATAATAGTTAGACGTCAAACCACAGGGGTCTACGGAATTTAGAAACCCGAAGGCCCTGGGCTGTGGCGCCCTCACTTCGCTCGGGCGCTACTAAGGGCCTGAGGGTTTCTAAATTACGTAGATCCCGTTGTGGTTTGACGTCTAACTTATTTAGACTCTAGCGATACTCACCTTGAAAACTGTTTCAATTTTCATGCTGACTAACTTTGCATTCGTTGTAGTTTTTCCGCTTGGTTGAAAACGGATAGCCATTCCAAGCCATTCTGAATTGAAATATATAAATTGCGCGCTTATGTTCCTTGATGACGAACTGGTTCTATTTATTTCGAACGAGCATTCGCCCACTTTTGTCATCGATATACACCACTCGGCAGCAGTCCAGTTCGCCCTAACTCATGGAGAGAGAGTTAGAGGAGGTATACAATTGATTATAATGCCAATAAGTTACGTAAGTAATACAAATTACGGAGATTTCAGTATGTTGTTTTTCATCGCCCTAGAGGAAGGGTCTAAGTGGCGTAACTAAGGGTCTAAGTAGCACAACTAGGGGTCTAAGTGATTTAGACCCCTAGCTATTGGCTACAACTAGGGTCTAATTGTAGTTAGACTGAAAATGTGGAACATCCTAAATAGTTCCTTTCATCCAACCGCTACTCTGTGTATGTACGTATTAGTTTTTATCCGATGAAATGTTTTCATGATAAAATTTTGTGTAAAGTTGATCTGTATTGAATGTATGAAATAAAATAGGAAATTTTTGTGAAAAGCTACAATTCATACAAGCTGCGTGATGCAAGTGTTGCTATAGGCAGCACAGCTAGATACATACGTATCCATAGATAATAGATAAATGGGTGCTTATTATAGTGTGCAACTGCATGGCAATTGTGAAGGATGGTTTATTAGACATTCCGGCATACGTGGCTACTTCAATCAGTGTGACGCATTCCCATCTAAAGTAAACGGTCTCAAGAGTGTACAGCTACGTCACTTGTCAAGGCTCTCATTAAATTTGTTTCGTTACATTGCAGGGTCTGGCGTTGTCAGAAAATTGTATGAAGCTTGGTAGTCAAAACAAACGCTCTTTGTTGCTACTCGATCTGTTGCTTCCCGCACTTCTCTGTTAGCTTATAACTTTAAACTTTTAAACTATCAACCAACATCCAAACACACAGTGATGGTTTAACACATATGTAGCTACATATGCAGATCGTCTTCACATTTGGGATCCAGCTGAACATTTACATTTTGTCAACTATTGCAATTTTAAGACATTAGCCAAAGCTAGCTTCAGCTGTTACCAATTGGAATGATCTTCCAGCTGATGTAGTTCTACAGGGAGAGGGATGAAATATGAATCAGTGAATGTGTGGCATTACTGTACTGAGATATTTTAATACGATACGATAAAATAGAGTCCCACAATCACAACGAATATCCATTACTATATAAAGAGAGCGAGACTTTCGCATTATGTATAACCTTACAGCACTTGCTAAAAAGTAAGCGAGTGCCCGTGCATGATTCACCCATATGGGTTATCTCAGATGACACGAGTTTGACTTAACATTCCTGTGGGTCAAATCATATGATCTTATGTACATTTTCAAAACTATCGCTCCAAGTACCATTGAAAGTCATTGTTCAATATTCCTATTAATGTTTCTATTTCTTTCGTGTAAATGCCAGAAACAAAGTCTCTATTAAAGCCCGGGTTCATTGGCTATAACAACGAGTTATTTATTAAAATCCTTTTGGCTACTGAATGACATGCAGTACAAAGCTGAATCCAGCAAATGCAGCTGGGGAAGGCAAATTGAGGCTTTTTAAAATTTAGGGGGGCTTTTCTTGTAAGCACTAGAGGTGTGTGATATACAAAATTTTCATATCACGATATAGGAGCCATTTTTATCACTATACGATATACGTATATCACGATATGTACCTGTGGTCTAAAATTATCATGAAGCATTACTATGAAGATATTCTTAAGCAACAAATTTGTTATTTAACAACATCATTATAACATGTAGAGCACTATTTACACAATGAACTATGAACTAAAATTAGTATATCACGATACACGATATACTATCATATTTTGCATATCACTAGTAAGCACTAATACTACAGTATTAGCTGTAGTCTGTAATCTTTTAAAATACAATATAATTTCAAAATTGGTATTTCAAAACCTAGGGGGCAAGAATTGACCTAGGAGGGGTGAATACCCCTCACGACTCCACATAATTATTACAATAGTCATTGTTTTGGTGATGGGATTAACCTTAGTAACAAACTGTATAGTTACATCACCAAAAGATAGTGATGATATGATAAGGTGATATGTTGATATGTTACTGTAGGTGTGGTAATGTTGCAGCAATTTAGAACTGGATGAAAACCTACAAAATGATTTTCTAATATTTGAAGCAGCACCAAATGTAAGTGATCATTTTATGTTAAACCAGGTGTATACCCTTTAGGTCAGGCTCGTATGAGCTGTAGAAATTGCTTGTAGTACTCGACACTGTGTTTCTTGTATATACCATAGATCTATGTAGCGTAAGCTCCCGTATATCGATGGTTTCTTATTATCGATATGGGGGTATTTAATTATCGATACATTAGTATACGTTAAAACACGGATGTATTACGGGTTCCTTTGTGTTGATTTCTTTCTTGTGTGATGTGAAGCAAGGCGAAAGGTGAACTGTGTGAAGTATTTTCAGTGAAAGGTACATAGGCGCTTACTTGTTATACAATTATCTGTTTTGGCCGATGGCATTTCTTTGAAAAACAGACCCGTTTTCTTGTCATTGGCCTATCTTTTCACGAGTCTTCTTGTGTAAATGTCGAGGAATTCAGTTTAATTGCAATACTGTGCACAATCACTGTCATTACTGTGTACAACAGTCCTTTAAAAAATCATAACTTCCTGATGCAACAATATTTTTCCACGAAATTCATATAGGCGCCTGATAATTAATTGTAGAATGCAGGGGAATTTTTTGGGATTTTTTGAAGGCTATATGTGTGAGTATTATATTGTCAAAGTTGTGGTTATTGATAATTGAAGCATAAGCGCTAATGCAATATTGATAATATGGGACGGGTATTGATAATTAAATAACGCTTGTGAACATTTAAGCGCACATAACTTCTGATCCATTGGCACTATGTGCTTATAATTCAGGGGATTGAAAGAGGCATTAATAAGGATTGTAATGATGTAAAACTTTTTATTCTGCGATACTTTCTCACGAAGTTATAAAGCTAGTAAGTTTGCATATTGATAAATGGGAGCTTATGCTATATATATGTTATGTGCCAAGTAAGGATTTGCGCAATCCATGGATTGTCCGGCACTAAGTAATGATCGATGGTTTGTGCAACAGAGCATGGATTAGCTACACATTCCATAGATTGTTAGCCCTACATTTTGTGCAAAGTAGCTATGGACAATGCATAAACCGATCAGCTATATAGCGATACACAACGAACTTTTTTGGCCGGAAGCTATTTATCTACTATAGCTAGTTAATGATACGCCACTCGTCACGCTACTCATTGCTAGTTACTGCATAACCATGCATGCTGTTAGGAACCATTTAGCTAACTGCATGCTACGTATATATCTACTGCTACTGCATGCACACATGGGGGTAGCTATAGCACAGATAGCTATAGTGCTAGTTGTAGCTAGCTAGCTACAGAGTGTATATAGCTACATTGATTGTAGCTATAGCTATATCTCCCGGAGTCCGTGTAGCTATATGTACAGATGGCTAGCTATAGCTACACTGCATCTGTGCTAAAACTTAAATTTGCAAGTAATCAGATCTGATTGGATGAGGCGGCTGCCACTCTGCAATCTATAGCACAAACGATAACACAAGCATCTACATTAATCCATACTTTGGACAATTGCGCGTGCAATCTCCTATCAATAATTCAGGGGCAGCTCAGGCATCTTTCCATTGGGGGGCAAACTTTAGCATGCACTTACATAAAAATAACTCAGGCATCTAAAATATACTGAACTGTACACATGTTGGACAATTTTGGAAGGGCGATCGCCCCTCCTGCCCCCCCCCCCTGCTCAGCCTCCCCTGCAATTTATTTAAGCATATCTATAGACTAGCTATGGAGCCAGCATATGAACCTGTTGGCTATCTAGCTACATTGTTAACCGGCTATTAAACCAGCTAATTATTAATTGTTTAGTTGCTATACGTACGACAAAGTAGAACAGTTCAGCTATACATATCTAACTGAAATTTTATCCATTCGTGCATGCACGCATGTATAACTATAGTGGTTTCTTAAATTTATTGGTATTCATAGATTGCACAATTCATGCGCAGTCCATGGATTTTTGCATCTACCGTTACTTTGTGCAGGACAATCCATGGATTGTGCAAATCTTTACTTTGCGCATAACATATAATATTATAAGTATAAGGATTCACGTAGTATATGGTAATTTTGCAATTAAATTCCTTGTGTGGTTTGAAGGTGACCAGGAAGCCATACCTACACAAACCCTGAGGTTAAGGTGGCAGTATACCACAGATTGCATACATGTTTGTTTAACTTTAGTGTACACATCAGACCATCTATAGTTATGTGAAGTTTTGCTGTTTTATATTGTAGAGTAAGTATTACACTATCACCACAGCAAATTCATAAAAATACAATGTTCCCATGTAAATAAATATTGCTGAATAAATAGTATATATTTATAATTACCTTGCACATCAAATCATGCAAATCTCCAACCACTAAATCGCACAGGATTAATTTCTCTATTAGCTATATGTTAGTGCCTGGCAACTCTCGTTTCTACATATAACAAGAAATCCTGCTAGTTCACTCACAGAAGTCGCATTATTCCTCACTCTACAGAAAACTGCGTAAACATTGATAATCTGTTAGACTAAACTTTTTTGCTCGACATTGGGCCCTCTTCCGCCCACTGTCACGTAACTCAAGAAAGTTTTGTACTCGCAAGTATACGTACGTAAAACTGACGCACAATAACACTTTTGTACATTTTAATGGACACACACAAAAGACACACACATACGTAAGTATGTAGACACATGCTTATAGACAAATGTACGTAATGTAGGGCCAGTATCTCTTTTGAGTGATTTCCAGTTGTTATAGCTTAATAATTTGGTGTGCATTATTTATATAGGAAGTTCGTGGTGAACCAATAAAACAGCCGATAGCAGAATATTTCTTATAGAACAATAACAAAAACCATTTCCTTACCTCAATATACAGTAGTAGTACACACGTATATAAAATCTATTATTGTGTCATGTTGTAACTTTCACTACATATATACCTACACACATAGCAGCTATATGTTGTATTGTAATTTTTATACTTAATAATATAATGTGTTATTTGTTATTGTAATAGGAAATGATCATGTTAACAACTACCGTATAGCCTAAAAATTTCAAGGGTGACAATTTTCGTGGATTTCATGAAGTTTGGAGTGCCCACGAAAATTGTAGCCTTGAAAATTTTGTCCTGTGGTATAGCTCATGTAGTACTACAAATTTTATCCACAAAACTGCTAAATTCACCATTCACAAAAACTTTAACCCTTGAAATTTTTAGGCTATACGGTATAATATGTACTGCAGTATGTGACACTGCAGCTGGTGTGTAATATTTCTATTGCTCATTATTGGAATGTACTTCATGTATAGAGCCATTGCCTACACTGATCATCACTACCATTGGGATGTATCATCCTTACAGAGGTGTCCTGATTTCACCACCATTCCAATTAATGGTCAAATTTCAATTATTTAAAATCCTGTTTGTTATACTAAACCAATGTGCCCAGTTGTACGCATGTACCAATACCGTGTAGCACAAAAATTTGACGGTGGAAATTTTTGATGAATTGCAATTGGGAGCTAATTAGACGAGTAAAAATTTGACAAATTGTATCATCCTTAAATGTAAAGAGCCATTGGAAAAGGAAAGGTTGAATGGTAAAATATTGACAAATTGCATAAAATTCATCAAATTTGTCAATATTTTCCCTATTAAAATTTTGTACCATACAGTAATATATTAATTGTCAATTAATAAACACAAAATTAATATCATAAATGCAATTATAAATACTACATGAAAATTCTAAGTATAAAATTTACTCTAAAAATAGCTTAAAAAGATAGTCCAGAAAAGAAAGTCAGTAAGAAAACACCTGAATCCTTTTGTTGTTACAATCACTGACATACACGTTACCATTAGCACTGACAGCTATTCCATAAGGACGTTGAAATTGACCAACAGCTGATCCTTGAGATCCAAAGTAATGCACAAAATTACCATTTTTGTCAAAGATTGACACACGATGACTGCTATAGCTAGTGTCAGCTACTAATATGAAGCCATACAAATCAACGGCAATACTATAAGGATGATTTAGTTGGCCCCTACCAGTTCCATATGTACCAAACTTTCCCACATAATCACCATCCAGTGTAAATGTGTATATGCAATGATGAGCATAGTCAGCAACAAGTAATTGATTGTTACCATTAACTGTTACACATAGGGATCACCCAATTGTCCTGACCCAATAGTATGGTGAAATTTACCATCAGTTTGAAATACTGAAATACACTTGTCACAGTCAGTAACATACACTTTGTGATTATGTACTGCAAGTCCTACAGGATACTTCAATTTTCCATTCTCAGAGCCTTCACCTCCAAACTGGAGCAAATATTTACCATCAATAGTAAACTTTTGTACTCTGTGGTTACCAAAATCAGCAACATACAGGTGATCACTATCAAATGCAACTCCTGCAGGATTACTGAATTGACCATTGCCATAGCCACGGCTACCAATCTTCCTAACCAATTGATCCTCACCATCAAATATGTATATACAGTAGTTGGACCGGTCAGCTACAGCCCACATGCCATTTTTACCAAATGCAATACCCCAGGGTCTACCCATATTACCATCATTGTTCACTATTTTGCTGGGCTTGTTTACTGATGTATAATCTCTAACCATGACACTGTAGGGGCTTCCTATAATCTGCTGTCCATTGACAAACACTGACAACTTCACCTCTCCAACTTGCTGAGGTACAAAAGAAGCCACATAGCTACCATCATTATTATCCCTAGCTTGTGTTGTGTCATTAACTCCTCCCAACTGAACACTCACTTGACTACCTCCTCTGGAACAACGATCTCCATTGTTCAGTTTGGTGATAATAGTAACTTTTGCCTCCTTGCCATTAATGATGTATTTTGGAAGATCAAATACTTCACAATTATATTGTGAGGATCTACTGAACAGAGTAAACCAAATTGTGTGGCTTGTTGTACTGGTGGAATATTTACTTTTTTATATTTGTCAGTTATTTGCTGCATACGATCAATCACTTGTTTCTTTACAGACAACACTTCTTGGTCAGAACTCTTCTCCACAGCATCATTCAGTTCCTTCATGCTCGCCACTTCTGCTTGTGCATACTCTACTTCTTCTAGTTGTGTTGTAACTGCTTTCTCCTTCTGTGACACTGTGCCACGTACTTGCTGTTTCAATTGTTCTTTCTGTTCCATCAGCTTTTGGATCACTCCATCATAATGTTGATCGATCTTCTTATTCGCATCATCACCTTGTTGTCTAATCTTCTTCCTCATCTTCTCAATATTATCATGAGTGTCAGACAGATCTCTAATCATTTCTTCTACAGGAGCAGTCGTCTTCTTCAACTCTTGCCTGTGCTTATTGACCATCTTCTTCACAGTGTCATGATTGTGACCATTATGATCCTTCACTGTACAATACATGCACACCAGTTGATCACATGTCTCACAGTAGAATAACAGCTCTATGTCATGTTCCCTGCACATCATGGCTTTTGGCTTTGGTTGAATGGCAACATCTTTCTTGGACCTCAGTTCAGTTAATGGAACAATACCATGATCACGAGACTTGATGCTACGCTTGTGATATTCATTACAAACATGACATAAGAACAAGGTGCAGTCTGGACAGAAAGCCACTACCGGATCTTCTCCACCACACTCGTCACATTTCACTTCTGCCTCACCTTCTACTTTACGCTTTGGGATGAACTTATCCACCAAACGATTGATAAAGAAGTTGTTATCCAAATCCTTCACTCCTCCTGGAGGAACATTCGCTTCCTGCCTGCATTCAGGACAAATGATCTTAGACTGCACCTGCATCTTCTCCAGACACTGTTCACAGTAGGAATGATGACAAGGCAGATATTTGGGATTCTTAAACAACTGATAACACACTGGACAACTGAGATTGTCAGTAGCCATCTTTACATCTTTAGCAGCCATCATCAAATGTGTACTTGTAGATCACTGAATAATAGAACACCACGTCACAATTTAACTATGTACATAGCTAGCTAATAGCTATTAGCTAGATAATTTCAAACAATCCACTACTGTCTGAATAGCTAATAGCTGATAGCTTCCAGCCAGTTAAGCCACAATGCCACACACATAAATTCGAATAGATATAGCCCCGCCCAATTTTTCCGCACCTAATTTTATGATCATAAATGATAGAATTACCCATACAAAACAGCTACAGGGAACCTTCACAAATGCATAGACAAATACGATAAAACTAAACTGACTGAAACCCCTTGTCATAGTTAACATTCGCATAGTTTATAGCAGGGCGATCAGCGCTAGTCAGCTGGGCGCTAGTAGCGCTATACACGCCCTTCTAATAGTCTATGTTTATACTAAAAGAATACCTTCAAGGCTAATCAGAGTAGGTTGAGCTGATAATGCAACAGAAGCCGAAAAATTGCGAAACGACCAAGGTATTTCCATATAAGGGAATCATGTGACACACTAATCCTGTGACTCGAAGACCACAAACTATTTGTTTCGCGTTTCACCAAGGCAAGCGCCTGAAGAATTGATTGTGTATGCAGAGCTGGAGCGTTCGGGTGAGAACGACTATCACTCGACTATCACTTAATACTGGCGGTTTCGTGATCTCATGCATGATCTTTCAACCACTGCAGAGTGGTGGAATAGGTTTGTGATACACTTTAATTACACATGGGCATGAACCATAGATAGTAAGCTCTCTACTATCTATGCATGAACACACTGTACAAGTATGGCACTTTTAGATTAGAGGTAACACTCTATACAATGGTAACATCACAAGTGTTCATGTGTAAGCAGGAAATTTTATTCAAGGGGGGAAGTTGTGACCATGGTCATAGTTGCTGTGGCAAATTGAAAAATATAGATGGGGCAAGAGTTTAACTGACCTTTGAGTGCAGCTGATGACTACCGTACAATGGAAACTTTGATGAATCTTCACTTCAATGATAAGGGTATTTGTATTTGGCTGTATTTTGCATAATCAGCCAAACTGGTGAAAGTGTAGCAGCCTTAGTACGTATGTCTTTGAAATGGTTTTTTTACTGTGGATAAAAGTGTTGGTTAAATCTGTATACTATGCTTCTCGTATTGCTTTCGTTACACATGTTTCAATACATGAACCTTGTACCATAGATGATACCATCCGATAATTGACCACTTATACTATAATACTTATAGTAGACAAGTGTTTTATCATACAGTACAAGTTTTGTTACGATGCACCTTAACATCACTATGTTAGCAGGAGGTAAGGAGGAAGGTGGTGAAAACATATAGCCTATATGTAGCTATGAGTTATTGCTGAAGATTAGCATCTTTAAGATTTTGAACAAGGTTTCAGCTCATATTTCAAAAATTTTCATTGCATTTCTGTGTGTGTTTCAATAGTGTTTAAAGTTATGTTGCTTCTTGTCATGTCTGTATGCAGAAAAGTACGAAGAGTTTGCATATTTAATATTTCAGATTTCTAGTGGCCTGTACAAAATTTCTAGAATTTGGACCCTCAAAATATCTTTACCACATTGAACAGTGTGATAGAGTATGATTGTATTGATGAATATGTACATACATAAGTTTTCATACGTACTTTTTACCAAGAGGACATGTTGATTTGTGATGTCATTGCAACTGCTCTGTTATAATAGTGCATGTCTTATAAAACAATTTAACATCAAATTTCATAATGCTTTATTATTACTGAATATTTTAGCTTGTTGGATTGTTCACATGTGTATAATTTGTGTAAAAGGACAATCTTGTTTACTTACCTTGCAACAAAAATACACACTCTTGTATATTAGTTCTATTTTGTTCACTTTTATAGCAGACTGGTATAAGTACATTTGTAATCATCCAGTGTTTACATGTTTGTTACATACACACAAAGTCATATATATTTTGTGCATGCCTGTGGTGCTATATAAATGTGACCGGGTCTGCGACAATCAATCATCTAGTCGCACAAAAATTGCCTAGTTTTTTCAAATATATCTTACCATAACTTATGCTGTATTTATACTAACAAGCTAAATGTTTTACCACAAATGCAGAATTTAATGGGGGATCTTTTAAAGTTAACAATTAAAATACTCCTTATAGAACTGAAAATATTCATGAATATCTAACTAGGTGTAATTTGCACTCACATGGTTGATTATCACAGGCCAGTCACAAATGTAGGTGTGGTTTGTGGTCAATAGATATTAATGAAAGGTCGTGAAATATTCTTAGTGTAGACATCTTGATGCATTTTATGCATAAAATGTGACAAATTTTGTGCTCATTGGTGCTTGTCATTTTGATACGTATTCTAAATCACATTTCTCTTTATAAAAATTGACAAAAAGGTTTAACTAGATATCAGTCTCCATTGCTGCGTAGATAGTATATACCTCCAGAGAGGCACATGCTATCTACTTAAGAATGATGGATGTATGGGAAGTTTGGTGCAATATGTTTTGATGATAGGATGACGTGATCTTGTACGTAGTTGCTTACATTAATAATTACTTTGAAGTCCTGCATCTTAGTTTGATCACGTGATGACAAGCTAGAGCTAAGCAGGGATACTAGTGCTTATCCCCGTGGGTGTGCATTTTTTCATACTTCCCATGTCACGTTAGCTGAGATAGTTACATTTATTGTCACCTCAAGCTAACGGAGTCTTTAGAGGGAGGAGGGAGGAAGGATTTGGGTGAAAGCAAAGCTAAAGTACAAGAACATTAGCTGGCTGGAACCATCTTGCAATTGCTTTCATGAAGCGGTAACTGAGGCCCACCAAATTCTGCCCAAAAACCTGTTTATGGTAACACCTCCCATGCGATTCTGCGGTAGCTAGCATATCGACCTGCTAGTTAATCCTGTTTAACCTTCTGTTAAACTTGTAAGTTATAATACCACATGATGTAATACAATAAATAGATCACTTTATTGAATCAGTTTATTATTCTATCAGTGTGTTCCATGTTGGTTGACATTTGACAATTGTTGATCCCTGTGTAGGTCAGCAGCAGTAAGACGATGACAATGGACTGGTGATCACATGAATAAGTGCAAACATCTCCACAACTTTTCTTACTGGACATCATGTCATTGAGGTGACTATAATTCATTATGGTGTGCTTTACGTATTTATAATAACATAGACAACTAGTTCAACACATTCTAATAGAGAAATCAAATAGTTAGAACAGTCAGTGTGCACAGCCGCCAACCAGTTGAGATTACACCACTGAATTAATGATGCATATCCATGGTACAAAAGAGTCCAATTACTGTAATAACTAAATTATTGTGCATGTAAACACTAAATTACACTAATAGCATAATTTATTGACATTGTGACAGTAGCTATCGTGTATCATAAATAGTTTACAACTATTAATTTTGATATACATAATAATTTTACCACTATCACTCAGCCTTGAACTGATAAGTTATTGTGCCCCCAGTCATGAAGAGCTTTGCACACCCCTGTTGTCTTATGAAACTCAACACTGTTATGTGAGTGAGGAAGAAACATGGACATGGTATACTGTACGTGGGAAAATTTTGGCGGGGTAAAACATTGGTGAATGTGCTGATCTGAATCAATTTGAGGGTAAAATATTGGTGAATGAGCCGCATGTATAGCTAAAACTGATCCTTAAAAGAAACATTGGCAGATAAAAAATTGGCGAACGGCCTTCTATTCACCAAATTCGCCAATTTTTTCCCACTCCAAAATTTTCCCACGTACGGTAGTGGATAAATTCTATTGTAATAAGAAAGGTTCATACTGCAGAGGTGATTATCAGTTTTCAAAAGTAGCCAGTCAAATGTCAGATCAACTTGATGCTTGATCTGACATGCACAAGTCAATCAGCTAATAGCACTATTGATCTCAAATAATTCAGTTTACACTATGGTATAAGTTAGTCCCTCCTAGTTTGTTTATCTCCCAGTAACAACCAATTGAGATACAATAACATTGGTAGGTGAGAAACATACTTTGGTGAAGTTGTGTTCAAATTATTTTGACAGTGGAGGATCAGTGAGAATTGTGCAGTTTAAATTTGGCAATCGATGCATTGTATGTTTTATTAGAGTGTTTCAGTAAAATCTGTTTGTAGTCTATTGATATAGCATAAAAGTGAGAGGTGGAGGAAGCTACTGAAAGTTAGAAGGGCCACTTAGCTAAACATTTCTATTGCAAAAATTAAATTCCTATGGAGAGTCTTAACTTTAAAAAGATGCATGGTCCCCTGGCCCCCTACTATGTCACCTATGGTAAAAGTACGTAACTGCTTGAAATGATCTCAGAATGTAAAAGTGTTCACTAAATACATACCGTATAGTGCAAAAGTTTGACGGGGGTAAACTTTGACAAATTTGACGAATGGCCAGCGATTTGTCAAAGTTTTCCCTTCCAACCTTTCCCTGTTAATGCTTTTCCTATGAAACCTACGTACAATCAATTCGTTAAAGTTTTGCTCATCAGAGTTTCGTGCACGCACCATTTGTCAAAGTTTTTCCCCGTCAAACTTTTGCGCTATACGGTACTTCAAAAGGTTGTTGCAGTAGTATAACTATTAGTTCTACCAGCAGTGTAAGATGGCATGCCAAAGGAACCTGCGTACGTAAGTTTTTATTAATGCTTGTTTATTTTCTAGCATCACCAGTACTTGTTGTAACAAAACTGAAGATGGATGTTGACGATATAATAATATCTTAGTAGGTTTGCTGTGAATTATCACATCCATAGAAGTTTCCTGTCGCTGTAAGTAAACCCTGGGATTTAAGTAAGGTACTTCAGTTATTTTGTCTAGGTTTGAGGAGACATTCATGGACAGTTTTATGATTTAAAGGAACTATTCAAGGTGAACACAACTTTCTCGTAATGCAACAATTTATTATTTTGTTGTATCCAGGTTGGAAGTGATGTGCCGGATACAAATTATCTCTTCCAGGGGGATTTTGTTGACAGAGGGTTTTACAGTGTGGAGACATTTTTATTACTACTAGCACTGAAGGTTAGTGCTGTATATCTTTAAGAATTGCTGATGTTTCATCTGTAATGTATTATATCTGGTATATTAAAGGTGTGAGAGAATAACACTGATACATGGTAACCATGAGAGCAGGCAGATCACTCAGGTAAGGCATTTTGTAAAGAAGTCATTTAGTACACACAAATGTGAAACATCCTAAATAATTCAGAAATTAGTACTAATTATAAATATTTACTTCAGGTGCACAATTTTTAATTTTGCAGAGTACAGGAATATTTTACAGCATCTTTACTTTACAGTACTACGGTATTCACAAAATTAGACGGTATCAGAGCACAATATTCACATTTAGCAAACTTCACAACAGCAGCATGCTACATTAAATAAAATTAATTTTGCATGCATTATAATCCGTATTTATATCAGCTCTCTGGGTAATTAGTGATACATTTAAAAACATTGGTAGCTGATATATTGCTGATGCAATAATCATTACACCTTTGCATCACTCTATAAGCTTAGTATACAACTTGTTGTTTGTGTTACAGATTCGTACAATAGATAGGAAACAAGAAGTTCCTCATGATGGTCCAATGTGTGACCTGCTGTGGTCTGATCCTGAGGGTAAGCCATCCATCTAGTAACCTGCAGTGTAATTGTGTTGATTGTGTTTGATTACAGATATCCAGGGATGGGGTGTAAGTCCCAGAGGAGCTGGTTTCTTATTTGGTCAGGATGTTGTAGCACAGGTAATCCTATGAGTGTGTATCTCAATTATGTGTCATAAGGCAACATCATTGTTTTGTTCATCACTATTTGTTTCTCCCTGTACAGTTCAATTCACAGAATAACATTGATATGATCTGTAGAGCTCACCAGCTGGTGATGGAGGGCTATAAATGGCATTTTAGTAATTCAGTGTTGACTGTATGGTCAGCTCCCAACTAATACTATCAGTAAGTGTGATGTAGTGTGATATCATGTGACATGTGTGTGCGTGTGCATACGTGCGCGCGTATGTGGTGCTGTATAAACGTAGGTGTGGTTTGTAGTCAATAGAGATATAATGGGAGAATGGGGGCAAAGTAGTGTCTTAGTACAAAGCACATGGTAAACTGAGTCTTTTTCCTAATAGGCTAGCCAAAGTAGTGGAAGTGTGGAGGGTGCAATAGATTTCTCCTAGTCTTGCGCCATCACACGTTTGTATACAAATATTGAATTTTTAACATGTGTTTGTGCATGCAATCTAATCCAATGATGTGTTGGCATGAGACTATAGCTACTTCTCTAATTGATGCATTCCATATGCTCTTGTACTCATGATGGCCTTGAATGTGTAGCTGTCATAATATTCCAAACTTTGATGTGTCATAATTATAATCAAAGAAGTGCTACTAAATTTAATTATGTTTGGCTTATGAATATTAGTACTACTCTTCAAATGTCAAATTTAATTTGCCAAGTTGACTTATCACCAAATATGAATATTTTTCCTGTCACATTTCAGCTTATACAGATACGTTTTTGTAAAATGTCCTAAATCAAATCTTTTTGTTCAATCTCATACGTATGTATGTACGTATGTACGTATGTCTTATTGTTCAAACACGTGATATTGCAGCTAATACATTAGCCGATCGATTACCCATACATCTCTAATAAACAATTGTATGTATGTGTACGTACGTACGTACGTACGTACGTACGTACGTACGTACGTACGTATGTATGTATGTATGTATGTATGTATGTATGTATCATTAAGTACGGTAGTACTTAATAGTAGGGATTGGTAAGAAATTGTATGGTTTCCCGATTTTTCGCACTTCATAAAACAACCTTCCAATAGGCTTTACCCGAAAAAACCGACTGGAATGCATTGGTAAGGCTGTAATGATGCTGTACCTTGGTTAAACGAAGCGACAAGTCGAATATTTCGACCTACAGCCAACTTTGAAAATTTCGAAATTCACCTGTATTTCGTCTGCCTGCCTGCCAGCCAGCCAGCCAGCCTGCCAGCCAGCCAGCCAGCCAGCCAGCCAGCCTGCCTGCCGTAAGACCCGGTTGCGCTAGGTGTAGGGCTCCAGAACTTTCACACAATAAAGGTAATGGCGGCGGATTTACGAAAATGTTGTTCCGAAGACGATTTACCCACTGCGCCATGACGATTCCTTTTATCCTTCATTCCCTTCCTTGTTCTTCTATATTCCTTTAGCAAGGTGTGAATCTCACCTAAGGTGACGATAGCCTGTTACGGCTTCTGCTTATTACGTCACGCAAAAACCTGGCTTGCACGTGATATAATTAGTTACAATGCACCACTGGCACGATGTTTTCGCGTGTATTTTATTATGTCATGAACTTCGAGATTATAGCCTTGGACAAATAGCTTTTGCTGTTTGTCGAGCGATATTTGCTATCACACAGCTGCTTTGCCATGTAAGCGCGTTGTTAACAAGCGCCTGTAAACAAGCATAATTATTACGTAAGCGCCTGTAACATTTGTGCGCCTGCTGAAAGATTATTATGAATGCTTAGCATGTATAAAAAGCAAACAAACTAGATTGATAAAAAAAATTAAAAATTCAAAAGGTAAGTAGGAATTGAATTCAATAGTGCTACAAAAAGTAAGGAAACAAGGAATAAGATTTTGGGATGAGAGAACATTCTGGCATGAGATAATTTATAAAAGTTTAATCCCTACTTTTGGCTCACTTCAGTAGGTTTGCCAAAAGTAGGGATTAAACTTTTATAAATTATCTTATGCCAGAATGTTCTCTCGTCCCAAAATCTTATTCCTTGTTTCCTTACTTTTTGTAGCACTATTGAATTCAATTCCTACTTACCTTTTGAATTTTGAATTTTTTTTATCAATCTAGTGTATGTATGTATGTACGTACGTACGTATGTATGTATGTACTATGTATGTACGTATATATCTATGTATGTACGTACGTACGTACGTATGTATGTATGTACTATGTATGTACGTATGTATCTATGTATGTACGTACGTACGTACGTACGTACATACGTATGTATGTATGTATGTATGTATGTATGTATGTATGTATGTATGTATGTATGTATGTATGTATGTATGTATGTATGTATGTACTATGTATTTACGTATGTATCTATGTATGTATGTACATACGTACGTACGTATGTACGTATATGTTACATAATATACAAGATAACTACAAGATAACATAGTGTAAACTGAATAGTTTGAGGTCAATAGTGTTATTAGCTGATTGACTGGTACATGTCAGATCAACCATCAAGTTGATCTGACATTTGACTGGCTACTTTTGAAAACTGATAATCACCTCTGCAGTATGAACCTTTCTTATTACAATGGATTTTGTCCACTATACCATGTCCTTGTTTCTTACCAATCACATTAGGTTACTGATTTTCATATGACATTCTTATTATGTAACATACATGCATACCTGCAGCATTTAACCAAGTAAAAATAGTTAAGATGGTAGTAGTGTCTTTGTTTAAATTATAAAGAATGATGATATTTACAGTATGTTCTATTAGGGTGTTATATAAATTTCCTGGTTGATCAATGTTATGAACCACTAGCATGAACTGCTCTTGTTTATTTGTCATGAAGTGAATAGTAAAATATAAGCTAATCATTAACTAATTCTTACTAGTGATGCCACAATAATATTATGAAGATTTATATTTCCTCACGATGTTCCAATGTGTGACCTACTGTGGTCGTGTCATAAGGCAACATCATGTTTGTTCATCACTACTTGTTTCTCGCTTTCACAGAATAACATTGATATGATCTAATCATGCAAAATCATGGCAGAGGAACATGTGAATAACATGCAAATCATGCAAATCTGAACTATAATGATAACATGTTTGGTTCACCTTTAATGTAACGTGGTCACACAGTTCACTCTCCCAAGTGGACTCGCATCTCAAAAATATGTCAAATCATGCAAATCTCCAACCACTAAATCGTACAGGATTAATTTCTCTATTATATGTTAGTGCCTGGCAACTCTCGTTTCTACATATAACAAGAAATCCTGCTAGTTCACTCACAGAAGTCGTGTTATTTCCCCACTCTACAGAAAACTGTGTAAACATTGATAATCTGTTGCACTAAACTTTTTTCCTCGACATTGGGCCCTCTTCTGACCGTTGCTTACGTAACTCAAGAAAGTTTTGTACACACTAGTATGCATACGTACTCTAGAAAAAACTGACGCACAATAACACTTTTGTACATTTTAATGGACACACACAAAAGACACACACATACGTAAGTATGTAGACACATGCTTATAGACAAATGTACGTAATGTAGGGCCAGTATCTCTTTTGAGTGATTTCCAGATGTTTTGTGTTGTCAGCTTAATAATTTGGTGTGCATTATTTATATAGGAAGTTTGTGGTGAACCAACAAAACAGCCGATAGCAGAATATTTCTTATAGAACAATAACAAAAACCATTTCCTTACCTCAATATACAGTAGTGATGATCAGTGTAGGTAATGGCTCTATACATGAAGTACATTCCAATAATGAACAATAGAAATATTACACACCAGCTGCAGTGTGAACACATCATGTGTACACATACTGCAGTACATATTAAACCATATAGCTTAAAATTTTTGAGGGTTAAAATTTTCATGGAATGGTGAATTTAGCAGTGTCGTGGATAAAATTTGAAGTACTTCATTGAACTATACTACAGGACAAAATTTTCAAGGCTAAAATTTTCGTGGACACTCCAAAATTCATGAAATCCATGAAAATTTTCACCCTCAAAATTTTAGGCTATACGGTAGTTGTTAACATGATCATTTCCTATTACAATAACAAATAACATTATATTATTAAGTATAAAAATTACAATACAACATATAGCTGCTATGTGTGTAGGTATATATGTAGTGAAAGTTACAACATGACACAATAATAGATTTTATATACGTGTGTACTACTTACCATTGGGATTACCCTAATGTATCATCATTACAGAGATGTCCTGATTTCACCACCTCTCCAATTAATGGCCAAATTTCAATTATTTAAAATCCTGTTTGTTATACTAAACCAATGTGCCCATTATTACGTGTGTACCAATACCGTGTAACACAAAAATTTGACAGTGGAAAATTTTTATGAATTGCAATTGGGAGCTAATTAGACGAGAAAATTGTGATGAATTGTATCATCCTAAAATGTAAAGAGCCATTGGAAAAGGAAAGTTTGAATGGTAAAATATTGATAAATTGCATAAAATTAATCAAATTCGTCAAAATTTTTCCTTATTAAAATTTTTTGCCATACGGTAATATTAATTGTCAATTAATAAACACAAAATTAATATCATAAATGTAATTATAAATATTACATGATAATTCTAAATATAAAATTCACTCTAAAATTATAACAGATTAAAAAGATACTCCAGTCTATAAAAGAAAGTCAGTAAGAAAATACCTGAATCTTTTTGTTGTCACGATCACTGACATACACGTTACCATTAGCACTGACAGCTATTCCATAAGGATGTTGAAATTGACCAACAGCTGATCCTCGAGATCCAAAGCAATGCACAAAATTACCATTTTTGTCAAAGATTGACACACAATGATTGTTAGTGTCAGCTACTAATATGAAGCCATAAAAATCAAAATCAACAGCAACACCATAAGGACCATTCAGTTGGCCCCTACCAGTTCCATGTGTACCAAACTTTCCCACATAATCACCATCCAGTGTAAATGTGTATATGCAATGATGAGCATAGTCAGCAACAAGTAATTGATTGTTACCATTAACTGTTACATCAAAGGGATTACCCAGTTGTCCTGACCCAATAGTGTGGTGAAATTTACCATCAGTTTGAAATACTGAAATACGCTTATTGTTACAGTCAGCAACATACACTTTGTGATTATGTACTGCAAGTCCTCTAGGATTCTTCAATTTTCCATTCTCAGAGCCTTTATCTCCAAACTGGAGCAAATATTTACCATCAATAGTAAACTTCTGCACTCTGTGGTTATTGTGATCAACAACATACAGGTGATCATCACTATCAAATGCAACTCCTGCAGGACAACTAAATTGACCATTGCCAGAGCCAAGGCTACCAATCTTCCTAACCAATTGATCCCCACCATCAAATATGTACACACAGTGGTTGGACTGGTCAGCTGCTGCCCACATGCCATTTTTACCAAATGCAATACCCCAGGGTCTACCCATATTACCATCATTGTTCACTATTTTGCTGGGCTTGTTTACTGATGTATAATCTCTAACCATGACACTGTAGGGGCTTCCTTTAATCTGCTGTCCATTGACAAGCACTGACAACTTCAACTCTCCAACTTGCTGAGGTACAAAAGAAGCCATATAGCCACCATCCTTATTATCCCTAACTTGTGTTGTGTCATTGACTCCTCCCAACTGAACACTCACTTGACTACCTCCTCTGGAACAACAATCTCCATTGTTCAGTTTGGTGATAATGGTAAATTTTACCTCCTTGCCTTTAATGATGCATTTTGGAAGATCAACTACTTCACAATTGTGAGGATCTACTGAACAGAGCGAACCAAATTGTGGAAGGGCTTCTTTGGTAGGTACAAACTCCATTGTGGCTTGTTGTACTGGTGGAATATTTACTTTTTTATACTTGTCAGTTATTTGCTGCATACGATCAATCACTTGTTTCTTTACAGATAACACTTCTTGGTCAGAACTCTTCTCCACAGCATCATTCAGTTCCTTCATGCTCGCCACTTCTGCTTGTGCATACTCTACTTCTTCTAGTTGTGTTGTAACTGCTTTCTCCTTCTGTGACACTGTGCCACGTACTTGTTGTTTCAGTTGTTCTTTCTGTTCCATCAGCTTTTGGATCACTTCGTCATAATGTTGATCAATCTTCTTATTCACTTCATCACCTTGTTGTCTAATCTTCTTCCTCTGCTTCTCAATATCATCATGGGTGTTGGACAGACCTCTGATCATTTCTTCTACAGGAGCAGTGATCTTCTTCACCTCTTGCCTGTGCTTATTGACCATCTTCTTCACGGTGTCATGATTGTGACCATTATGATCCTTCACTGTACAATACATACACACCAGTTGATCACATGTCTCACAGTAGAATAACAGCTCTATGTCATGTTCCCTGCACATCATGGCTTTTGGTTTTGGTTGAATGGCAACATCTTTCTTGGACCTCAGTTCAGTTAATGGAACAATGCCATGACCACGAAACTTGTTGCTGCGCTTGTGATACTCATTACAAACATGACATAGGAACAAGGTGCAGTCAGGACAGAAAGCCACTACCGAATCCTCTCCACTACATTCATCACATTTCACTTCCGCCTCACCTTCTACTTTACACTTTAGGATGAACTCATCCACCAAACGATTGATGAAGAAGTTGTTATCCAAATCCTTCACTCCTCCTGGAGGAACGATCACTTCTTTTCTGCATTCAGGACAAATAATCTTAGACTGCACCTGCATCTTCTCCAGACACTGTTCACAGTAGGAATGATGACAAGGCAGATATTTGGGATTCTTAAACAACTGATAACACACTGGACAACTGAGATTGTCAGTAGCCATCTTTACATCTTTAGCAGCCATCATCAAATGTGCACTTGTAGATCACTGAATAATAGAACACCACATGTATAAATACTTCAAACAAATAAATACTTCATGTCTGAATAGATATGTGCCAAAGTTGATAGCTTCCGGCCAGTTAAGGTCACAATGCCACATACAAAATTTGAATATGTATAGCTCCGCCCATTTTGCCTCAACTGATATTATGATCATGATAGAATTATCCATACAACAAAGCTACAGGGAACCTGCACACATACATGCACAGGCAAGGAATTTTCGTGGGTTTCGCCATAGATAATAATACCCTAAGCCCGGTTTCGCGGATGGTCATCTATCCACAAAATTAATATTACTACAAAACGAAGCTATTTCAATGAATCCAGCAAATGTCCCACGGAAATTCCTTGCCTTACAGTATAATTTATATATAATTATGGAATATCTATTTATATAATTATTAAAGGCGATCACGACTCGGCGATACGTACGCGTATACGCAACGCTACGCGCCATTCTATAAATACCTTTCTGACAAATCGGTGTAAGGTTGAGCTGATAACGCAACAGAAGCCGAAACAATGGACGAGACGATCAAGATATTTCCATATAAGGGAATCATGTGACACACCTAATCCTGTGACTCGATGACCACAATTATTTGTTGCGCGCTTCACCAAGGCAAGCGCCTAAAGAAATCAAAATTGTAGTTGTGTATTCAGAGCTGGAGTGTTGTGCAGTAAGGACGACTATCACTTAATGTAGGTGGTCTCGTGATCTCATTATCGTTCAACCAATTAATGTTTCATACTGCAGAGTGGTGGAATAGGTTTGTGATACACTTTAATTACACATGCATGAACCATAGATAGTAAGCTCTCTACTGTCTATGCATGAACACACTGTACAAGTATATTGTTATGGCACTTTTAGATTAGAGGTAACACTCTACACAATGGTAACATCACAAGTGTTTATGTGTAAGCAGAGAATTGTATTAAACGGGGAAATGGTGACTGGGGCCATTAGATGCTGTGGTAAATTGAGAGGTTTTCAAGAATATAGATGGGGCAAGAGTTTAACTGACTGTTCTATCCCACTGCGTGGGCAGATCAAAGCGCCGCGCTGTGGTATACGTATCTAGGATATACCCCGGGGTATAGATATGCCACAGCAGATGCAAAAAACGATTTTAGCCTGTTTTTAGCAAAAAGCAGACTGATGTGATGTATATAAAAGTAAGTGTATATTACACAAGTTTTAGTGCCAATAATTCATTTATGGAATACTTTTGTATGCTTTTTATCGCGTGAATTGTTTGGAATACAAGAACGTTTTTCAGTCAGCAACAAGGCTACCAGTGGTTTGTTGGGTGGGATAGAAGCCAGTTATACCCCAGTACACTCGTACAATATCTTAGTTATTACCCGCGTCCTCGGCTTCGCCTCGGACTTGGGTAATAACTAAGATGTTGTACTCATACTGGGATATAACTAATACATAACTGCTATATTGCACACTTTTATGCCTTGATTCACCCATGCACTGAGATACAGTGTGCCGTTAGTATCCGTGCAATTATTCTCAATTTGTATGGTTGTAATAAGCAAGGGCGTAGCCAGCATTGTCAAAAGGGGAGTTCTAAATTCAACCAAACTCTTGACCAGCACAGATAGGATCCACCACCTGGGAAAAGAAGTAGCTACTATAGATCGTAAGCACCTTGCAGCATATAATTATTCACATCATTTTGTAAAAAGCATTAAGTGCATTGTAAGCTACTGAATGCTAGCTAATACTTGTGTGCAGCTGCTGACTACCATATAATGGGAAACTTTGATGAATCCTCACTTCGACAAAGTAAACTATGAATTGCTCAACAGCACTAAGCGCATCCATCTTATATTGAGTGTATTGATTGGTTAAAGTTTGGCAAAGTCACTCTGATTTGTCAAAGTTTCCTGTTGTATGGTATTTATCATTGAGGCCTAGCTCAGACGGGGCATCATTTACAAGGGCAAAGTGCCCCATTTCCCCTTCCTGACATCAGTACGGTAAAAACATATGCTTTATTATTAGCGTAAGTGGTAACATGTTTTGACTAACTGCTGTAGCATGACAACTATCCATCATACTAACTTCCAGTTTTCACCAATCGACAGCCAATTCTTTGGTGTCTTTGCAATATTCATCTTTGTGATGTAATTAGTATGCAAAAGGGATGAGGTGTTGGCAGTCAATTATTGGACATGCGTACCAATTATCGGATGTTGTACTTTTTTAGTATCAATTATCGGACGGCCATGAAAGTTTGTGACATAGTTTCTTATGGATCCTTTAGATACTTTTGCGAGATGTACATGTTATGAAGCCTTGTCCGATAATTGATCACTTACGCTACATAGTACGTAAGTGTTTTATCATGCAGTACAAGTTTTGTTACGATGGAGTGTCTTTGTACAAAGCACATGGTGAACTAGGAGTAGCGATGAGTTGTATTATTGATTTGATGTATTTTGGTCAAACCCAGATCTGTTTTCACTTGTATTCTATCTACATATAGTACATTCCTTGCATTATATGTATGTTTCTGAATTATTTTTGTGAGTTCCTGAATGAACCTGTGTACTTTCTCTGTTATTGGTATGTGCCTCAGAGGTGCATTCAGAGAGGGAAACTCTTAATCATAGTGATGGATCTCGTAAGAATGTGGTCTGGGAGTTCCCCAAAGCTATAAGATGTTTATATTTATAATACCATAATCACAGGTAATGTAAGATTTAAAGATCTTTAAGGAAATACAAGAGCTTTTACTTGAAGCTTAAAAGGGCTAGCCAAAGTAGCGTATAGGTATAATGGATAAATTCCATTGTAATAAGAAAGGTTCGTACTGCAGAGGTGAATATCGGTTTTCAAAATTGACCAATCAAGTGTCAGATCAACTTGATGCTTGATCTGACATGCACCAGTCAATCAGCTAATAACACTATTGACCTCAAACAATTCAGTTTCACTATGGTATAAGTTAGTCCCTCCTAGCTTGTTTATCTCCTAGCAACAAACAATTGTTTTGTGTTAGCTACAATAACATTGGTACAGGTATTTGTTTTATTAGAGTGTTTCAGTAAAATCTCTGTAGATATTATGTAGCATAAAAGTGAGGAGCATAGGAAGCAGAGCATGAAATAACAGTCGGACATCTGACATTTTCCGACAACTTTTGGTGTTGACCTGTACAATTCCCACTTTGATCTGACACATGTCCGGGCCAAATTTTAATACTATGGCACAAGTTTCTACTAATGTCAGATCATTTTTTGGTAAATGTCAGAACATATTGTATGTTGTGCTGACATGTGTCTGAGCACTTGCAGTTCTTATTTCAAGCTGTGGGAAGCTAGTGAAAGTTAGGGGAGCCACTTAGCTAAACTCAAGTGATTTTCTATTGCAAAAATTAAATTCCTATGGAAGGTCTTAAATTTATTTGGATGCATGGTCCCCTGGCCCCCTACTATGTCACCCATGGTAAAAGTAGCTGCTTGAAATGATCTCAGAATGTAAAAGTGTTCACTAAATATTTCAAAAGGTTGTTGCAATAGTATATCTACTAGCAGTGTAAGATGGCATGCCAAAGGAACCTGCGTACGTAAGTTTTTATTAATGCTTGTTTATTTTCTAGCATCACTTGTTGTAACAAAACTGAAGATGGATGTTGACGATATAATAATAAACAAAAACACCCTGGGTGTAAAAAAAGTGCGAGGCCAATCAGAAGCAGCATTGCAAATAGGTATGTACGACCAAAAACGTTGATATCAGTTGAGGCCAAGAAATTACTTATCAAAAATCTACTTGAATGACATACGTAATAGTTTATAGCATATTGTCACAACTATGATTGACTTTGTCACTTGGCCACCTTTATTAATAATGATGGTGTGAAAAAGGTGGCCAAGTGACAAAGTCAATCATAGTTGTGACAATATGCTATAAACTATTATGTCATTCAAGTAGATTTTTGATAAGTAATTTCTTGGCCTCAACTGATATCAACGTTTTGGTCGTACATACCTATTTGCAATGCTGCTTCTGATTGGCCTCGCACTTTTTTTACACCCAGGGTGTTTTTGTTTAGCATATCACTACTTTTTTGGAAGTATAAACAGATGTTATTTATTAATAATTACTAGCAAGCAGCAGAGAAGTACTGCATGGGCATAACTTGTACTTGCCTAGCACACAATATTGCAAATTAAACTTTGAAGCTTAATTTTGAAAAACTCAAGCCCGAGATTTTTTTAAAACTTTCACTACAGAGTGATACATCAATATAGATTGTGTATCTGAAAGTTTATGTAAATCATTCGAAGGGGGTCCAAGTTATGACAACTATCAACCAGCAGTGTAATAGTCCTTCTCAAATACATTCAAGTGTTTACTTCAGACTGATAATAGTATGACAGGTAGAGCATACATAGGAGAAGTGCTGATACAAATTTGGCTGAAATCCATGAAGAAATGAGTGAGTTATTAGACAAATAAGTGAATGTATAAAAAGGGATTTTGAAAAAAACTTCCGGGGTTCACGAAAGCTCCCGCAAGCCCCCGAAAAAAGTGTGCGATGGAAAAGAAAGAAAAAAAAAAAAACGACTGCCATGTAAAAATTTTTGTGGTCACAGGAAGGCATTTATAAGGCTGTATCGGAAGAATGGCTGAATAGATTTCTACGAAGTTCGGGATATTGATTCTTCAAACAATGAAGGTACTAATTGTCTAGTAAACGGGCGAATTGGGCGGGAAAGGATGGTTCGTCGTGCGTAGTCGCACAATGGGCGCCATAAAACTCGCAATGGCTGGTACTTAGTAATGGTGGTGCCTATTTCCTCCATTCTCGGTTTATTGATTCTATATAGTAAGAACGTTGTGGGTCGGTAATAACTAAGCGATAGCTTTAATGGCGGCTTAGCTAGAGCGTTTGCGAGTTTCAGGGCGGTGCTACGTGTAAATAACTCACTCAGTGGTCACGTTGCTGTGCTTCTTCTTGGCCTGTCATACGTACCTTTGTATACAAATTGAATTTCAACATGTGTTTGTGCATGCAATCTAATCCAATGATGTGTTGGAATGAGACTATAGCTACTTCTCTAATTGATGCACTCCATATGCTCTTGTACTCATGATGGCCTTGAATGTGTAGCTGTCATAATATACCAAACTTTGATGTGTCATAATTATAATCAAAGAAGTGCTACTAAATTTAATTATGTTGGGCTTATGAATATTAGTACTACTCTTCAAATGTCAAATTTAATTTGTCAAGTTGACTTATCACCAAATATGAATATTTTTCCTATCACATTTCAGCTTATACAGATATGTTTTTGTAAAATGTCCTAAATCAAATCTTTTTGTTCAATCTCATACGTATGTAGTATGTCTTATTGTTCAAACACGTGATATTGCAGCTAATACATTAGCCAATCAATTATCCATACATCTCTAATAAACAATTGTATGTATGTATGTATGTATGTATGTATGTATGTATGTATGTATGTATGTATGTATGTATGTATGTATGTATGTATGTATGTATGTATGTATGTATGTATGTATGTATGTATGTATGCATGCATGCATGCATGCATGCATGCATGCATGTATGTATGCATGCATGCATGTATGTATGTATGTACTGTATGTACGTATGTATGTTACATATATGAAAATCAGTAACCTAATGTGATGGGTAAGAAACAAGGACATGGTATAGTGGACAAAATCCTTGTAATAAGAAAGGTTCATACTGCAGAGGTGATTATCAGTTTTCAAAAGTAGCCAGTCAATTGTCAGATCAACTTGATGCTTGATCTGACATGCACCAGTCAATCAGCTAATAACACTATTGACCTCAAACAATTCAGTTTACACTATGGTATCTTGCAGGTAGCTCTACGTAGCTACGTATGTAGCTTTATGCATGAACATGTCTCCGCAGTTATATATACGAACACACGTGTAATTGTATAATTTTATCATATAGGTTTTTGAAACAGTATAGAAACCCAAAGAAGGGAGGCTCATATAAAAAAAGCTTAATCACAGGCCTCACCAGTATACTGCTATTTGAGGGAGGAATATAAACAAATAAGGTTACTGAATCATTGCAGAACTTCACAGGTAGCTATAACATACGTAGTATAGCTAATGTTTAGCTTGGTAGCTAAATAAGGAGATGAGTGGGATATTTATACCATTGTAATCAACTGCTCTGTACTGACAACTGTAATCATTGTTGTGAGCTAGTAGACATTATTAAACTAGACTAGTAGTAGTCCTTATAGAAGAACTGTACGAACGTTCCTTAGGATTGTTCTTATACAGCTTCCTAGTTTACCTGATACTGTACTCTAGGAGTCTTCTGGTTTTTCTGCCTTCTTGAGGGCAACAATATTATGAGCGATTCTATTGCAAAACTATCATTTCAATGTTATATTAAGTTATAATAATGTTTCACAATAAATGCATATTTTGGTAACTTACGCACTTCCTGAATGGCATTAGCACATTCCGTTGTACAAACATTGACATTGTTGCCCTTGCAAATGGCTGACTTTCAGATGCTCATGTGGTTAATGGAGCTTGCGCAGTTCCTCTACTTTGACTTTGGCAGATTGCTTTACTTTGCAGTGGATTGTGAAGGCAAATTTAGCAACCAATGCAGTGTGTGTTTTATTAGAGTGCTTCAGTAAAAATCTGTTTTGAGTCTTCTTGAAACAACTGCTTGAAATGATTTCATAATGTAAAACTGTTCACTGAATACTTCAAAGGTTATTTGCAGTAGTATAATTATTAGTTCTAGCATATTAAGATGGCATGCCAAATTACCTACGTAAGAAGCAGTTTTTATTAAATGCTTATTTTATTTTCCATTCAGTACCGTATGGCGACTTATTTTCAAGGATATATAAAATTTCGTGGATTGTCTAAAATCTGCTTTAAACAAATATTTTCGTGGATAATTTTTAAGGATAAGTATTTTGGAGCAGAATGTTTTTGAGGATACATATTTTTGAGGTTCTTTAGATTTCCGCGAAATCCTCGAAAATTTTATCATCGAAAATAAGTCACCCTACGGTATTTCTTGTACAAAGATGTTGATAGATAAACTTTAGCAGATTTGCTGTGAATTACACTAATGCAAGATATGTTGTGTCATGATAAAAGAATCAGCTTTTAAACTTTTCTTACAGAAAAGTGTAATGTACAGTGGGTAGAGTTTCCTGTCACTGTAAAGTATGATTGTCTAGGCTTGCGGAGATACTCATGTACAGTTTTGTGATTTAAAGGAACTATTCAAGGTGAACACTACCTGCTCATAATATAACAGTTTATTATTTGTTTTATCCAGGTTGGAGGTGATGTGCCAGATACAAATTACCTCTTCCTCAGGGATTTTGTTGATTTATTGCAAGGTATAAATCTTTAAGAATTGCTGATGTTTCATCTGTAATGTATCATATCTGGTATATTAAAGGTGAGATATCCGGACAGAATAACACTGATACATGGTAACCATGAGAGCAGGCAGATCACTCAAGTAAGGCATTTTGTAAAGACTTGCAATAATTGGCTGTATATTGTCACAATAGCTGAAATCCCTTTCTCAAAGGGGGTCACTAAGAATTAGCTATATATAGCTGTGCATATAGTTCGCATTCCCATTCTAGGGGGGTGGAAATTACACTCTCTGGGATTGAATCTGGTGCATTCTGAGGCAAAAACTGTCATAGTAAACTGTAGATTTGCTAAAGCCTAAACTCAGTAGCTAGCTAGCTATATAGCTATATACATGTACATATACTAGATGATAGTAAAAATTTTCAATTTAAAAAGGGGGAAGAGGGATCGAAAAAGTAACTAAACATCAGGTAGCTAGCTCATTGCTGAAAAAAGAACACGAACAAGTAAAGATCAAAGGTATGGACACAAAGACATTGATTATTAGTCAATACAGGGATTTGTTATCCTATGCACACTACAGAGATCCCTATTTTGACTTCATGCATTTTGTTGACCAACCGTTTGTTTGTTACTAAGTCAGGAGAGGCTGAACATGGGGAGCAATCCCCCCAAAGTTGTCCAACATGTATACAGTTCAGTATATTTTAGATGCCTGAGTTATTTTTATGCAAGTGAATGATAAAGTTTGCCCCCCAATGGAAAGATGCCTGAGCTGCCCCTGTAAGTGTATAATTTTTATTGTAGATCTAGAGTTGGTGCACCATGAAGTCAAAATAGGGATCTCTGTAGTGTGCATGGGATAACAAATCCCTGTATTGACTAATAATCAATGTCTTTGTGTCCATACCTTTGATCTTTACTTGTTCGTGTTCTTTTTTCAGCAATGAGCTACCTGATGTTTAGTTACTTTTTCGATCCCTATTCCCCCTTTTTAAATTGAAAATTTTTACTATCATCTAGTTTGTACAGTTTTTTGTGCCCACATTGTGGGCTTTATACACATTATAGAGCTAGTGCATTTAACTGTTACATAAACTGTATAATCATTTTCATTTCTACAGGTATATAGCAGTAATGCTGATAACCCAAACTATGAAACTATGAATGTTTCTAGTTTTAAGTGTATTCCAACTAAGTTTTTCCTCCTGTTTCCTCCTCATCCTTCTCTTGGACTGTTACTCATACTTTTCCTCTCCATCATTCTCCTGGTCCTTCTGTCCCCTTTGGTAGTTGTCTCTCTTGTATCTTCCTCTTCACTCTCCAGTCTTATCTCACCTTATCAGCAATTAAACTATCAGATAGCTATGGGTTCACATCAGATTTATTGATCATTTGCAACCCTGCCAAAATAGCTTGGTATATAATGTCATCTCTTTTCATAGTACTCATGTATTACAGGCCACTAATGACGCTACAGTGAAAGAAAATGCATAAAATTGTTACAAACACAAATGTTTAGTGTGGTTGGTTGGTAATAGTCCCACCACACACCCGCACTATTTGTGCACTCTTACATGTCAACATGTATACCAACCAACCACACGTAGCATTAAATAGAGCAGCTTGACTTGTAAAGCCATTTTAATCCTAATCTCAGGTATGGGTCTGAATTTTTTCCATGACTTGTGAACAATCGCATGTGCTGTCTTTTAAGTCATGTTTTTAACCTGAGAACAGGTATCACACCACTAGCTGTGCACTTGTCTTGTTATGTAGACCTAGCCCTTTATTGTGCACTCTCTCTTATTGTATTCATGAGGCAAGGCCCCAGCACATGCTTAATCACGGTTGAAAGCTCAAAGCAAACTGTGTGGCATTATTCATTCATATAATTATACAGCCCCGATTCTGAGTGTGCTTTGCTATGCAAAAGTGAACCTGCAGTGGTGCACACATATTACCACTCTAGCCACACTTATTCTTTACAATGGTTCACTTTACACCTGAGAAATTTAGCAACATATTGTGACCGAAGGTACACAAAACTACTGGCTCTTTTTTTTTAACTTGAGCAACACAATCAATATATTCTACATGAGGAGTTGAGCATATAACAAAATTAAACTTTACCTACTCCTTATTGCAGTTACCACTTCAAAATGACTATTAGTAAAATAAATATAAAGAGATCTTTGCCCAACATCTCTTGGAATGGATCTGTCAACATTATTGGGAAAATAAGCTGCCCATATGTGGTAACGTTGACTAGCCATTCCCAAATCATCAAATGCTTCAATGGTATTTTGTAAAGGTAATGGGAGAAAGAACATTGTCCCCTTTAATCCTTTAGTGGCATTATAAATGGGTACTTTTCTAGTATACGTACCTATTCGTATGATTGTCTGGAATGGTTTAGTCTGCTGCACAAGTTGCCTACCTAAAGCATTCAGTTGTGACAGCTCTTTTGGAATTTCTTCAACGTATAAGCCATTGAGGACACACGTAGCTGGAAGCTTGTTGTCATTAAGCAGAGGGTGGCAATGTTGACAAATATAACAAATTTTACTATCAAAATCATCATCCCTTTCAGCTAAATACTGTTTGAGTTGTTTCCATTTAGCAGAGGAAAGCTTCTTAGTATCAGCAGTATATTTTGTCACGTAACTCTTTTTGTGCAGCCTCTCACAGCTGGAACAAGGATGTTCAAAATCCTCATCCAGCTTTTCCTTATACTGATGAAATACACTGGCATATTTCACTTGTACATCACTCTCAACATTAACCAGACCCTCAGCAGAAAACTGTGGAGGTCCATCGGCAGTTTCTGATTTGAAAGATTCACTGATAAGATCTTCACACTGCTCAATGCACATCAAGTTGCACAAGGTTTTATAATCGTTAGTGTACAGTGCATTGTCTATCTCAGCCACAGTACTATGATGTTTTCTGGCCATGTATACAGTGTGGAGGAGTTTACGTAAGGCTGGATAATGCACTGAAGCAGCACGTAGTATTCGCAATTTACTACTGCACATGCCAATAGCACAAGGTAGCGGATGACCAGCTTTAGTAATTTCAGTACATGCTAAGCCTTCATCCATCCCTCTAGGCTTCACATGATGGACATGGGGACAGCCTGTATCAATGTTTTGCAACTGTTCCCTTACCTCGGTAAAGGGCTTCTCAAAAGCACACTTTAAATCAAGAATAACCTTAACATCGTCATCGCTCACTGTGCGACATACATATGAACATGCAGAACCTTCCAAAATGTGAGCCTTTCCTTGTTCATCAAGAGGGATGGGTTCACTATTAACAAACTGATCAGAATTTGCTGCCACATTTACTATGGATAAACACTTTTTGGTTTTATCAATAGCAAGCTTAGTGGATTGGAAGCCATGTAAATAGGCTGTCTCATAATAAAATGGTTTGCTATGGCCCGAATGTGAAGGATAATATTCCCTGTGTGCTGTGCACACCTCTTCCTTTTTGGAAGCATACCACTGCGGAGTTTAACGAAGGTACAGTTTTGTTATAGTGTTACAAAAGGATTTTAGTCGTTTTTTTTGTGGAAAGTATATTGTGAGGCGAGTTATGGAGCCGCGTGAAAGTTGGACGCCATGTTTTTCGTGTCGATCCCTACTATTAAGTACTACCGTACTTAATGATTAAGTACTACCATACTTAATGATAACTGAAGTTACTTTTGAGCAATTGTAATATATTACTATGATGTAATATCATTACTTAGTTATGTAATATTATTACTTAGCATCAGTAAAATAAGCATTTTTATCATTCTCTTTTACTGCTAACATATTGTTGTATGTCAGCTTTCCAATGAAATGGTAGCAAAATACCTTATTTGAGCAATTTAAGCTAAAAACGCACACCTTAATTATAAAGTAATATGTAAAGTAATATATTACTAGTTACTTTTCCAAATCAGTAATATGTAACTGTAATAGTATTACTTTACTGAAAAGTAACTAGTAATATGTAATATATTACATTGTTGAAGTAACTTTCCCAACTCTGGTTATAACGTCTTATAATGTACGTATACCGTATATTACAAATTGTTCGAGGTGGAAAAGTTTCGCAGATGGACAAGGTACTTCAAATTCGGGGTATGGGTAAAACTGGGAGGGGAGCGGGAGTGGGAGATAAAACCGGGAGCTGGGAGATCACGTGATGTATGGAATATGCCACTTAGCAAGTAGCTATAGCTACAGTCTCCATTATAAATGCATGGTCGACTCCCAGCTTTTTGATTCAATTAGCTACAATTACGCGGCGTGCCATACATGCATTCCCTCTGCTGCTGCAAGAAGGCAAGGGTGTGCTATTCGTTTATGATGGGCCACGTAGGCATAATACCAGCTACACCATGGCCCTCGTGATTATGCACTACATCGTTTGACCGGCCATTTAATAGCTACGTATGAATATAAAACAATTTAACATTTTTTTGATACAAAGTGTATTAATATTGTGGTGTTTAAATATAATATTACTAATTAGCTATCAAAGTTTAGTGGCTCTTCATCTTCAATATTAGGATACATCAGTTCAACATATATAGTAGCTACTAGCTATCAGGTTCAACACAAATTCTGTTCACTAAAATGTAATCAATGAAATCCGACAAAACTGCACGCAGACTCTCAACTTGTAAAACCAAGTTAGTCAATACCATACACTGTAAACACTCCACCACCTTTAAACGTGTACATCACTATGAAACACGTCACAACTATAAAACAAAAAATAAATATCCCTAGACTTACGTATCATGAGCTCCAAATCCCTGACAACACTGTCTATCTACTGTACAATACAAACAAATGTCAATCTAACCCCATCACACATACAATATTATATTAAACTCACCAAGATCACTGCACAACTGACAATACCGCAGTCTGTCCACTGTACAATACAAATTAATCCCACTGCATAATGTAACATCACATAACAACACTCACCACCATGCTTAAGCCGGTAATATACCAACAACACAATAGTACCAACTGCTCCAGGATGAACTCTGGGTTCCTTGCTCTTTCCACACTCGGAAGATTGGAGTTCAGCAAAACTGCCTGCCCCATCCTCTGCAGTGGGATGTCAGTAGTGAGGCATTGCAGACAACAGAAGTGCATGTCTGCGAGGCGTAACTCAGAATAATCATGGTAGACGATGAATCTCCACCCAACCTGCAAAGGAAAACAATAAAAGACACAATTGATTACAATACCACAATACCGACAACAAACAACAACACTCCCAAAATAATATATAAGGCATGCACCATGTGGACTGCTCTGTCCTACATAGCCGGTCATCGTGCCTGAGGTTGTTCCCCCCCACACAATATGGGACAGACACTGCATGGGTGCAATTCATGACTCGCCTGACAGCACCAGAGCGAGATATCCCCACGCCGAGGGACATATTCTCTCCTTATCATTTGTCCACGGCCAGGCCATAAACTTTTACAAAAACTTTCTAAAGGTTAGAGTGGTTCAAAATCAAAAAAGTGCAAACAGAGGTTCTAAACACATGTTTGTAAATTACTGCAACAATTCAACAAAAGATCTCAAGCAACATAGGTGGGTAGTCATGGAATAGAACACACTTGTATCACAAGTCCAGTATATGATGCCATCTTGCTGTACCTTGGACGCAATAATACTGTGATACAACTCCTACTTCTCAAAAACACTGTGAATGGCCTCTTGTACAGCTTACTCATCACAACATGCAGACTCTATAGAGGTGCCGGTTTAATAGCAACACCAATTAAAATACCAGTATTTATAATTTAACCTAATTTACCTTTTCTTGTTGTTGTTTACTTCCCATTCAGATTGGCCTGGCCCTATAAATCATATAAAAGTATCGATTCACCTTCTGGCTGGACAGGTGGGTTCAGTCATAGATGTAATACACGGTTCCGTGTATTATATCTATGGTTCAGTGGTGCGGCCTGATCGCACCGGGGTGAAATTTTTATCAGTGAAACGCTTCCAGCCTTTGTCAAATCATATGCTTTAGCAGCTGACAAATCACTTTCTTCTCTCTCGGCTAAAGGAATGACTTCACATACCTTCAACACTCTGATTCGTTTTCCACGATCGCACGAGAACACGTGGCAAACTTTGGAATCATGATCTCCCAATTCCCGGTGTCACAGTGATATGTGTTTCCCAGTGATGCGTGTTTCCCGCACACATATCCCTAGGGATGCGTGTTTCCCCGCACATATATCACTAGGGATGCGTGTTTCCCATCAGTGATATATGTTTCCCTCTGTGATCTTGACATGCATATGTTTAGCTTGCATGCATGTGTATAGTTACATGAATGCATGTAAACATCTTATCAACAATATATAAACTCACTTATTTCATATGAGAACGATGACAACAACCATTTACATAATAATAATAAAAAGTTTTGGACATACATTAAAAGCCTTAGGAAGGATAATCATGGCATTCCGCCATTAAACTTGAATGACACAGTAATCAGTGACAGCCTTCACAAAGCAGACGCATTTAATGATTATTTTAAGTCTGTTTTTACAACTGAAAACCTACAGAGTTTCCCTGACAAAGGACCTAGTCCACATCCAGATATAGATGATATTACTATTTCCTCTTCTGGAATACTCAAATTACTTAATAATCTCAATGTAAACAAAGCAACTGGACCCGATTGTATTTGTGCTAGAGTTTTGAAAGAAACAAGCTCCGCTACTACACCAATCCTAACAATAGTTTTTCAACGTTCACTTGACACTGGAATTATTCCCGAGGACTGGAAGGCTGCCAACATTGTCCCCATTCATAAAAAGAATGACCGTTCAAAACCAGCCAACTACAGACCGATTTCCCTAACATGTATCACAAGTAAAATGTTCGAACACATCATAGCTTCTCACATTATGCAATATCTAGAAACTAATGGTATTTTGTATGACCTACAACATGGGTTTAGACAAAATCAGTCATGTGAAACTCAGTTGCTTTCATTTATTCATGAGTTAATGTTTAACCATGACAAAGATATCCAGACTGATGTCATACTAATGGACTTCGCCAAGGCTTTCGACAAAGTCCCTCACAAACGTTTACTCTATAAGTTACACTGGTATGGTATCCGAGGGAGTATTCACCACTGGATCCAATCCTTTTTAAGTAATCGCACCCAGAGAGTTGCAATTGATGGTATTTTATCCTCACCAGTGTCCGTAACATCAGGTGTGCCTCAAGGCACTGTACTAGGACCCTTGCTATTCTTAGTATATATAAATGATCTATCAGACTATACCAAACACTCTACCATCAGATTATTTGCTGATGACTGTATTTTATATAGACCCATCAAATGTGACCATGATGCTCTCCTCCTCCAGGAAGATATAAATTCACTCTATACTTGGACTATTACATGGCAAATGGAACTTAACATAGATAAATGCTGTTCCATGAATGTTACACTTAACCAATTGCACAAAATATCTCACTCCTATTATATGATAAAAATTAAAAATTTAAAAGGTAAGTAGGGGATTGAATTCAATAGTGCTACAAAAAGTAAGGAAACAAGGAATAAGATTTTGGGACGAGAGAACATTCTGGCATGAGATAATTTATAAAAGTTTAATCCCTACTTTTGGCTCACTTCAGTAGGTTTGCCAAAAGTAGGGATTAAACTTTTATAAATTATCTCATGCCAGAATGTTCTCTCGTCCCAAAATCTTATTCCTTGTTTCCTTACTTTTTGTAGCACTATTGAATTCAATCCCTACTTACCTTTTAAATTTTTAATTTTTTATCATTCTAGTTTGTTTGCTTTTTATACATGCTAAGCATTCATAATAATCTTTCAGCAGGCGCACAAATGTTACAGGAGCTTACGTAATAATTATGCTTGTTTACAGGCGCTTGTTAACAACGCGCTTACATGGCAAAGCAGCTGTGTGATAGCAAATAATGCTCGAAAAACAGCAAAAGCTATTTGTCCAAGGCTATAATCTCGAAGTTCACGATGTAATAAAGTACACGCGAAAACATCGTGCCATGGTGCCACTGTAACTAATTATATCACGTGCAAGCCAGGTTTTTGCGTGACGTAATAAGCAGAAGCCGTAACAGGCTATCGTCACCTTCGAAGGTGAGATTTACACCTTGCTAAAGGAATATAGAACAAGGAAGGGAATGAAGGATAAAAGGAATCGCCATGGCGCAGTGGGTAAATCGTCTTCGGAACAACATTTTCGTAAATCCGCCGCCATTACCTTTATTGTGTGAAAGTTCTGGAGCCCTACACCTAGCGCAACCGGGTCTTACGGCAGGCTGTCAGGCTGGCTGGCAGGCTGGCAGGCTGGCAGGCAGACGAAATACAGGTGAATTTCGAAATTTTCAAAGTTGGCTGTAGGTCGAAATATTCGACTTGTCGTTTCGTTTAACCAAGGTACAGCATCATTACAGCCTTACTAATGCATTCCAGTCGGTTTTTTCGGGTAAAGCCTATTGGAAGGTTGTTTTATGAAGTGCGAAAAGTCGGGAAACCATACAATTTCTTACCAATCCCTACTATTATCTCACTCCTATCATTAAGTACGGTAGTACTTAATAGTAGGGATTGGTAAGAAATTGTATGGTTTCCAGATTTTTCGCACTTCATAAAACAACCTTCCAATAGGCTTTACCCGAAAAAACCGACTGGAATGCATTGCTAAGGCTGTAATGATGCTGTACCTTGGTTAAACGAAGTAACAAGTCGAATATTTCGACCTACAGCCAACTTTGAAAATTTAGAAATTCACCTGTATTTCGTCTGCCAGCCTGCCTGACAGCCAGCCAGCCTGCCTGCCTGCCGTAAGACCCGGTTGCGCTAGGTGTAGGGCTCCAGAACTTTCACACAATAAAGGTAACGGCGGCGGATTTACGAAAATGTTGTTCCGAAGACGATTTACCCACTGCGCCATGGCGATTCCTTTTATCCTTCATTCCCTTCCTTGTTCTTCTATATTCCTAGCAAGGTGTGAATCTCACCTTCGAAGGTGACGATAGCCTGTTACGGCTTCTGCTTATTACGTCACGCTAAAACCTGGCTTGCACGTGATATAATTAGTTACAGTGGCACCATGGCACGATGTTTTCGCGTGTACTTTATTACATCGTGAACTTCGAGATTATAGCCTTGGACAAATAGCTTTTGCTGTTTTTCGAGCGTTATTTGCTATCACACAGCTGCTTTGCCATGTAAGCGCGTTGTTAACAAGCGCCCGAAAACAAGCATAATTATTACGTAAGCGCCTGTAACATTTGTGCGCCTGCTGAAAGATTATTATGAATGCTTAGCATGTATAAAAAGCAAACAAACTAGAATGATAAAAAATTAAAATTTAAAAGGTAAGTAGGGATTGAATTCAATAGTGCTACAAAAAGTAAGGAAACAAGGAATAAGATTTTGGGACGAGAGAACATTCTGGCATGAGATAATTTATAAAAGTTTAATCCCTACTTTTGGCAAACCTACTGAAGTGAGCCAAAAGTAGGGATTAAACTTTTATAAATTATCTCATGCCAGAATGTTCTCTCGTCCCAAATCTTATTCCTTGTTTCCTTACTTTTTGTAGCACTATTGAATTCAATCCCTACTTACCTTTTAAATTTTTAATTTTTTATCATTCTAGTTATATACACAATACACAATTATCAGTTGTTAACCAATGTAAATACCTAGGTATTCTGATTCAATCAGATTTAAAGTGGAATTCTCATGTCAACTATGTAACAGCTAAAGCCAATCAAACATTAGCTATGTTGAAAAGAAATATCAAACTAGCATCACAAAAGATTAAGGATAAAGCCTATAAATCTCTCATAAGACCATAATTAGAATTTGCATCCTCTGTGTGGGCTCCATGGCAGCAATCCCTTATTAACAAAATAGAGCAAACCCAACGTCGAGCTGTGCGGTATGTAACTTCTGATTACAACCCTTTTAATAGTGTCAGTCTGCATATAAGCAATCTGAAATGGGATACCCTAGAAGATCGCCGTAACAAATCCAGGCTGTGTATGTTTTACAAAATGGCCCACAACCAAGCAGCGATCCCATATCAATTATACATCCAGCCTTCAAATTATCCATACTCACGTCATTCAAATACGATGAAATTTCTGCCAATGACATGCAGTAAGAATTCTTATAAACAGTCTTTTTTTCCAAACACTATTCCAAAATGGAACAACTTACCAACAGATGTTGTTGATTCTCAATCTTTAATAATATTCAAATCATATATATGTAATTGACTAATTGTTTATTGTATTAACCTAATTATAGTGTACAATTACTTTTGATATATCTGTACATAATCTTCTAATTGAAGTTGTACAGTATTGGAAAATAATAATAATAAAAACATATCTATAGCTATGGCTCACGTCTGCTCACATATGAAGTCTCTCACTTGAAAATCTCTCATCATGCGCATGCGCTCACGTGTCCCTCAGGTTCACTGATTGATTCGTGCAGATTATGCGGATCAAAATCAGAATCACATTGTCATTGGGTATGTATAACTACGTATATACCTAGCTATATAGTTTTATACATTATAAAAATGTTGCTAACATATTATTTTTCATTGGATATAGACACAATGTGATAAATGCGACAAGTGGTATCATACAAAGTGTATTGAGAAATGTCTTAAGAAGAAGCTTGACACTAGTCAAATGAAAAGAATGAACTACGTTGGACCTTGCTGTTCTTTGGATGGGAACATAGTTCTTTGTTAGATGCATGCAAGCATGTATGACTGATTCGTATATAGCTAGCTATATAGCTAGATGCTCATATTTAACACATTCATTGGCATTTAGCCATGCATTGCTGTATAAATTATAATTGCTAGCTAGCTATGTGCATGTTTTTGGCGAAACACGCGTCCCTAGGGATATGTGTTTCCCACACACATATATCCCTAGGGATGCGTGTTTCCCCACACATATATCCCTAGGGATGCGTGTTTCCCCACATATATATCCCTAGGGATGCGTGTTTCCCCACACATATATCCCTAGGGATGCGTGTTTCCCCACACATATATACTCCCTAGGGATGCGTGTTTCCCTACACATATATCCCTAGGGATGCGTGTTTCCCCACAAATATATCCCTCTGTATAGTTACAATGCTTATCACTTTCATCCTTGAAATTTTATCGACAAAAAATTTTCCTTCAACCGAATCATCGCAGATCCGCGAAATTTTATATATATATACTCCAAAATGACTATATAGCCCTACGGTATAGCGCCTAGCCCTTAAATCTAACTATAGCTATAATATTATAGGCATGCATTTATTATGGAGTCGCCTTATTAAAGCTTGATTTATACAGTTACATAAATGCAACTAACTATAGCTAGCTATAGCTATGCGTGGATAATTAACCACGCATTATAAATCTTATAGGATGTATATAGCTATATATATAGGCACTGAAGTGCTATGAATCGAAGAGCTGCGTGCAAAGGAGAGTGAATGGAAACGTATATAGCTACCGCATGTTCATGTACATGTATTTCAGTAGCTAATAGCTATAGCTATATTGAAGGGAAGAAAAGACCTTCATATATTCTGGGTTAGTTTAGTGTGCATAGCTATATATGTAGCTATTTATCAGTCAAAATCCATGGCGATGCAGTTAGCTATAAGACGCGCATGTAGTTAGACTTGTCCATGCAGGCATTTTCGGGAAAACACGCATCCCTGGGGAAACATATATCACTGTGACTTGTAGTACATGAACGCGTTAGTGATATATGTGCGGGGAAACACGCATCCCTAGGGATATGTGTGCGGGAAACACGCATCACTGGGAAACACATATCACTGTGACAGCTAGGGATCACTATTTACACTATACTGTGTGCAATGCTATATATCATAAAACACAATATCCTTCGAAGAGAATGGCACAACGCTCGAAATGAGGGACAACATTGCATGCCGTTAGCATCATTTGTTTCCTTGTTTGTTCAAAAAACCTCGCATAGTAGTTCACAAGTTCACTGTTTCTTGAAATATTTCTTGCAGTAAAGTAACTAAAGTTCTTTCGAGTCTTTGTAGGGATTCTCGAATGATTAACTGCCATTTTGTCTGGCCGGCTGTACACGTGCCGGAAAGGGGGCGCGAAACCAGGTTAGTTCCGGTGGCGCTTAGTAGTTTCATATCCATAAGGGAAGTATATTATCTATGACCAGACCCTTTCGTATCGGGCGCTTATAATCTCCAATCGATAAGCGCCCTGCGGAGAAATAGGGTCTGGTTCACGAGAGTACCGTATTAGTCTGGCGTAGCCAGACCCCATCGCGTAAGCGAGCGCCCCACCAAAATAATTTAGCGAGCGCGTAAAAGGATCTGGCTGCGCCAGACTAGTACCGTATAGCCTAAATTTTTTGAGGGAGAAAATTTTCGCTGATTTCACGGATTTTTGTCAAACCACGAAAATTTTAACCTTGAAATTTTTGTCCTCCATTGCAATTCAATACAATACTTCGGTTATCCACGAAATTTTTACCAGAAAACACCAAAATTCATAAATCCACGAAATTATTCCCCCTCGAAAAATTTAGGCTATACGGTACTCTGAATCATAGATATGTCTGAATCAGAGTCTGAATGTACAAATGCAACTTTTGATTTTTTCAGGCGCTTGCCTTGGTGAAGCGCGCAACAAACAATTGTGGTCATCGAGTCACAAGATTAGGTGTCCCCTATATGGAAATAACTTGATCGTCTCGCCGTTGTTTCGGCTTATGTTGCGTTATCAGCTTTACACCGATTAGTCAGAAAGGTATTCTTTTATGATTATAGAAGGGCGCGTAGTGTTGCGTATACCTCACGAAAATTAGTTGCCCACGAAAATTCCTTGCCTGTGCATGTATGTGTGAATGTTCCCTGTAGCTTTGTTGTATGGATAATTCTATCATGATCATAATATTAGTTGGGGCAAAATGGGCGGGGCTATACATATTCAAATTTATGTATGTGGCATTGTGACCGGGTTGTGACTTAACTGGCTGGAAGCTATCAGCTTTGGCACATATCTATTCAGACATGAAGTATTGACTTGTTTGAAGTATGTATACTTGTGGTGTTCTATTATTCAGTGATCTACAAGTACACATTTGATGATGGCTGCTAAAGATGTAAAGATGGCTACTGACAATCTCAGTTGTCCAGTGTGTTACCAGTTGTTCAAGAATCCCAAATATCTGCCTTGTCATCATTCCTACTGTGAACAGTGTTTGGAGAAGATACAGGTGCAGTCTAAGATTATTTGTCCTGAATGCAGGCAGGAAGCGAAGGTTCCTCCAGGAGGAGTGAAGAATTTGGACAACAACTTCTTCATCAATCGTTTGGTGGATGAGTTCATCCTAAAGCGTAAAGTAGAAGGTGAGGCAGAAGTGAAATGTGACGAGTGTGGTGGAGAAGATCCGGTAGTGGCTTTCTGTCCTGATTGTACGATGTTCTTATGTCATCTTTGTAATGAGCATCACAAGCGCAGTATCAAGTCTCGTGGTCATGGTATTGTTCCATTAACTGAACTGAGGTCCAAGAAAGATGTTACGTTACAGCCAAAGGCCAAGGCTCTGGTATGCAGTGAGCATGAATATGAGCTGAAGCATTATTGTGAGAGTTGTGATGAGCTAGTGTGTCTCTACTGTACAATGAAGAAACACAATGGTCACAATCATGACACTGTGAAGAACATGGTCGGTAAGCACAGGCAAGAGTTGAAGAAGATCACTGCTCCTGTAGAAGAAATGATCAGAGGTCTGTCCAACACCCATGGTAGTATTGAGAAGCAGAGGAAGAAGATTAGACAACAAGGTGATGAAGTGAACAAGAAGATTGATCAACATTATGATGGAGTGATCCAAAAGCTGATGGAACAGAAAGAACAATTGAAACAACAAGTACGTGGCACAGTGTCACAGAAGGAGAAAGCAGTTACAACACAACTAGAAGAAGTAGAGTTTGCACAAGCAGAAGTGGCGAGCATGAAGGAACTGAATGATGCTGTGGAAAAGAGTTCTGACCAAGAAGTGTTGTCTGTAAAGAAACAAGTGATTGATCGTATGCAGCAAATAACTGACAAATATAAAAAAGTAAATATTCCACCAGTACAACAAGCCACAATGGAGTTTGTACCTACCAAAGAAATCCTCCCACAATTTGGTTTACTCAGTTCAACTGCTAGACCAAACCCTCAGAATTGTGTAACTGACTTTCCAAAGTACTCCATTAAAGGCCAGATGACAAAACTTACCATCATCACAAAGGATGACAATGGAGATCATTGTTCCAGAAGAGATAGTCAAGTGAGTGTTCAGTTGGGAGGAGTCAATGACACAACACAAGTTAGGTATAGTAATGATGGCAGTTATATGGCTTCTTTTGTACCTCAGAAAGTTGGAGAGGTGAAGTTGTCAGTGTTTGTCAATGGACAGCAGATTAAAGGAAGCCCCTACAGTGTCATGGTTAGAGATTATACATCAGTAAACAAGTCCAGCAAAATAGTTAACAATGATGGTAACATGGGTGAACCTGAGGGTATTGCATTTGGTAAAAATGGCATGTGGGCAGTAGCTGACTTGTCCAACCACTGTGTGTACATATTTGATGGTGAGGATCAATTGGTTAGGAAGATTGGTAGCTATGGCTCTGGCAATGGTCAATTCAGTGGTCCTATAGGAGTTGCATTTGATAGTGAAGATCACCTGTATGTTGTTGATATCAATAACCACAGAGTACAGAAGTTTACTATTGATGGTAAATATTTGCTCCAGTTTGGAGGTGAAGCCTCTGAGAATGAAAAATTGAAGAATCCTAGAGTACTTGCAGTACATAATCACAAAGTGTATGTTGTTGACTGTAACAATCATCGTATTACAATATTTCAAACTGATGGTAAATTTCACCACACTATTGGGTCAGGACAACTGGGTTATCCCAATGATGTAACAGTTAATGGTAACAATCAATTACTTGTTGCTGACTATGCTCATCATTGCATATACACATTTACACTGGATGGTGATTATGTGGGAAAGTTTGGTACACATGGAACTGGTAGGGGCCAACTGAATCATCCTTATAGTGTTGCTGTTGATTTGTATGGCTTCATATTAGTAGGTGACTGCAATCATCGTGTGTCAATCTTTGACAAAAATGGTAATTTTGTGCATTGCTTTGGATCTCAAGGATCAGCTGTTGGTCAATTTCAGTATCCTTATGGAATAGCTGTCAGTGCTAATGGTAACGTGTATGTCAGTGATTGTAACAACAAAAGGATTCAGGTGTTTTCTTACTGACTTTCTTTTATAGACTGGAGTATCTTTTTAAGCTGTTATATTTTTAGAGTGTATTTAGAATTATCATGTAGTATTTATAATTGCATTTATGATATTAATTTTGTGTTAATTATTAATTGCAATTAATATTACCGTATGGCACAAAATTTTAATAGGGGAAAATATTGATTAATTTTTATGGGTCAACTGGATCATCCTTATGATTTGATAAATTAGGGGTCAACTGGATCATCCTTATGGCGTTGCTGTTGATCTGTATGGCTTCATCTTAGTAGGTGACTACAATCATCGTGTGTCAATCTTTGACAAAAATGGTAATTTTGTGCATTGCTTTGGATCTCAAGGATCAGCTGTTGGTCAATTTCAGTATCCTTGTGGAATAGCTGTCAGTTACTGAGTACTAATGGTAACATGTATGTCAGTGATCATTACAACAAAAGGATTCAGGTGTTTTCTTACTGACTTTTCTTCTATTATAGATTGGAGTAACCTTTTTCAATTATCAAATTTAGTTAGAGTTGTACACTTTTACACTTACAGTCAGTCAATATATTTACAATCTTTATTATATTGCATTAATTTAATTTCTTGTTCATTAATATTAATGCTACATCACATACATAAGTACAAGGGTTTGCGCATGAGTAATATGTATTACAAATGGAATGGAACTGAAATTCACCCATTCAGACAGGTGATTTGAGATGTGCTGCAATCAGCAGCTCTATTGAGGACACATTAGATAATCCCAACGATAGTCAAATTATGCATGATCAGTGTAGGAAATGGCTCTATACATGAAGTACATTCCAATAATGAACAATAGAAATATTACACACCAGCTGCAGTGTGAACACATCATGTGTACACATACTGCAGTACATACGTACTATAGCTGTTAACATGCATTTATTAATTGACAATTATTAATATTACCGTATGGCACAAAATTCTAATAGTGGATGAATATGATGAATTTTATGCAATTTGTCAATATTTTATCATTCAAACTTTCCTTTTCCAATGGCTCTTTACATTTAAGGATGATACAATTCGTCAAAATTTTTCTCATCTAATTAGCTCCCAATTACAATTCATGAAAATTTACACTGTCAATTTTTGTGCTACAAGATAAAATTTCGTGGGCACTCCAAAATTCATGAAATCCACGAAAATTGTCACCCTTGAAATTTTTATGCTATACGATAGTTGTTAACATGATCATTTCCTATTACAATAACAAATAACACATTATATCATTAAGTATAAAAATTACAATACAACATATAGCTGCTATGTGTGTAGGTATATATGTAGTGAAAGTTACAACATGACACAATAATAGATTTTATATACGTGTGTACTACTACTGTATATTGAGGTAAGGAAATGGTTTTTGTTATTGTTCTATAAGAAATATTCTGCTATCGGCTGTTTTGTTGGTTCACCACGAACTTCCTATATAAATAATGCACACCAAATTATTAAGCTGACAACTGGAAATCACTCAAAAGAGATACTGGCCCTACATTACGTACATTTGTCTATAAGCACGTGTCTATATACTTACGTATGTGTGTGTGTGTGTCTTTGTGTGTGTCCATTAAAATGTAGAAAAGTGTTATTGTGCGTCAGTTTTTTCTAGAGTACGTACATATACTAGCGAGCACAAAACTTTATTGAGTTATGTGGCAGTGGGCAGAAGAAGGCTCAATGTCAAGCAAAAAAGTTTAGTGTAACAGATTATCAATGTTTACGCAGTTTTCTGTAGAGTGGGGAATAATGCGACTTCTGTGAGTGAACTAGCAGGATTTCTTGTTATATGTAGAAACGAGAGTTACCAGGCACTAACATAATAATAGAGAAATTAATCCTGTGCGATTCAGTGGTTGGAGATTTGCATGATTTGACGTATGAGGTAATTATAAATATATACTATTTATTCAGCAATATTTCTTTGCATGGGAACATTGCATCGTTATGAAATTTGCTGTGGTGATAGTGTAAGACTTACTCTACAATATAAAACAGCATAACGTCACATAACTATAGATGGTCTGATGTGTACACTAGGGATGGGCGATATTGATATTTTGGCATACGATTATTGTGAAGCAAAAATATCACGATTATCACGATTATTGCCTTAACTATATCTATAGTGAAAACTGTCTACAAACATGTCAAACTGTCTATAAATATCTCTAAATACTCCAAAACTTGTCAAGGTAAGTCCCAATTATCACGATATTACACGATTATTGCTTCTCACGATTATTGTTATTAGTAAAAACTACACGATATCGATTATTGACAAAGGAAATATCACGGTTAATAGGCAAAACCGGTTAATTGCCCATCCCTAGTGTACACTAAAGTTAAACAAAACATGTATGCAATCTGTGGTATACTGCCACCTTAACCTCAGGGTTTGTGTAGGTATGGCTTCCTGGTCACCTTCAAACCACACAAGGAATTTAATTGCAAAATTACCATATATGTATATACAAGAAGTACAGTGTGGAGTACTACAAGCAATTTCTACAGCTCATACGAGCCTGACCTAAGGGTATGCACCTGGTATAACACTAAATGATCACTTACATTTGGTGCTGCTTCAAATATTAGAAAATCATTTTGTAGGTTTTCATCCAGTTCTAAAATTACCACACCTACAGTAACATATCAACATATCACCTTATCATATCATCACTATCTTTTGACGATGTAGCTATACAGTTTGTTACTAAGGTTAATCCCATCACCAAAACAATGACTATTGTAATAATTATGTGGAGTCGTGAGCTCCTAGGTCAATTCTTGTCCCCTAGGTTTTGAAATTCTATCATATGTTAAAAGATTACAGACTATAGCTAAAGCCATGGCTCAGGTACTTCAAGGCTTACCGGGAGTGGTATATGCTTTATTAATGACATCTTAGTGACAGGCCGTACCAGAGATGAACATAAGGAAAATCTCAATAAAGTTTTGACACGAATTCATCAGTATAGGCTATGGCTCAAGAAATCAAAATGCAAGTTCTTTCAAAAAGAATTGGAGTTCTTGGGGCATATTATATCTAGTGAAGGCATCAAGCCAACTAAAGAACGTGTGAAGAGTGTTCAAGAGGCCCCACGTCCTGTCAATAAGCAAGAGTTACAATCCTTCCTAGGGTTAGTCACATACAATGCTAAGTTCATACCTTCCTTGTCACAGATCCTGCAACCTCTAAATCTACTTCTGCGGAAGAATCAGAAATGGATGTGGAAGTCAGCACAGCAAAATGCTTTTGACAAAGCTAAACGATTCCTGTGTAAACCATGTACCTTGGCACATTATGATGTGAAGAAGCCGACCAAAGTTTATTGTGATGCATCCCCTAAGGGATTAGGTGCTTGTCTAGTACATGTTATGCCAAGTGGAGTGGAGCAACCTGTAGCATACGCATCCAGAAGCCTACAGCCTGCGGAACAGAAATATGCTCAAATCGAGCGTGAAGCGTTGGCAATCATCTTCGCTGTAAGACGTTTTCACCAATACCTTTATGGTAGAAATTTTACACTTGTAACAGATCATCGACCTCTATGCAGAATTTTTGGGCCAAGAGAAGCCATTCCACCCTTAGCTGCTGCCAAAATGCAGAGATGGGCACTAATACTCAGTGCCTACCAGTACAACATAGACTGTGTAGCTGGTAAGCTAAATCAGTGTGCTGATTGCATGTCATGACTTCCAAGTGAAAGCAAACGTGATGGTGCCGAAGAAATCCACAGCATCATGGAAATCAATAATTTACCGCTAGCCAGATAGCAAAAGCATCAGCCAAAGACTGCACACTTGCTATGGTACTCACAACAGTCCAACATGGTCGCTGGCCGCCAAAGCCAACAGCAGATTTTCTACCGTATTACCAACGGCGGAATGAGCTAACAGTGCTGGATGGCTGTTTACATTGGGGACATAGAGTCATTGTTCCACAGAAGATGTTGTTAGCTGAATTACATGACAACCACATTGGAATGAGCAGAATGAAAGCACTTGCTAGGAGCTACATTTAGTGGCCTAATTTGAATACAGACATTGAGGAAACTTGTCGTAAGTGCAACGAATGTTTACTGTCATCAGATAACCCAGGGACAGCCCCACTGCACCCTTGGTTAGTGCCGCAGCAGCCTTGGGAAAGAATTCATGTTGATCATGCCACTTGGGGTAAATATATTTATGTCTTTTCCAAATGGCCTGAAGTTCACCTAGCAAGTTCAACATTAGCCCAGCAAACCATTGAGAAACTTCGTACCATGTTTGCTACGTACTCACGGCATCCCTATTACAATTGTGTCTGATAATGGACCCCCTTTTACTTCAGAAGAATTTAAGCAGTTCATGGATGCCAATGGGGTGAAGCACCGTTGAGTCCCTCCATACTACCCATCCTCAAATGGAGCTGCTGAAAACTTAGTAAAATCGGTGAAGAAGTTCTTAGAGAAAGCTGACAAAAGCACCAGCATTCAGACAAAGATATCTAAATTTCTGGCTAGTTATCCCAACACCCCACACTCAGTCCCGGGCATAACACCAGCTGAGATACTACTGGGTAGATTGCCACGTACACAGTTATCACTCGTACATCCTTGTTTATCAGATCATCTAACTCAAAAGGCAGAAGCATAATGGTGTTGAGTTTCATAAGATAAACTGGGGCACAGGAAACACTCCACAACTCAGGAGGTAAAACAACTTTTATACTTTTTAGGACACATTTGTATACAGGACAGGTACACTTGTATGGAGTGACAGTAAGTAGTGGGGGCATGTGCCACTTTGCCCCTCTGGTTCATCACCACAAATAAATAAATAAAGGTATTGATTTTTCAAACAGCATTCTTACAATATACATAATACAGTCACTCTCATATGAACTGTCCATACACACACATATATGATTATAATAACTTTCTAAGATGTACGTACATATGAGATTGAACAAACAGGTTTAGGATGTTTTACAAACACATACCATATAAACAAAATATGACTGAAAATAATAGTTGGCAATTTAGGCACACGTAATAAATTACGTACTTGACGTTTGAAGAGTAACCAATATTATTTTATAAATGTAACATTTAATATTAACAGTGCTTCTTTGAGTACAAGAAAGTTTTGTTTATGGCAACTGCATTTCAAGAGCATTTGGAATGAAATGCATCATTTAGAGAAATATAGTATCACACTGCTAGACCTCTTGGATTACAGATTGCTCGTATAAATGCAAACTGAGGGATGTTTACATACAAAGGTGTGATGACATAAAACTAGATGCATATTGAGGGGTTGCACCCACCACACTCCTGCTTCACATTTACACTACTTTGGCTAGCCTATTAAGAAAATCGGTTAATGTTTACTCTAAATCTTAGCTACTCAGGACTATGTATAAATATAAAACACCTTATAACTACTGGGGACCCCAGACCATCCACCACTCTCCTCCCTCTCTGGATGCACCTCTGAGGCATATATGTACTAAAAATGAAAAAGCACTGATCCAGTTCTGCTAGTTCAGGAACTTACAAAACAGCTCAGAAAGTTCAAACACGTACAATACAAAGTATGTACGTGTGTATGTTTATATGATTGGTCATGACTATGTAGTGTATATGTGGAGCAAATAATACCCGGCCTAAGGCATATGTAGTAAAAGGTACTAAAATGTATCCAATCAAAAGCACAAGTCATAGTTAGTTTATCATGTGCTTTGTACAAGGACACCATTTTGCTCCAATTCTCCAAATATATCTCATTTTGTTCCACTTGACCAAAACCTTGAACTGAATTTGGTGATTTCCCCAAAGATTTTCCAGCCATTAAATTTCATTTCATATTTTGTTCTTATACATAATTATATTATAAACGTACAGTTGTCATTACGTATATCATACAATGTTATTGTAAATAAAGCACACCATTATGAAATAGTTACCTCGATGACATGATGTCCAGTAAGAAAAGTGGTAGAGATTTTGTTCTTATTCATGTGATCACCAGTCCATTGTCACTGTCTTACTGCTGCTGACCTACACATGGATCAACAATTATCAAATGTCAACCAACATGGAACACACTGATAGAATAATAAACTGACTCAATAAAGTGATCTATTAATTGTATTACATCATGTGGTATATCAACTTGAAATAAACTTGTCAATTTACGTATATAAAGAGAAATGTGATTTTCTTTTAATACAAATATCAAAATGACAAGCACCAATGAGCACAAAATTTGTCACATTCTATGCATAGAATGCATCAAGATGTCTACACTAAGAATATTTCACTCTGCCTTTAAGATAACACCTCAAGGAATTGTGGAAGCTTGAAATCAATGATTTACAGCAGCTGCAGTGGTGGAATCACTAAAAACTTGTTTAGGAAGGTTAAATATATCGTCAGTGTGGATAAATCAGCAGTCAGGGAAGCGTCATGAAATAGTTGATACCGTGCATGACAGAAGTTGGAGTGCCTAGAAGCAGAGATAAAGACACCCCAACTTGGCGTATGTAAAGTGGGTAATTGCACTTGTATACCATGGTTCAATGAATAGAGAATTATATTGTTTAATATAAGCTGTACCCCTTGTTATATATATGTTTCTTGGTTACATATACGCATGTCATTGGCAATCTGCTTAAAAGCAATGTATGTACATAGAAAATCAGGAACACTGGTAATGCTTGTGTGGTTGTGTGTGTACGCGTATGTACGTGCATGCGTGCGTGTGTGTGTGCATGCGCATTGCCTGTACATGTGTCAAGAGTATCAAACTGGTATACACTGCATCCAATTTCTTACCACCATTCATTAGTTTGGACCTATCTAATTGATCAAGCTAGATAACTCTTCCTACACGGTCTAACTCTTCCTACATGCATAAAGCTACATACGTAGCTACATAGAGCTACCTGCAAGATACCATAGTGTAAACTGAATTGTTTGAGGTCAATAGTGTTATTAGCTGATTGACTGGTGCATGTCACATCAAGCATCAAGTTGATCTGATATTTGATTGGCTACTTTTGAAAACTGATAATCACCTCTGCAGTATGAACCTTTCTTATTACAATGGATTTTGTCCACTATACATACCATGTCCTTGTTTCTTACCAATCACATTAGGTTGCTGATTTTCATATAACATTCTTATTATGTAACATACATACATACATACAATTATTTAGACTCTATTTGACACACGCGGGCAGGGATATAAATCTCATATATCCCGGCCTGCGCTACTTATGTCCCTCGCTCTTGGGCACAAAGAAACATAAATGCAAGAAATACAATATTACCTTATTTTTCAACAGGTTACACGGTGCGCTTCATTAATTTGTCACATTCACTAACAATATCGCTTCGCCACAGCCATAACTTGGATAGAAGAACGACTGAGGCGAAAAGGTAAACTCGTTAACTAAGAATACGCGCAGGCGCTTAAGTAGTTGCTATGGCATTTGAAATTTAGCGTCTTTTCAAGGCTAGTATCGCCGTGTCGACAAAGAAAGCAAAGATACATTGTGTAAGAATGTTTTTTAATAAATAGAGTCTAAAACAGTTATACGCATACACCAAGGAGTCTACGAAATTTATAAACCCTCAGGCCCTTAGTATAGCGCCCTTGCTGCGCTCGTGCTCTACAGCCTTGGGCCTTAGGGTTTATAAATTCCGTAGACTCCTTGATGTGTGCGTATAACTATTATTTATTAGAGATGTATGGATAATTGATCGGCTAATGTATTAGCTGCAATATCACGTTTTTGACCAATCAGACATACGTACATACATACGTATGAGATTGAACAAAAAGATTTGATTTAGGACATTTTACAAAAACATATCTGTATAAGCTGAAATGTGACAGGGAAAATATTCATATTTGGTGATAAGTCAACTTGACAAATCAAATTTGACATTTGAAGAGTAGTACTAATATTCATAAGCCCAACATAATTAAATTTAGCAGTGCTTCTTTCATTATAATTATGACACATTAAAGTTTTGTTTATTATGACAGCTACACATTCAAGGCCATTATGAGTACAAGAGCATATGGAATGCATCAATTAGAGAAGTAGCTATAGTCTCATGCCAACACATCATTGGATTAGATTGCATGCACAAACACATGTTGAAATTCAATATTTGTATACAAAGGTGTGACGGCGCAAGACTAGGAGAAATCTATTCCACCCTCCACACTTCCACTACTTTGGCTAGCCTATTAGGGAAATAGACCCAGTTTACCATGTGCTTTGCACTAAGACACTACTTTGCTCCCATTGTCCCATTATATCTCTATTGACTACAAACCACAAATACATTTATACAGCACCATGCATGCACGCACACACACAAACACACAAACACACACACACACACACACACACACACACACACACACACACACACATACACACACACACACACAAACACACACACACAAACACACACACAAACACAGACACACGTAAACACAAACACACACACACACGTCACATGACATCACACTACATCACACATACCGATAGCAGTAGTTGGGAGCTGACCATACAGTTAACACTGAATTACTAAAATGCCATTTATAGCCCTCCACCACCAGCTGGTGAGCTCTACAGATCATATCAATGTTATTCTGTGAATTGAACTGTACAGGGAAAAACAAATAGTGATGGACAAAACAATGATGTTGCCTTATGACACAGAATTGAGATACACACTCATAGGATTACCTGTGCTACAACATCCTGACCACATAAGAAGCCAGCTCTTCTGAGTCTCACACAACATCCCTGGATATATGTAATCAAACACAATCAACACAATTACACTGCAGGCTACTAGATGGATGGCTTACCCTCAGGATCAGACCACAGCAGGTCACACATTGGGAAACTTCTTGTTTCCTATCTATTGTACGAATCTGTAACACAAACAACAAATTGTATACTAAGCTTATAGAGTGGTGCAAAGGTGTAATGATTATTGCATCAGCAATATATCCGCTACCAATGTTTTTAAATGTATCACTAATTACCCAGAGAGCCAATATAAATACCGATTATAACGCATGCAAAATTAATTTTTATTTAATGTAGCATGCTGCTGTTGAGAAGTTTGCTAAATGTGAATATTGTGTTCTGATACCATCTAATTTTTTGAATACTGTAGTACTATAAAGTAAAGATGCTGTAAAATATTCCTGTACTCTGCAAAATTAAAAATTGTGCACCTGAAGTAAATATTTATAATTAGTGCTAATTTCTGAATTATTTAGGATATTTCAGTAATTTCACATTTGTGTGTACTAAATGACTTCTTTACAAAATGCCTTACCTGAGTGATCTGCCTGCTCTCATGGTTACCACATATCAGTGTTATTCTGTCCGGATATCTCACCTTTAATATACCAGATATGATACATTACAGATGAAACATCAGCATTTCTTAAAGATACGTACAGCACTAACCTTTAGTGCTAGTAGCAATAAAAATGTCTCCACACTGTAAAACCCTCTGTCAACAAAATCCCCCTGGAAGAGATAATTTGTATCCGGCACATCACTTCCAACCTGGATACAACAAAATAATAAATTGTCGTATTACGAGAAAGTTGTGTTCACCTTGAATAGTTCCTTTAAATCATAAAACTGTCCATGAATGTCTCCACAAACCTACGTAGACAAAATAACTGAAGTACCTTACTTAAATCCCAGGGTTTACTTACAGTGACAGGAAACTTCTATGGATGTGATAATTCACAGCAAACCTACTAAGATATTATTATATCGTCAACATCCATCTTCAGTTTTGTAACAACAAGTGATGCTAGAAAACATAACAAGCATTAATAAAAACTTACGTACGCAGGTTCCTTTGGCATGCCATCTTACACTGCTAGTAGATATACTATTGCAACAACCTTTTGAAATATTTAGTGAACACTTTTACATTCTGAGATCATTTCAAGCAGCTACTTTTACCATGGGTGACATAGTAGGGGGCCAGGGGACCATGCATCCAAATAAATTTAAGACCTTCCATAGGAATTTAATTTTTGCAATAGAAAATGAGTTTAGCTAAGTGGCCCCCCTAACTTTCAGTAGCTTCCCAGAGCTTGAAATAAGGACTGCAAGTGCTCAGACACATGTCAGCACAACATACAATATGTTCTGACATTTACCAAAAAATGATCTGACATTAGTAGAAACTTGTGCTATAGTATTAAAATTTGGCTCGGACACATGTCAGATCAAAGTGGGAATTGTACAGGTCAACATCAAATGTTGTCGGAAAATGTCAGATGTCCGACTGTTATTTCATGCTTTGCTTCCTATGCTCCTCACTTTTATGCTACATATACATACGTACAGAGATTTTACTGAAACACTTTAATAAAACATACAAGCATTGGTTGCTGTCAAAGTACTTTGAACACAAATACCTGTACCAATGTTATTGTAGCTAACACAAAACAATTGCTTGTTGCTAGGAGATCAACAAGCTAGGAGGGACTAACTTATACCATAGTGTAAACTGAATTGTTTGAGGTCAATAGTGTTATTAGCTGATTGACTGGTGCATGTCAGATCAAGCATCAAGTTGATCTGACATTTGAATGGTTACTTTTGAAAACTGATATTCACCTCTGCAGTATGAACCTTTCTTATTACAATGGAATTTATCCATTATACCTATACGCTACTTTGGCTAGCCCTTTTAAGCTTCAAGTAAAAGCTCTTAAAGATCTTTAAATTTTACAGTACCTGTGATTAAGGTATTATAAATATAAACACCTTATAGCTTTGGGGAACTCCCAGACCACATTCTTATGAGATCCATCACTATGATTAAGGGTTTCCCTCTCTGAATGCACCTCTGAGGTACATACCAATAACAGAGAAAGCACACAGGTTCATTCAGGAACTCACAAAAATAATTCAGAAACATACATATAATACAAGGTATGTACTACGTACGTATGTTTACATGATTGGTCATGAACATACGTAGATAGAATGCAAGTGAAAACAGATCTGGGTTTGACCAAAATACATCAAATCAATAATACAACTCATCGCTACTCCTAGTTCACCATGTGCTTTGTACAGACACTCCATCGTAACAAAACTTGTACTGCATGATAAAACACTTACGTACTATGTAGCGTAAGTGGTCAATTATTGGTAGGTCTGCATCAAATATGCCGGCATAATTTAAAGCATAATAGGATTAAATGCTATGCTGGCATAATGCCGGCATTTTGGGATAGTATCCTGGAATAAATCGTAATGTTTAGTAAATTGATGGCGCTCCATGTGACAGCAGACACGGCAACAGCTGTTGCAAAGTTCGTGATGATGATATAGTAGTAATATATACATGTACATAGCTTCAACAGCCTTTCAAGGGTAGCTACGTACGAATACTGTATAGTACATTGTGGGGCGTGTCACTGAGATGGTGAATTGTAATTAAAGCCATAGTACAGTTGTATAAACAGTTAATGCAACTAACTCAAAGCTGTATACACAGTTAATAGAGCTAATTATGTGTATATACATAACTCATAGCTGTAATTACTGTTAGCATAATCGAGCATAGTAGGAAAGAGTGCAAGCATAATAGGGAAAATTTTTGGGAAATTCCCAAAAGCATTTTATGCAAATTTTCAAGCATAATTGACTCAGGCCTAATTATCGGACAAGGTTTCATGACATGTACATCTCTTACATTCTGCAAAGTATCTAAAGGATCCATAAGAAACTATTATATGCCACAATATTTCATGGCTGTCCGATAATTGATACTAAAAAGTACAGCATCTGATAATTGGTACACATGTCTGATAATTGACTGCCAACACCTCATACCCTTCTGTATGTCATGGAAAACTAATTACATCACAAAGATGAATATTGCAAAGACACTAAATAATTGGCTGTTAATTGGTGAAAACTGGAAGTCAGTATGATGGATAATTGTCATGCTACAGCAGTTAGTCAACACATGTTCGATAATTGACCACTTACACTAATAATAAAGTATATATTTTTACTGTACTGATGTCAGGAAGGGGAAAGGGAGCACTTTGCCCTTGTAAATGATGCCCCATCTGAGTTAGGCCTCAATGATAAATACCATACAACAGGAAACTTTGAGGAATCAGAGTGACTTTGCCAAACTTTAACCAATCAATACACTCAATATAAGATGGATGCACTTAGTGCTGTCAAGCAATTCATCAAAGTTTACTTTATCAAAGCTGTTAAATTGAGGATTCATCAAAGTTTCCCATTGTACAGGTAGTCAGCAGCTTCACTCAACAGTCAGTTAAACTCTTGCCCCATCTATATTTTTGAAAATCTCTCAATTTACCACAGCATCTATGGTCACCATTTCCCTTCTTGAATAAAATTCCCCTCTTGAATTAAATTTAGAGAAATAGAATATCACACTGCTAGACCCCTTGGATTATAGATTGCTCGTACAAATGCAAACTGAGGGATGTTTACATACAAAGGTGTGATGACGTAAAACTAGGAGAAGCATATTGAGGGGTTGCACCCACCACACCCCTGCTTCACATTTACGCTACTTTGGCTAGCCTATTAAGAAAATTGCTTAATGTTTACTCTAAATCTTAGCTACTCAGGACTACGTATAAATATAAAACACCTTATAACTACTGGGGACCCCAGACCACATGCTTACGAGATCCACCACTGTCCTCCCTCTCTGGATGCACCTCTGAGGCATATATGTACTAAAAATGAAAAAGCACTGATCCAGTTCTGCTAGTTCAGGAACTTACAAAATAGCTCAGAAAGTTCAAACACGTACAATACAAAGTATGTATGTATGTTTATGAGCAAATAATACTACTAAAATGTATCCAATCAAAAGCACAAGTCATAGTAGTTTATCATGTGCTTTGTACAAGGACACCACTTTGCTCCAATTCTCCAAATATACCGTATAGCGGGTTTTTGTCGCGGATAAAATTAGCCATGAAAATAAAATGAAATGACATTAATTCTCGCGTATGGTATCTTTCGCGACAATTAAGTTCTCGCGCATATTTGTTTCTATTAAATGCCTATAACTTTATTTACCTCAGAATTCGCTGACTTGATAGCAGCAGAAGGAATTACATTAGATAATGTTCCTTCAGGGTTTGGAAGAGACCCCACTTGCTTTCTTGCAAAATACTGAAGTATAGACGTAGCCATGAGGCAGTCACAAAATCTCACGTGATAAAAAAGTCACGAGATAAAAAATGTCATGGATTTTAATGTTGCGGATTCCGTGAGACGCGACATTAAAGTCCTCGCGACAAAAACCCGCTATACGGTATCTCATTTTGTTCCACTTGACCAAAACCTTGAACTGAATTTGGTGATTTACCCAAAGACTTTCCAGCCAATAAATTTCATTTCATATTTTGTTCTTATACATAATTATATTATAAACGTACAGTTGTCATTACGTATATCATACAATGTTATTGTAAATAAAGCACACCATTATGAAATAGTTACCTCAATGACATGATGTTCATTTGCACTTATTCATGTGATCACCAGTCCATTGTCACTGTCTCACTGCTGCTGACCTACACATGGATCAACAATTGTCAAATGTCAACCAACATGGAACACACTGATAGAATAATAAACTGACTCAATAAAGTGATCTATTAATTGTATTACATCATGTGGTATATCAACTTGAAATAAACTTTTTGTCAATTTTTACCAGCCTAAATATTTCAAGGCTAAATTTTTTGCTGATTTATGAATTTTGCAGCTTGCTCAATAAAAATTTCGCAGATAACTGATGGACAGTATTGAATTGCAATGGAGGACAAAAATTCAAGGTTCATAATTTTCGTGGTTTTTCAAAACTCCTGAAAATTTTCACCCTTGAAATATTTAGGCTATACAGTATATGATTATAATTTAATATAAATATCAATATGACAAGCACCAATGAGCACAAAATTTGTCACATTCTATGCACAGAATGCATCAAGTTGTCTACACTAAGACTATTTCATGACCTTTCATTAATATCTATTGACCATAAACTACACCTACGTACATTTATACAGCACCACAGGCATGCACAAAATATATATGACTTTGTGTGTATGTAACAAACATGTAAACACTGGATGATTACAAATGTACTTATACCAGTCTGCTATAAAAGTGAACAAAATAGAACTAATATACAAGAGTGTGTATTTTGTTGCAAGGTAAGTAAACAAGATTGTCCTTTTACACAAATTATGCACATGTGAACAATCCAACAAGCTAAAATATTCAGTAATAATAAAGTATTATGAAATTTGATGATAAATTGTTTTATAAGACATGCACTATTATAACAGAGCAGTTGCAATTACATCACAAGTCAACATGTACTCTTGGTAAAAGGTACGTATGAAACTTATGCACGTACATATTCACCAATACAATCATCTTAAAACTCCTCTATCGCTCTATTAACGTGGTAAAGATATCATGACTATGTAGAAATCTCATAAAGGCTACTAGAAATCTGAAATCTTGTAAAATATGTAAATTCTCTGAATTTTTTGAATACGGACATCACAAGAAGCAACGTAACTTTAAACACTATTGAAACTCACAGGAATCCAATGAAAATTTTGAGCAGAAATTCTTTAAAACTTGCCCAAAATCTTAACATGCTAATCTTCAGCAATAACTCATAGCTACATATAGGCTATATGTTTTTACCACCTTCCTCCTTACCTCCTGCTAACATAGTGATGTTAAGGTGCATAGTAACTAAACTTGTACTACATGATAAAACACTTGTGTACTATATAGCTAATAACAAAGCATATGTTTTTAACATATTCATGTCAGTTTTTGCCGTACATTTATATCTGGGATTCTTCTTTGAGGGCAAATGGGGCACTTTGCCCTTGTAAATGATTTTACCCCCTCAGAGTTAGGCCTCAATGATAAATACTGTACAACGGGAAACTTTGACAAATCAGAATGAATTCACCAAAACTTTAACCAATCAATACAAATAACTGGATATGTACTTAGCAATGTCAAGCAATTCATCAAAGCTTATTTCATCAAAGCTGTTGAAGTGAGACAAAGTTTCCCATTGTACGGTAGTCAGCAGCTGCACTTAACAGTCAGTTAAACTCTTGCCCCATCTAAATCTCTCAATTTACCACAACATCTATGGCCTCGGTCGCCATTCCCCCCTTGAATAAAATTCCCTGCTTACACATGAACACTTGTGATGTTACCATTGTGTAGAGTGTTACCTCTAATCTAAAAGTGCCATAACAATATACTTGTACAGTGTGTTCATGCATAGATAGTAGAGAGCTTACTATCTATGGTTCATGCATGTGTAATTAAAGTGTATCACAAACCTATTCCACCACTCTGCAGTATGAAAAATTGGTTGAGCCATAATGAGATCACGAAACCACCTACATTAAGTGATAGTCGTCCTCACTGCACAACACTCCAGCTCTGAATACTACACAACCACATTTTTCATTTCTTCATGCGCTTGCCTTGGTGAAGCGCGCAACAAATAATTGTGGTCATCGAGTAGTGTCACATGATTCCCTTATATGGAAATACCTTGATCGTTTCGCCCATTTTTCGGATTCTGTTGCGATATCAGCTCAACCTACTCCGATTATCCTGGAAGGTATTCTTTTAGTATAAACATAGACTACAGAAGGGCGCGTATAGCGCTACTAGCGCCCAGCTGACTATCGCTGATCGCCGGCAGCTTATACACTTAGCGAGATGGAGGTCATGCTATAAACTATATAATGCGATGTTAACTATGACAAGGGGTTTTAGTCAGTTTAGTTCTATCGTATTTGTCTGTGCATATAATTCTATCATTCATGATCATAAAATCATAGATAATAGAGCTTATGCAGTAGCTATATAAGCTCTATTATCTATTAAGCTCTATTATTACGCAGCTAATCCATGCGTAAGCTCTATTATCTCAATCTATTATCTAGTATCTATTTATTATCTATTATCTATTTATTATCTATTATCTATGATAAAATCATAGATAATAGAGCTTACGCAGTAAACTCTATTATCTATTAAGATCTATTATTACGCAGCTAATCCATGCGTAAGCTCTATTATCTATGATAAAATTAGTTGTGGCAAAATTGGGCGGGGCTATACCTATTCGAATTTATGTGTGTGGCATTGTGGCTTAACTGACTGGAAGATATCAGCTATTAATGTATATTCATTGGCATACGTAGCTATTCAGACAGTAGTGGATTGTTTGATATTATCTAGCTAGTAGCTAGCTATGTAGTTAAATTGTGACGTGGTGTTCTATTACTCAGTGATCTACAAGTACACATTTGATGATGGCTGCTAAAGATGTAAAGATGGCTACTGACAATCTCTGCTGTCCAGTGTGTTACCAGTTGTTCAAGAATCCCAAATATCTGCCTTGTCATCATTCCTACTGTGAACAGTGTCTGGAGAAGATGCAGGTGCAGTCTAAGATTATTTGTCCTGAATGCAGAAAAAAAGCGATTGTTCCTCCAGGAGGAGTGAAGGATTTGGATAACAACTTTTTCATCAATCGTTTGGTGGATGAGTTCATCCTAAAGCGTAAAGTAGAAGGTGAGGCAGAAGTGAAATGTGACGAGTGTGGTGGAGAAGATCCGGTAGTAGCTTTCTGTCCTGACTGTACGATGTTCTTATGTCATGTTTGTAATGAGCATCACAAGCGTAGCATCAGATCTCGTGGTCATGGCATTGTTCCATTAACTGAACTGAGGTCCAAGAAAGATGTTGCCATTCAACCAAAGCCAAAAGCCATGATGTGCAGGGAACATGACATAGAGCTGTTATTCTACTGTGAGACATGTGATCAACTGGTGTGTATGTATTGTACAGTGAAGGATCATAATGGTCACAATCATGACACTGTGAAGAAGATGGTCAATAAGCACAGGCAAGAGTTGAAGAAGACGACTGCTCCTGTAGAAGAAATGATAAGAGATCTGTCAGACACTCATGATAATATTGAGAAGATGAAGAAGAAGATTAGACAACAAGGTGATGAAGTGAATAAGAAGATTGATCAACATTATGACGAAGTGTTCCAAAAGCTGATGGAACAGAAAGAACAATTGAAACAACAAGTACGTGGCACAGTGTTACAAAAGGAGAAAGCAGTTACAACACAACTAGAAGAAGTAGAGTATGCACAAGCAGAAGTGGCAAGCATGAAGGAACTGAATGATGCTGTGGAGAAGAGTTCTGACCAAGAAGTGTTGTCTGTAAAGAAACAAGTGATTGATCGTATGCAGCAAATAACTGACAAATATAAAAAAGTAAATATTCCACCAGTACAAGCCACAATGAAGTTTTTACCTATCAAACAAGCCCTCCCACAATTTGGTTTTCTCTGTTCAGTAGATCCTCACAATTGTGAAGTAGTTGATCTTCCAAAATACATCATTAAAGGCACGGAGACAAAAGTTACCATCATCACAAAGGATGCTTACAGAAATCCTTGTTCCAGTGGAGGTTGTCAAGTAAGTGTTCAGTTGGGAGGAGTCAATGACACAACACAAGTTAGGGATAATAATGATGGTAGCTATATGGCTTCTTTTGTACTTCAGCAAGTTGGAAAGGTGAAGTTGTCAGTGTTTGTCAATGGACAGCAGATTAAAGGAAGCCCCTACTGTGTCATGGTTAGAGATTATACATCAGTAAACAAGCCCAGCAAAATAGTGAACGATGATGGTAACATGGGCCAACCTTGGGATATAGCATTTGGTAAAAATGGCATGTGGACAGTAGCTGACTACTCCAACCACTGTGTGTACATATTTGATGGTGAGGATCAATTGGTTAGGAAGATTGGTAGCTATGGCTCTGGCAATGGTCAATTCAGTTATCCTGCAGGAGTTGTATTTGATAGTGATGATCACCTGTATGTTGTTGATTGCAATAACCACAGAGTGCAGAAGTTTACTATTGATGGCAAATATTTGCTCCAGTTTGGAGGTGAAGACTCTGAGAATGGAAAATTGAAGGGACCTAAAGGACTTGCAGTACATAATCACAAAGTGTATGTTGCTGACTATGACAATAAGCGTATTTCAGTATTTCAAACTGATGGTAAATTTCACCACACTATTGGGTCAGGACAACTGGGTAATCCCTATGATGTAACAGTTAATGGTAACAATCAATTACTTGTTGCTGACTGTGCTCATCATTGCATATACACATTTACACTGGATGGTGATTATGTGGGAAGGTTTGGTACATATGGAACTGGTAGGGGTCAACTGAATAATCCTTATGGTGTAGCTGTTGATTTGTATGGCTTCATATTAGTAGGTGACTACAATAATCGTGTGTCAATCTTTGACAAAAATGGTAATTTTGTGCATTGCTTTGGATCTCAAGGATCAGCTGTTGGTCAATTTCAATATCCTCATGGAATAGCTGTCAGTGCTAATGGTAACGTGTACATCGGTGATCATAACAACAAAAGGATTCAGGTGTTTTCTTACTGACTTTCTTTTATAGACTGGAGTATCTTTTTAAGCTGTTATATTTTTTAGAGTGAATTTTATATTTAGAATTATCATGTAGTATTTATAATTGCATTTATGATATTAATTTTGTGTTTATTAATTGACAATTAATATTACCATATGGCACAAAATTTTAATACGGAAACATTTTGATGTCGTCTGATTAGCTCCCAATTGTAATTCATCAAAAATTTTCACTGTCAATTTTTTGTGCTACACAGTATTGGTAAACGTGTACAACTGGGCACATTGGTTTAGTATAACAAACAGGATTTTAAATAATTGAAATTCAGCCATTAATTGGAGAGGTGGTGAAATCAGGACATCTCTATAATGATGATACATTAGGGTAATCCCAATGGTAGTGATGATCAGTGTAGGCAATGGCTCTATACATGAAGTACATTCCAATAATGAGCAATAGAAATATTACACACCAGCTGCAGTGTGAACACATCATGTGTACACATACTGCAGTACATATTATACCGTATAGCCTAAAAATTTCGAGGGTTAAAATTTTCATGGAATGGTACATTTAGCAGTTTCGTGGATAAAATTTGAAGTACTACAGGACAAAATTTTCAAGGTTAAATTTTTCGTGGGCATTCCAAAATTCATGAAAATCCACAAAAATTTTCACCCTCGAATTTTTAGGCTATACGGTAGTTGTTAACATGATCATTTCCTATTACAATAACAAATAACACATTATATTATTAAGTATAAAAATTACAATACAACATATAGCTGCTATGTGTGTAGGTATATATGTAGTGAAAGTTACAACATGACACAATAATAGATTTTATATACGTGTGTACTACTACTGTATATTGAGGTAAGGAAATGGTTTTTGTTATTGTTCTATAAGAAATATTCTGCTATCGGCTGTTTTGTTGGTTCACCACAAACTTCCTATATAGCTAAATAATGCACACCAAATTATTAAGCTGACAACACAAAACATCTGGAAATCACTCAAAAGAGATACTGGCCCTACATTACGTACATTTGTCTATAAGCATGTGTCTACATACTTACGTATGTGTGTGTCTTTTGTGTGTGTCCATTAAAATGTACAAAAGTGTTATTGTGCGTCAGTTTTATGTACGTATACTTTCGAGTACAAAAGTTCTTGAGTTACGTGACAGTGGGCGGAAGAGGACCCAATGTCGAGCAAAAAAGTAGAACACCACAAGTATACATACTTCAAACAAGTCAATACTTCGTGTCTGAATAGATATGTGCCAAAGCTGATAGCTTCCAGCCAGTTAAGTCATAACCCGGTCACAATGCCACATACACAAATTGAATATGTATAGCCCCGCCCATTTACCCCAACTAATATTATGATCATGATAGAATTATCCATACAACAAAACTACAGGGAACACATACATGCACATGCAGGCAAGGAATTTTCGTGGGTTTCGCGAATAGGTTTTCGGGGTTTCGCGGATGGTCATCTATCCACAAACATTACTACAAAATAAAGCTATTTCAATGAATCCAGCAAATGTCCCACGGAAATTCCTTGCCTTACGGTATAATTTATATATGGAATATCACGACTCGGCGCTACGGTATACACAACGCTACGCGCCCTTCTATAAAATACCTTTCTGACTAATCGGTGTAAAGCTGATAACGCAACATAAGCCGAAACAACGGCGAGACGATCAAGTTATTTCCATATAGGGGACACCTAATCTTGTGACTCGATGACCACAATTGTTTGTTGCGCGCTTCACCAAGGCAAGCGCCTGAAAAAATCAAAAGTTGCATTTGTACATTCAGACTCTGATTCAGACATATCTATGATTCAGAGTACCGTATAGCCTAAATTTTTCGAGGGGGAATAATTTCGTGGATTTATGAATTTTGGTGTTTTCTGGTAAAAATTTCGTGGATAACCGAAGTATTGTATTGAATTGCAATGGAGGACAAAAATTTCAAGGTTAAAATTTTCGTGGTTTGACAAAAATCCGTGAAATCAGCGAAAATTTTCTCCCTCAAAAAATTTAGGCTATACGCCGTATACGGTACTCTCGTGAACCAGACCCTATTTCTCCGCAGGACACTCACTTGACTATCTCTTCTGAACACTCACTTGACTATCTCTTCTGGAACACTCACTTGACTATCTCTTCTGGAACAATGATCTCCATTGTCATCCTTTGTGATGATGGTAAGTTTTGTCATCTGGCCTTTAATGGAGTACTTTGGAAAGTCAGTTACACAATTCTGAGGGTTTGGTCTAGCAGTTGAACTGAGTAAACCAAATTGTGAGAGGATTTCTTTGGTAGGTACAAACTCCATTGTGGCTTGTTGTACTGGTGGAATATTTACTTTTTTATATTTGTCAGTTATTTGCTGCATACGATCAATCACTTGTTTCTTTACAGACAACACTTCTTGGTCAGAACTCTTCTCCACAGCATCATTCAGTTCCTTCATGCTCGCCACTTCTGCTTGTGCATACTCTACTTCTTCTAGTTGTGTTGTAACTGCTTTCTCCTTCTGTGACACTGTGCCACGTACTTGTTGTTTCAATTGTTCTTTCTGTTCCATCAGCTTTTGGATCACTCCATCATAATGTTGATCAATCTTCTTGTTCACTTCATCACCTTGTTGTCTAATCTTCTTCCTCTGCTTCTCAATACTACCATGGGTGTTGGACAGACCTCTGATCATTTCTTCTACAGGAGCAGTGATCTTCTTCAACTCTTGCCTGTGCTTACCGACCATGTTCTTCACAGTGTCATGATTGTGACCATTGTGTTTCTTCATTGTACAGTAGAGACACACTAGCTCATCACAACTCTCACAATAATGCTTCAGCTCATATTCATGCTCACTGCATACCAGAGCCTTGGCCTTTGGCTGTAACGTAACATCTTTCTTGGACCTCAGTTCAGTTAATGGAACAATACCATGACCACGAGACTTGATACTGCGCTTGTGATGCTCATTACAAAGATGACATAAGAACATCGTACAATCAGGACAGAAAGCCACTACCGGATCTTCTCCACCACACTCGTCACATTTCACTTCTGCCTCACCTTCTACTTTACGCTTTAGGATGAACTCATCCACCAAACGATTGATGAAGAAGTTGTTGTCCAAATTCTTCACTCCTCCTGGAGGAACCTTCGCTTCCTGCCTGCATTCAGGACAAATAATCTTAGACTGCACCTGTATCTTCTCCAAACACTGTTCACAGTAGGAATGATGACAAGGCAGATATTTGGGATTCTTGAACAACTGGTAACACACTGGACAACTGAGATTGTCAGTAGCCATCTTTACATCTTTAGCAGCCATCATCAAATGTGTACTTGTAGATCACTGAATAATAGAACACCACAAGTATACATACTTCAAACAAGTCAATACTTCATGTCTGAATAGATATGTGCCAAAGCTGATAGCTTCCAGCCAGTTAAGTCACAACCCGGTCACAATGCCACATACATAAATTTGAATATGTATAGCCCCGCCCATTTTGCCCCAACTAATATTATGATCATGATAGAATTATCCATACAACAAAGCTACAGGGAACATTCACACATACATGCACAGGCAAGGAATTTTCGTGGGCAACTAATTTTCGTGAGGTATACGCAACACTACGCGCCCTTCTATAATCATAAAAGAATACCTTTCTGACTAATCGGTGTAAGGTTGAGCTGATAACGCAACAGAAGCCGAAACAATGGGCGAGACGATCAAGTTATTTTCATATAAGGGAATCATGTGACACACCTAATCTACTGTCACTCGATGACCACAATTATTTGTTGCGCGCATCACCAAGGCAAGCGCCTGAAGAAATGAAAATTGTAGTTGTGTACAGTATTCAGCGAGGTATTCAGAGCTGGAGTGTTGTGCAGTGAGGACGACTATCACTTAATGTAGGCAATTTCGTGATCTCATGATCATTCAACCAATGTTTCATACTGCAGAGTGGTGGAATAGGTTTGTGATACACTTTAATTACACATGCATGAACCATAGATAGTAAGCTCTCTACTATCTATGCATGAACACACTGTACAAGTATATTGTTATGGCACTATTTAGAGGTAACACTCTACACAATGGTAACATCACAAGTGTTTATGTGTGAGCAGAGAATTTTATTCAAGGGAGGGAAATGGTGACTGGGGCCATAGTTGCTGTGGCAAATTGAGAGGTTTTCAAGAATATAGATGGGGCAAGAGTTTAACTGACTGTTCTATCCCACTGCGTGGGCAGATCAAAGCGCCGCGCTGTGGTATACGTATCTAGGATATACCCCGGGGTATAGATATACCACTGCAGATGCAAAAAACGATTTTAGCCTGTTTTTAGCAAAAAGCAGACTGATGTGATGTATATAAAAGTAAGTGTATATTATACAAGTTTTAGTGCCAATAATTCATTTATGGAATACTTTTGTATGCTTTTTATCGCGTGAATTGTTTGGAATACAAGAACGTTTTTCAGTCAGCAACAAGGCTACCAGTGGTTTGTTGGGTGGGATAGAAGCCAGTTATACCCCAGTACACTTGTACAATATCTTAGTTATTACCCGCGTCCTCGGCTTCGCCTCGGACTTGGGTAATAACTAAGATGTTGTACTCGTACTGGGATATAACTAATACATAACTGCTATATTGCACACTTTTATGCCTTGATTCACCCATGCACTGAGATACAGTGTGCCGTTAGTATCCGTGCAATTATTGTCAATTTGTATGGTTGTAATAAGCAAGGGCGTAGCCAGCATTGTCAAAAGGGGAGTTCTAAATTCAACCAAACTCTTGACCAGCACAGATAGGATCCACCACCTGGGAAAAGAATTAGCTACTATAGATCGTACACACCTTGCAGCATATAATTATTCACATTATTTTGTAAAAAGCATTAAGTGCATTGTAAGCTACTGAATGCTAGCTAATACTTGTGTACAGCTGCTGACTACCATATAATGGGAAACTTTGATGAATCCTCACTTCGACAAAGTAAACTATGAATTGCTCAACAGCACTAAGCGCATCCATCTTATATTGAGTGTATTGATTGGTTAAAGTTTGGCAAAGTCACTCTGATTTGTCAAAGTTTCCTGTTGTATGGTATTTATCATTGAGGCCTAGCTCAGACGGGGCATCATTTACAAGGGCAAAGTGCCCCATTTCCCCTTCCTGACATCAGTACGGTAAAAACATATGCTTTATTATTAGCGTAAGTGGTAACATGTTTTGACTAACTGCTGTAGCATGACAACTATCCATCATACTAACTTCCAGTTTTCACCAATCGACAGCCAATTCTTTGGTGTCTTTGCAATATTCATCTTTGTGATGTAATTAGTATGCAAAAGGGATGAGGTGTTGGCAGTCAATTATTGGACATGCGTACCAATTATCGGATGTTGTACTTTTTTAGTATCAATTATCTGACGGCCATGAAAGTTTGTGACATAGTTTCTTATGGATCCTTTAGATACTTTTGCGAGATGTACATGTTATGAAGCCTTGTCCGATAATTGATCACTTACGCTACATAGTACGTAAGTGTTTTATCATGCAGTACAAGTTTTGTTACGATGGAGTGTCTTTGTACAAAGCACATGGTGAACTAGGAGTAGCGATGAGTTGTATTATTGATTTGATGTATTTTGGTCAAACCCAGATCTGTTTTCACTTGTATTCTATCTACATATAGTACATTCCTTGCATTATATGTATGTTTCTGAATTATTTTTGTGAGTTCCTGAATGAACCTGTGTGCTTTCTCTATTATTGGTATGTGCCTCAGAGGTGCATTCAGAGAGGGAAACTCTTAATCATAGTGATGGATCTCGTAAGAATGTGGTCTGGGAGTTCCCCAAAGCTATAAGATGTTTATATTTATAATACCATAATCACAGGTAATGTAAGATTTAAAGATCTTTAAGGAAATACAAGAGCTTTTACTTGAAGCTTAAAAGGGCTAGCCAAAGTAGCGTATAGGTATAATGGATAAATTCCATTGTAATAAGAAAGGTTCGTACTGCAGAGGTGAATATCGGTTTTCAAAATTGACCAATCAAATGTCAGATCAACTTGATGCTTGATCTGACATGCACCAGTCAATCAGCTAATAACACTATTGACCTCAAACAATTCAGTTTCACTATGGTATAAGTTAGTCCCTCCTAGCTTGTTTATCTCCTAGCAACAAACAATTGTTTTGTGTTAGCTACAATAACATTGGTACAGGTATTTGTTTTATTAGAGTGTTTCAGTAAAATCTCTGTAGATATTATGTAGCATAAAAGTGAGGAGCATAGGAAGCAGAGCATGAAATAACAGTCGGACATCTGACATTTTCCGACAACTTTTGGTGTTGACCTGTACAATTCCCACTTTGATCTGACACATGTCCGGGCCAAATTTTAATACTATGGCACAAGTTTCTACTAATGTCAGATCATTTTTTGGTAAATGTCAGAACATATTGTATGTTGTGCTGACATGTGTCTGAGCACTTGCAGTTCTTATTTCAAGCTGTGGGAAGCTAGTGAAAGTTAGGGGAGCCACTTAGCTAAACTCAAGTGATTTTCTATTGCAAAAATTAAATTCCTATGGAAGGTCTTAAATTTATTTGGATGCATGGTCCCCTGGCCCCCTACTATGTCACCCATGGTAAAAGTAGCTGCTTGAAATGATCTCAGAATGTAAAAGTGTTCACTAAATATTTCAAAAGGTTGTTGCAATAGTATATCTACTAGCAGTGTAAGATGGCATGCCAAAGGAACCTGCGTACGTAAGTTTTTATTAATGCTTGTTTATTTTCTAGCATCACTTGTTGTAACAAAACTGAAGATGGATGTTGACGATATAATAATAAACAAAAACACCCTGGGTGTAAAAAAAGTGCGAGGCCAATCAGAAGCAGCATTGCAAATAGGTATGTACGACCAAAAACTTTGATATCAGTTGAGGCCAAGAAATTACTTATCAAAAATCTTTTTAACTACTTGAATGACATACAATAGTTTATAGCATATTGTCACAACTATGATTGGCTTTTTCACTTGGCCACCTTTATTAATAATGATGGTGTGAAAAAGGTGGCCAAGTGACAAAGCCAATCATAGTTGTGACAATATGCTATAAACTATTGTATGTCATTCAAGTAGTTAAAAAGATTTTTGATAAGTAATTTCTTGGCCTCAACTGATATCAAAGTTTTTGGTCGTACATACCTATTTGCAATGCTGCTTCTGATTGGCCTCGCACTTTTTTACACCCAGGGTGTTTTTGTTTAGCATATCACTACTTTTTTGGAAGTATAAACACATGTTATTACTAGCAAGCAGCAGAGAAGTACTGCATGGGCATAACTTGTACTTGCCTAGCACACAATATTGCAAATTAAACTTTGAAGCTTAATTTTGAAAAACTCAAGCCCGAGATTTTTTTTTAACTTTCACTACAGAGTGATACATCAATATAGATTGTATATCTGAAAGTTTATGCAAATCATTCGAAGGGGGTCCAAGTTATGACAACTATCAACCTGCAGTGTAATAGCCCTCCTCAAATACATTCAAGTGTTTACTTCAGACTAATAATTGTATGACAGGTAGAGCATACATAGGAGAAGTGCTGATACAAATTTGGCTAAAATCCATGAAGAAATGAGTGAGTTATTAGATAAACAAGTGGATGTATAAAAAGATAGTTTGAAAATAACTTCCGGGGTTCACGAAAGCTCCCGCAAACCCCTGAAAAAGTGTGCGATGAAAATAAAAGAAAGAAACAAGAAAAAAAACGACTACCGCGTAAAATTTTTTGTGGTGACAGGAAGGCATTTATAAGGTTGTATCAGAAGAATGGCTGAATCGATGTCTATGAACTTCGGGATATTGATTCTTCAAACAATGAAGGTACTAAATGTCTAGTAAACGGGCGAATTGGGCGGGAAAGGATGGTTCGTCGTGCGTAGTCGCACAACGGGCGCCATAAAACTCGCAATGGCTGGTACTTAGGAATGGTGGCGCCTATTTCCTCCATTCTCGGTTTGTTGATTCTATATAGTAAGAACGTTGTGGGTCGGTAATAACTAAGCGATAGCTTTAATGGCGGCTTAGCTAGAGCGTTTGCGAGTTTGAGGGCGGTGCTACGTGTAAATAACTCACTCAGTGGTCGCGTTGCTGCGCTTCTTCTTGGCCTCGCGACTCACTATCGTGAGTCTTGATATCTTAGTAGGCTTGCTGTGAATTATCACATCCATAGAAGTTTCCTATCACTGTAAGTAAACCCTGCGATTTAAGTAAGGTACTTCAGTTATTTTGTCTACATAGGTTTGTGGAGACATTCATGGACAGTTTTATGATTTAAAGGAACTATTCAAGGTGAACACAACTTTCTCGTAATACGACAATTTATTATTTTGTTGTATCCAGGTTGGAAGTGATGTGCCGGATACAAATTATCTCTTCCAGGGGGATTTTGTTGACAGAGGGTTTTACAGTGTGGAGACATTTTTATTGCTACTAGCACTAAAGGTTAGTGCTGTACGTATCTTTAAGAAATGCTGATGTTTCATCTGTAATGTATCATATCTGGTATATTAAAGGTGAGATATCCGGCCAGAATAACACTGATACGTGGTAACCATGAGAGCAGGCAGATCACTCAGGTAAGGCATTTTGTAAAGAAGTCATTTAGTACACACAAATGTGAAATATCCTAAATAATTCAGAAATTAGCACTAATTATAAATATTTACTAATTTTTAATTTTGCAGAGTACAGGAATATTTTACAGCATCTTTACTTTACGGTACTACGGTATTCAAAAAATTAGACAGTATCAAAACACAATATTCACATTTAGCAAACTTCTCAACAGCAGCATGCTACATTAAATAAAATTAATTTTGCATGCATTATAATCGGTATTTATATCAGCTTTCTGGGTAATTAGTGATACATTTAAAAACATTGGTAGCTGATATATTGCTGTTGCAATAATCATTACACCTCTACACCACTCTATAAGCTTAGTATACAATTTGTTGTTTGTGTTACAGATTCGTACAATAGATAGGAAACAAGAAGTTCCTCATGATGGTCCAATGTGTGACCTGCTGTGGTCTGATCCTGAGGGTAAGCCATCCATCTAGTAGCCTGCAGTGTAATTGTGTTGATTGTGTTTGATTACATATATCCAGTGATGGGGTGTGAGTCTCAGAAGAGCTGGCTTCTTATTTGGTCAGGATGTTGTAGCACAGGTGATCCTATGAATGTACGTATATCTGTATATCTCAATGCTAAACAAAAACACCCTGGGTGTAAAAAAAGTGCGAGGCCAATCAGAAGCAGCATTGCAAATAGGTATGTACGACCAAAAACGTTGATATCAGTTGAGGCCAAGAAATTACTTATCAAAAATCTACTTGAATGACATACGTAATAGTTTATAGCATATTGTCACAACTATGATTGACTTTGTCACTTGGCCACCTTTATTAATAATGATGGTGTGAAAAAGGTGGCCAAGTGACAAAGTCAATCATAGTTGTGACAATATGCTATAAACTATTATGTCATTCAAGTAGATTTTTGATAAGTAATTTCTTGGCCTCAACTGATATCAACGTTTTGGTCGTACATACCTATCTGCAATGCTGCTTCTGATTGGCCTCGCACTTTTTTTACACCCAGGGTGTTTTTGTTTAGCATATCACTACTTTTTTGGAAGTATAAACAGATGTTATTTATTAATAATTACTAGCAAGCAGCAGAGAAGTACTGCATGGGCATAACTTGTACTTGCCTAGCACACAATATTGCAAATTAAACTTTGAAGCTTAATTTTGAAAAACTCAAGCCCGAGATTTTTTTAAAACTTTCACTACAGAGTGATACATCAATATAGATTGTGTATCTGAAAGTTTATGTAAATCATTCGAAGGGGGTCCAAGTTATGACAACTATCAACCAGCAGTGTAATAGTCCTTCTCAAATACATTCAAGTGTTTACTTCAGACTGATAATAGTATGACAGGTAGAGCATACATAGGAGAAGTGCTGATACAAATTTGGCTGAAATCCATGAAGAAATGAGTGAGTTATTAGACAAATAAGTGAATGTATAAAAAGGGATTTTGAAAAAAACTTCCGGGGTTCACGAAAGCTCCCGCAAGCCCCCGAAAAAAGTGTGCGATGGAAAAGAAAGAAAAAAAAAAAAACGACTGCCATGTAAAAATTTTTGTGGTCACAGGAAGGCATTTATAAGGCTGTATCGGAAGAATGGCTGAATAGATTTCTACGAAGTTCGGGATATTGATTCTTCAAACAATGAAGGTACTAATTGTCTAGTAAACGGGCGAATTGGGCGGGAAAGGATGGTTCGTCGTGCGTAGTCGCACAATGGGCGCCATAAAACTCGCAATGGCTGGTACTTAGTAATGGTGGTGCCTATTTCCTCCATTCTCGGTTTATTGATTCTATATAGTAAGAACGTTGTGGGTCGGTAATAACTAAGCGATAGCTTTAATGGCGGCTTAGCTAGAGCGTTTGCGAGTTTCAGGGCGGTGCTACGTGTAAATAACTCACTCAGTGGTCACGTTGCTGTGCTTCTTCTTGGCCTGTCATACGTACCTTTGTATACAAATTGAATTTCAACATGTGTTTGTGCATGCAATCTAATCCAATGATGTGTTGGCATGAGACTATAGCTACTTCTCTAATTGATGCACTCCATATGCTCTTTTACTCATGATGGCCTTGAATGTGTAGCTGTCATAATATACCAAACTTTGATGTGTCATAATTATAATCAAAGAAGTGCTACTAAATTTAATTATGTTGGGCTTATGAATATTAGTACTACTCTTCAAATGTCAAATTTAATTTGTCAAGTTGACTTATCACCAAATATGAATATTTTTCCTATCACATTTCAGCTTATACAGATATGTTTTTGTAAAATGTCCTAAATCAAATCTTTTTGTTCAATCTCATACGTATGTACGTATGTCTTATTGTTCAAACACGTGATATTGCAGCTAATACATTAGCCAATCAATTATCCATACATCTCTAATAAACAATTGTATGTATGTATGTATGTATGTATGTATGTATGTATGTATGTATGTATGTATGTATGTATGTATGTATGTATGTATGTATGTATGTATGTATGTATGTATGTATGTATGTATGTATGTATGTATGTATGTATGTATGTATGTATGTATGTATGTATGTATGTATGTATGTATGTATGTATGTATGTATGTATGTATGTATGTATGTATGTATGTATGTATGTATGTATGTATGTATGTATGTATGTATGCATGCATGCATGTATGTATGCATGCATGTATGTATGTATGTACTGTATGTACGTATGTATGTTACATATATGAAAATCAGTAACCTAATGTGATGGGTAAGAAACAAGGACATGGTATAGTGGACAAAATCCATTGTAATAAGAAAGGTTCATACTGCAGAGGTGATTATCAGTTTTCAAAAGTAGCCAATCAAATGTCAGATCAACTTGAAGCTTGATCTGACATGTACCAGCTAATAACACTATTGACCTCAAACAATTCAGTTTACACTATGGTATCTTGCAGGTAGCTCTACGTAGCTACGTATGTAGCTTTATGCATGAACATGTCTCCGCAGTTATATATACGAACACACGTGTAATTGTATAATTTTATCATATAGGTTTTTGAAACAGTATAGAAACCCAAAGAAGGGAGGCTCATATAAAAAAAGCTTAATCACAGGCCTCACCAGTATACTGCTATTTGAGGGAGGAATATAAACAAATAAGGTTACTGAATCATTGCAGAACTTCACAGGTAGCTATAACATACGTAGTATAGCTAATGTTTAGCTTGGTAGCTAAATAAGGAGATGAGTGGGATATTTATACCATTGTAATCAACTGCTCTGTACTGACAACTGTAATCATTGTTGTGAGCTAGTAGACATTATTAAACTAGACTAGTAGTAGTCCTTATAGAAGAACTGTACGAACGTTCCTTAGGATTGTTCTTATACAGCTTCCTAGTTTACCTGATACTGTACTCTAGGAGTCTTCTGGTTTTTCTGCCTTCTTGAGGGCAACAATATTATGAGCGATTCTATTGCAAAACTATCATTTCAATGTTATATTAAGTTATAATAATGTTTCACAATAAATGCATATTTTGGTAACTTACGCACTTCCTGAATGGCATTAGCACATTCCGTTGTACAAACATTGACATTGTTGCCCTTGCAAATGGCTGACTTTCAGATGCTCATGTGGTTAATGGAGCTTGCGCAGTTCCTCTACTTTGACTTTGGCAGATTGCTTTACTTTGCAGTGGATTGTGAAGGCAAATTTAGCAACCAATGCAGTGTGTGTTTTATTAGAGTGCTTCAGTAAAAATCTGTTTTGAGTCTTCTTGAAACAACTGCTTGAAATGATTTCATAATGTAAAACTGTTCACTGAATACTTCAAAGGTTATTTGCAGTAGTATAATTATTAGTTCTAGCATATTAAGATGGCATGCCAAATTACCTACGTAAGAAGCAGTTTTTATTAAATGCTTATTTTATTTTCCATTCAGTACCGTATGGCGACTTATTTTCAAGGATATATAAAATTTCGTGGATTGTCTAAAATCTGCTTTAAACAAATATTTTCGTGGATAATTTTTAAGGATAAGTATTTTGGAGCAGAATGTTTTTGAGGATACATATTTTTGAGGTTCTTTAGATTTCTGCGAAATCCTCGAAAATTTTATCATCGAAAATAAGTCACCCTACGGTGTTTCTTGTACAAAGATGTTGATAGATAAACTTTAGCAGATTTGCTGTGAATTACACTAATGCAAGATATGTTGTGTCATGATAAAAGAATCAGCTTTTAAACTTTTCTTACAGAAAAGTGTAATGTACAGTGGGTAGAGTTTCCTGTCACTGTAAAGTATGATTGTCTAGGCTTGCGGAGATACTCATGTACAGTTTTGTGATTTAAAGGAACTATTCAAGGTGAACACTACCTGCTCATAATATAACAGTTTATTATTTGTTTTATCCAGGTTGGAGGTGATGTGCCAGATACAAATTACCTCTTCCTCAGGGATTTTGTTGATTTATTGCAAGGTATAAATCTTTAAGAATTGCTGATGTTTCATCTGTAATGTATCATATCTGGTATATTAAAGGTGAGATATCCGGACAGAATAACACTGATACATGGTAACCATGAGAGCAGGCAGATCACTCAAGTAAGGCATTTTGTAAAGACTTGCAATAATTGGCTGTATATTGTCACAATAGCTGAAATCCCTTTCTCAAAGGGGGTCACTAAGAATTAGCTATATATAGCTGTGCATATAGTTCGCATTCCCATTCTAGGGGGGTGGAAATTACACTCTCTGGGATTGAATCTGGTGCATTCTGAGGCAAAAACTGTCATAGTAAACTGTAGATTTGCTAAAGCCTAAACTCAGTAGCTAGCTAGCTATATAGCTATATACATGTACATATACTAGATGATAGTAAAAATTTTCAATTTAAAAAGGGGGAAGAGGGATCGAAAAAGTAACTAAACATCAGGTAGCTAGCTCATTGCTGAAAAAAGAACACGAACAAGTAAAGATCAAAGGTATGGACACAAAGACATTGATTATTAGTCAATACAGGGATTTGTTATCCTATGCACACTACAGAGATCCCTATTTTGACTTCATGCATTTTGTTGACCAACCGTTTGTTTGTTACTAAGTCAGGAGAGGCTGAACATGGGGAGCAATCCCCCCAAAGTTGTCCAACATGTATACAGTTCAGTATATTTTAGATACCTGAGTTATTTTTATGTAAGTGCATGCTAAAGTTTGCCCCCCAATGGAAAGATGCCTGAGCTGCCCCTGTAAGTGTATAATTTTTATTGTAGATCTAGAGTTGGTGCACCATGAAGTCAAAATAGGGATCTCTGTAGTGTGCATGGGATAACAAATCCCTGTATTGACTAATAATCAATGTCTTTGTGTCCATACCTTTGATCTTTACTTGTTCGTGTTCTTTTTTCAGCAATGAGCTACCTGATGTTTATTTACTTTTTCGATCCCTATTCCCCCTTTTTAAATCGAAAATTTTTACTATCATCTAGTTTGTACAGTTTTTTGTGCCCACATTGTGGGCTTTATACACATTATAGAGCTAGTGCGTTTAACTGTTACATAAACTGTATAATCATTTTCATTTCTACAGGTATCATTAAGTACGGTAGTACTTAATATCATTAAGTACGGTAGTACTTATCATTAAGTACGGTAGTACTTAATAGTAGGGATTGGTAAGAAATTGTATGGTTTCCTGATTTTTCGCACTTCATAAAACAACCTTCCAATAGGCTTTACCCGAAAAAACCGACTGGAATGCATTGCTAAGGCTGTAATGATGCTGTACCTTGGTTAAACGAAGCAACAAGTCGAATATTTCGACCTACAGCCAACTTTGAAAATTTAGAAATTCACCTGTATTTCGTCTGCCTGCCAGCCAGCCAGCCAGCCAGCCAGCCTGCCGTAAGACCCGGTTGCGCTAGGTGTAGGGCTCCAGAACTTTCACACAATAAAGGTAATGGCGGCGGATTTACGAAAATGTTGTTCCGAAGACGATTTACCCACTGCGCCATGGCGATTCCTTTTATCCTTCATTCCCTTCCTTGTTCTTCTATATTCCTAGCAAGGTGTGAATCTCACCTTCGAAGGTGACGATAGCCTGTTACGGCTTCTGCTTATTACGTCACGCAAAAACCTGGCTTGCACGTGATATAATTAGTTACAGTGGCACCATGGCACGATGTTTTCGCGTGTACGCGTGTACTTTATTACATCGTGAACTTCGAGATTATAGCCTTGGACAAATAGCTTTTGCTGCTTTTCGAGCGTTATTTGCTATCACACAGCTGCTTTGCCATGTAAGCGCGTTGTTAACAAGCGCCTGAAAACAAGCATAATTATTACGTAAGCGCCTGTAACATTTATGCGCCTGCTGAAAGATTATTATGAATGCTTAGCATGTATAAAAAGCAAACAAACTAGAATGATAAAAAATTTAAAATTTAAAAGGTAAGTAGGAATTGAATTCAATAGTGCTACAAAAAGTAAGGAAACAAGGGATAAGATTTTGGGACGAGAGAACATTCTGGCATGAGATAATTTATAAAAGTTTAATCCCTACTTTTGGCTCACTTATTATTATTATTATTATTATTGATTTAGTCAGGATGGCTGTATCTACCAGAAGGTAGGTATACAGGTCCTCAATGACAAACAATATACAACTGATAAACTACAACAACTGAACAAAACTAACACTTCAGGCCATCTTGAGACAATTTACTAAAAATTACGATTTATTCCAGGATACTAGCCCAAAATACCAGCATTATGCCAGCATAGCAGGTAAGCCTTATGTTTTAAATTATGCCGGCATATTTGACGCAGGCCTACGTACCTGCTTAGATTTTGCTGATATGCAAGTACATTTACTATGATAGCAAGTTACGTATGTATGTGCATATGTATAGCTATTGGGGAATTTTTGAGGTACAAAATTTTCGAGAATGCTGTATTCAATTTTTACGAAAAATTTTTGAGGATGCCTATTCAGTGTATCAGGTACTTATTAGTTGTATAAAACTTTATGAGTAGCTAAATTTTCAAGGTCGTAAGCTAATCCACGAAAACAGCAAAAATTTTTCACTTCGAAAATTTCCCAATATATGGTACTGTCCTTACAGGTTAAATGTAGCTGAGGGTTCTAATGTCATATCACGTTAACTACTGAAAGGAATTAGAGAATGAAACGGTTGCTGGTATGGAGACTAAGGAACTTACGTAATTTAAATGACCCTCATTAACCAGGTACGTAGCTATATGCATCTGTCATATGTATGTAATAGAGTTTGTATGTGTAACATAATATATATATATGTGTGTGTGTATATTTTCAGAATATCTTGTCTGAAAACTGATATCATACGTGAGTTGGTTGTCATCTCCATCACGAGTAAGAAAAACCTATTTGATATGTTTCATTTGCTCTAATTATTAAATAATGTGATAATGTATGTGTAAAGAAATGCAGTTGTGACTTTTTGAGAACAAATTTTTAAGTTTACACTGTACAATGTATTGTGTGCATTATTATTTTAACAATAGATTTTTTAAAAAAATTTGAATTTTAAAAGGGTGAGTAGGGATCGTAGCTCAGTATAAAAAGTAAGGAAACAAGTTGTTGATCACTCACCACCCAGCATATTGCATGTGTTTACTCAAGTATAGCATTCATACATGCACAAATGAAACACATTCTCTAGCACTTCTACAAGATTTAATCCCTACGTTGGCTGCATGATGTTTTGCTTTGAATGCTGGCTGCCAAAGTAGGGATTAAATCTTGTAGAAGTGCTAGTATGCTGCACTGATCATAATTCTAAATGTCCCATTTACAGAAGAGCCGTTTTAGGAAAATACTCTAATTTACGGCCAAATTTTAACATCCCATTTATTATGCTATATAGCTACTCATACGTATATGTAAACCCAATTGCAAACTATCCATTTACACTTGTGTGCCTATAATATTAATGATCAACTAATTATAATAATTAGCTAAGCACAACATTATGTCTTAATCTAAAATACTACAAGATAATTGTAAATACAAAATTCAAGCTAAAATGTAACAGCTTAAAATCTATAATAAAAGTCAGTAAGAAAACACCTGAATCCTTTTGTTATTACAATCACAGGCATACATGTTACCATTAGCACTGACAGCCATTCCATAAGGAAACTTAAATTGACCAACAGCTGATCCATAGGATCCAAAGCAATGCACAAAATTCCCATTTTTGTGAAAGATTGACACGCGATGATTGTAGTCACCTACTAAGATAAAGCCATACAAATCAACAGCAACACTATAAGGATGATTCAGTTGACCCCTACTAGTTCCATGTGTACCAAACTTTCCCACATAATCACCATCTAGTGTAAATGTGTATATGCAATGATGAGCATAGTCAGCAACAAGTAATTGATTGTTACCATTAACTGTTACATCATAGGGATCACCCAGTTGTCCTGACCCAATAGTGTGGTGAAATTTACCGTCAGTTTGAAATATTGTAATACGATTATTGTTACAGTCAGTAACATACACTTTGTGATTATGTACTGCAATTCCTTTAGGAAATTTCAATTTTCCATTCTCAGAACCTTCACCTCCAAACTGGAGCAAATATTTACCATCAATAGTAAACTTGGATATTCTGTGGTTATAGTGATCAACAACATACAGGTGATCATCACTATCAAATGCAACTCCTGCAGGATCACTGAATTGACCATTGCCAGAGCCATAGCTACCAATCTTCCTAATCAATTGATCCTCACCATCAAATATGTACATACAGTGGTTGGACCGGTCAGCTATTGCCCACATGCCATTTTTACCAAATGCAATACCCCATGTTGTACCCATGTTACCATTATTGTTCACTATTTTGCTGGGCTTGTTTACTGATGTATAATCTCTAACCATGACACTGTAGGGGCTTCCTTTAATCTGCTGTCCATTGACAAACACTGACAACTTCACCTCTCCAACTTGCCGAGGTACAAAAGAAGCCATATAGCTACCATCGTTATTATCCCTAACTTGTGTTGTGTCATTGACTCCTCCCAACTGAACGCTCACTAGACTACCTCCAGTGCAATGGTCCCCATTTTTATCCTTGCTGTTGATGGTAAATTTTGTCTTCTGGTCTTTAATGGAGTACTTTGGAACACCAGCTACACAGTTCTGTGGGACTGGTGTAGCAGTTGAACAGAGCAAACCAAATTGTGGGAGGTCTTCTTTGGTAGGTACAAACTCCATTGTGGCTTGTTGTACTGGTGGAATATTTACGTTTTTATATTTGTCAGTTATTTGCTGCATATGATTAATCACTTGTTTCTTTACAGATAACACTTCTTGGTCAAAACTTTTCTCCACATCATCTTTTAATTTCTTCATCCTCAATACTTCTGCTCGGACATACTCTACTTCTGATAGTTGTGTTGTAACTGCTTTCTCCTTCTGTGACACTGTGTCAGTTACTTGTTGTTTCAGTTGTTCTTTCTCATCCGTTAACTTTTGGATCACTCTGTCATAATGTTGATCAATTTTCTTTTTCACTTCATTGCCTTGTTGCAATATCGTCGTCCTCACCTTCTCAATATTATCGTGTGTGTTATTTAGACCTCTGATCATTTCTTCTACAGGTGCAGTGGTCTCCTTTATCACTTGCCTGTGCTTACCGACCACCTTCTTCACAGTGTCATGATTGTGACCATTATGATCCTTCACTATACAATACATACACACCAGTTGATCACATGTCTCACAGTAGAATAACAGCTCTATGTCATGTTCCCTGCACATCATGGCTTTTGGCTTTGATTGAATGACAATATCTTTCTTGGACCTCAGTTCGGTTAAAGAAACAATGCCATGACCATGAGATTTATTGCTGCGCTTGTGATGCTCATTACAAAGATGACATAAGAACAAGGTGCAGTCTGGACAGAAAGTCACTACCGGATCTTCTCCCGAACATTCATCACATTTCACTTCTGCCTCACCTTCTACTTTACGATTTAGGATGAGCTCATCCACCAAACGATTGATAAAGAAGTTGTTATCCAAATCCTTCACTCCTCCTGGAGGAATAATTGCTTCTTTTCTGCATTCGGGACATATTATCTTAGACTCCTCCTTGATCATCTCCAGACACTGTTCACAGTAGAAATGATGACATGGCAAGTACTTGGGGTTTTTCAACAACTGGTAACACACTGGACAACTGAGATTGTTAGCAGCCATCTTTACATCTTTAGCAGCCATCATCAAATTCTAGATCACAACATATGTGAGTATGTATAGCTAACTGTGTAGCACAACTTCTCTTATTTAGCCATATGTATAGCATTGAATATGTATTTACTAGCTGAATTTTAAAGTAATTTGGCATAAGCTACATACGTAGCTACATACAATTTTATATAAATGGTATAGCGCAAGTTCTCAATTATCGGATGGTATAAACACTACTGCTATTATAGTCTATAATCTTTTAACGCAGTCATACGTATATAGAATTTCAATTTTGTATTCCAAATGCTTAAGGGGAGCAAGAATTACCCTAGAGGGGAAATGCCCCTCCCCATCCCCGAAGCCCTGGTTAATGTTAAGTGACAATACTTTGTGCACAATTTTCATTGTCATCAGTATTACAGGTATATATAAGGCTTTGTAGAGCTGTTACAGTATATTATACATACACCTACGTACATGGCTTCATGTTAATGGCTTTATTGATAGTATACATACACAGGTAGATTACTTGTAAAAACTGTTTACATACCAATAATTATTCGTGTCCCACAGGTTTTTGTACATTTTAAAGCCTCCAAATGGCAACCGGATGCTGCGCAACCTAATTAACAACCACAGCATGCATGAAACTGGACTATTTGCAAGGCATTTGTCTTACCAAAACAACCACAACCCTTTTCTGTCCATTTTGTTATAGCTATACGTAGCCAGCACTTAAATATACGTATAATATGAACCCATAGTTATCATAATGTACTCGCATAACAGGCATGAGTGTATGCATATGCAAGTGTAACGTCGCGAGACTCACGTGAGTGACACGTAGTTGGCTTGTGAATCACACACAAGGCTCTCGTGAGTCACTTACTTGGAACTCGCGGGCATTGCACTCATGTGTACTCGTGTGTGTACTCACGAGCCAGCCTGTTCAGTGTTAAGCAAACCAGCCCACTCCATTTAGCTAGCTGCATGCTTATCAACTAAAACCGTGCTACAGTCAACCCCCACCATAGATACTTGCAAATTCCTCACCTCATATGATCTATATGGTCCTACTCAATATAGCGTGGCAGGGCCCTCGTTTAAATTCAATTAAATTTCCCACGGTATTTTTGATTTAGCCTCGGATTTACCTCCTGTTCAAAATGCCAAGATTGTCCATAGAGACCAGATATCATGTTGTTGATCTTTATAATACCGGAATGCGTATTTCTGCCATCAAGGAAAGATTAGAAGAAGAAGGGTCAGTGATATCTTTGAGGTACTGAATATCCTTTGTGCATGCGATCACCGTGAACTTCTATAATATTACTTAGCTAGCTACGTGCCCTTGTTTTGTAGGTCACTTCAATGCTTAATAGCAAAGAAACTTGAGACTGGAAGTGTCATAGACATGTTGGATATCACGTGACCTCAAGATTTGCTGTGAACTGATCCACTTAGTCTCCCCATAGGTTTTACTGGTATATACGTATACAGGTAAAGGAAGCCTATCTATGAAAAATCTATGGCCACACCAAACTGAAATTTACGCGCATGCCGGAAGTGCATAGGAGTTAGTAAATCACTATATAGTTAGCTGGCCGATCAGACTCAAGATCCTGTAGAGGATAAGCCCAGGTATTTATTACCATGCTTAATATCTCCAATCGATAAGGTACTGTATTGTGCTTTGGCTTATGAAAGTATCTTGAATATGACTGGTAGCTCCAGAATCACTGAACTTGCGAGTATCCAAGGCACGTGCGCATGTTGAATCTGAGGGACTCGCGTGTTGGATTTAAGATACTCGCATGTTGCAATAGAGTAACTCGCGTGCTCCCCTCAAGTTGCTCGTGAGCACACGCGACATTACACTTGAGCTGTACCGTATATACATAGCTACAGTTGCTTTTTTGCAACAAATAGAAAACTGCATTGGCATCCTTTTGCATACATTAGAGTTAGCTACAGTACATAGTAAATCCTCAAGTGTATCCAACTCAATTCATGAAGGCATTGACTATCATTGATTCTTCTAGCTTAATATCCTAGGCTTAGTCTGTGTTGGCGAGGTGATTGCATGTGTGTAATTGGCACTTGGTTACATCATAAACACCCTTGGCACTACCAAAGAATAATTCCCTTTGTCAGTTTATAAAATGGAGTGGTTATCAGTTATCCTTCTTCTGTGTCGATTTCCAGGTGAGGCATGGCAATACAATCAATTCATATGTGTATAAATTTGGTCAATACATCACGTTACAGCATTGAAGGCACGACAATCTACGTATATGCATTAGTGTTGTTTTGGTAAGGCCTTGTAATTTTAGTTTTAGTAAGTTAGAAAAACATTTTAGTTTTAGTTTTAGATTTATGAAATTATTTTAGTTTTAGTTTTAGTTTTAAGACTTATAAAATTCTTTTAGTTTTAGTTTTAGTAATACTTATGAAATTCTTTTAGTTTTAGTTTTAGTATTGACATGGATTTTATTTTAGTTTTAATTGTAGTTTTAGTAAAACTACTTTTAGTTTTAGATTTAGTTTTAGTTACCTAAAATAAAATTGTCTTACTAAAACTACTTTTAGTTTTAGTTTTGATTAACTAAAACAACACTCATATAAGTACGTAAGTGCAAGTAAACAAACCAGTATGAAGAACTGAAGAAGGTGAGAGGAACATGTGTCATTACCTGTTACAGTTATCCTTTGACAGGGGTGTATGCCTGTACATGCACACAGACTACACATGGAAAAAACATGTGTGCTCTGTCCGTGTGCATCAAGTTGCCTTTGAGCTACGTACGTATACCGTACGTACTTCTATGCTCATCTTTGTTTTCATTGAATAAAGGCACACTCAACATAAATTTATCGTGTGTGCTGGTTGTCAAATGGAAGATTACGAAAATATAACCTTTGAATTTTAATTTAGCTACCACCATTGATATTTAGCCAGTCACTGGCTATTATTTTTCAGGGATATTTAACCAGTCACCCTCATTTCCAGAGTCCTATATGCATATAGGAGAAAACTTTGTCGAAGGGGTAAACTTTGGTGAATTCATTACAAAAGCATATTTGGTGAAATAAACTTATACACTTCACCCAGCACTTTATGTCCCCTAAATTTTGAATAGTTTGATTTTTCCCCTCAACATATTTTCTAAATGCAATCCTGATAACCCGTTATACGGTCTATATAATAGTTAAACTTCAAAACCCAGGAGTCCACGGAATTTATAACTCGAAGGCCCCCGGGCTGTGGCTCCCAAGCGAAGCGAGGCTACCAAGGGCCTGATGGTTATAAATTATGGATACCCCTGGGTTTTGAAGGTTAACTAATTTAGACAATAGTTGAGGAGTTATTGTACCTTTGCAGCTGCTTGTAACAACTAAACAATGAGAAAAATTAATGCAGCAGTAATTAGTAATGGTATCACCAGGTAATCATTTTACTTTTTCAACGCTCACCAGTAACAATGTCTACGCACACTATGCATATTATTTTAGCCAATCAAAGCACTTGCAAATGTGTAAGGGTCTAAGTGAACATGAAAATGGTCTAAGTGAACATGAAAAGCGTCTAAGTGATTTAGACCACTCCAAAATTAACCCTACCATAATCTAAAATTTGCTAGCTCGTGATTCCTCGCAAAATTCGCACAAATTAGCACCTCGCAGATACAACCCGCTATACGGTAATATAGCTACTCCTATACGTCCGGGATTGGAAATGGTGACATCACGCCCATTATATGCGAATACATTAGTAACGGAGCAATCCGTGTTAGATGGCTCAATGTTGCAAAAGAACTTTCATTTGTATCATTAAGTTCAAATTTTGTTGCTATTAGTTATACGTATACGTAGTTGGCCACTATGTATATAATAAAGCTTGTGTAAGGGTGTGTTCTGTCATGAGCTCACGTATGTGGAGATGGGTGTTATTGCTATGATCACAAAGTTTTTGTGTAGCAATTGTGGCTTCTACATAGCTTGTGTAAGAGGCTGGGAACAATAGGGTAACAATTAAGTAGTGATGCACCGATGATCGGTTCAACTATCGGAAATCGGTTTATCGGCCTTAAAGTTATAATATCGGTATCGGCTTTTCTTTAGCAGATATTTCAGATTTATTGAAAACGATATTTTAGTGATAAATATCTGTTATTTCAGTCTTAAAAAAGATGGAATAATTATGGATGGTGCTCAAGTACGTTCAATAGTAATTTTATAGCATAATGATGCCTATTATTAGTACTTTTGGAAGTTATGCTGATATCGGATCGGTTATCGGTATCGGCCAATACAGGAAAAGTAATATCGGTTAATCGGAACATCGGCAAAATCCCATATCGGTGCATCACTACAATTAAGTTTTAAGTATATACTTTGCATGGTTCATACATTTGTTCTCCATATTTTAAAAGTTTTCTTGATAGCAAGTTGTAGGAATTAACGCACACCCAAATTTCATGGAAGACGTTGAAACAATTGTTTTACCTTGCGATGATCTTTATACTTCAGACTTTTACATGGGTAATTTTAATGATCAGTGAACAAAAGTCTGCAAATGTTTATACTGGCAAGCTGAAAAGTGCCTGAAATGAGCCATTATCCAATGGAAGGCAATGTATTTTAACAGGCGCCCGCCATGTAACTTGTGTGGATTCTTACAAGGAGTGTCCGTACAATTACGCGCATTTCAAATCCCGTTCCAGTATAGTATATAAGAATATAGGTAAATACTATACGTAGATTCAGCACCACCTTGCCACCATTCCCCATAAATTGGTATTAGCTAACACCAAGAGTTCATAATATAGCTATATAGAGAGAGAGCCGGAGTATCTAACACTGTATTGCCCATACAAAAAACACTGCATCAAGTTATTGCATAATACCCATCATCACCAAATGGTGGTAACTTCCTTGAAGTTCTATAAGCGCGCCAATGCACATATTATTTCTATGTAATGTGCACTTAAATACCCATAATTAGTGCGGGATAATTTTTTGGTGTGTGTTGACAATGTGGAGAGCAATAGAATATGCTGCTATATTTGACGACGAAGACGAAAGAGGTAACAGTGAAGACGATTCGATTTCAGAAATTAGACAAGATAGCTACTAGTGCAAAATGTGAGAAAACGAAGAGGTCCATTTCTTGCAAGAAGCTTGCGAGGAGCTCGAGGATAGCGAAGCGGAGTGATAAAGAAAATAATAGTGACGAGTTGCATTCATATCATTATCCTGGGCCACCATTCCACTCACCTTCGTTGGAATCTTGAACGCCTCAGTCGCCTCTACCATAGATAGTATGTTTTCAGGAGAATATACTATCTATGCCTCTATGGACACGTAAATTGTCGTATCCGTAAACATTACACGAAGTGGAAAAAGTGACACGTGTATCACTACAAGCAGCGTGAGCAAGGCCACAAGAAACTCTTCACCAGAGCATAATATTATTCTTGTTTTTAGGGATTGTCCTTCTGTCTGCTTGAACCAAGCCTCCTACCAGAGTACCAGTGCGACTCACAGTGGGAGATTTCGGTAGCAGGGGCAGATGACATGCATGGTAGGAGCAAAGGGAGTCAGAGTTGAAGCTGGTAATAAAATGATTCCATAGATATGCAGTTATTTGATTTTTGATCGTGTGAATAGAAAGAGATGTATCTATTTCAGGTAGATGGTTCCAAAGCCTTACAATTCTGTTAAAATAAAAGTGATGGTGTGAAGATATTGAAGTGCCTTAACGTGTACCAATTTTTCTGATCTGGTAGAGTTTCTAGCAAATTGGATGTGCCTCCTGATGTCGAAGTGATCCGTGGGTGCTTTTAGAGATTTCACAAAAAAGATTAAGTCATTCAGTTCATATGTGTACATGAGTGGTAAGAGGTGTAACCGCTCAAGTCGCACTTTGTATGGCAGCTCATAATTATTTAGAATATATTTGGTGGCTCTACGTTGAACACATTCCAGAGTGAAAACATCTTTCAGTAATTGAGGCCTCCATAGTTGAGAGCAGTAGAGCAGTTGTGATCTTACAAGTGAGATGTATAGTTGTTTTTTGGCTGCAGTGGAGCTAACACTAAAAGTACAACGGAGTAGTCCCAGGGTTTGATAAGCTTTGGCAATAATATTGTTGTAATGTTCTGTCCAGTGAAGGTCAGTGGAAAAAGTCACTCCAAGATCTTTATGTTGAGACATCCGTCTTATTAAGTTACCATTGATTGCATATCTTGGTGTGTCAAGTAATGATTTTTGCCAGAAGCATAAATGTACAAATTTAGCTTCGTTAAAGAGAAGGTTGAAAGTATAGCTCCAGGTAGATATGTTGTTGATGTCTTGTTGGAGTGTCACTATCACTTGTTGATTTGGTGGCCAATAGGCATTTAGTGTCATCGGTAAATATAAAGGGAATTGAAAAGTGGATGCATTGAGGGAGATCATTTATAAAAATGACAAACAAAAGAGGCCCCAGGACACTGCCTTGTGGAACACCCGACAGCTGAGTTAGATGCACCAATCCTAACACATTGGGAACGGTGCTTTAAATAGGACTGTAGCCAGGACCATAGTTTACCAGTTATACCAGCAGCATGAAGTTTTTGCAGGAGACCGTCATGTGAAACTGAGTCGAAGGCCTTCCTAAAGTCCATGTAGACCACATCCGCCTCAGCCTGCATCGACTTGGCTTCTAGAACTCTCTCAGTAAATAGTAGTTGCTGGACTGCAGATCTTCCCTGGAGGAAGCCAAATTGATGACCTGAAAAAGAACACTCCAAGTACCTCAAGATATTGTTATACACTACTCTTTCAAGCACCTTCGAAAGTATACACAATAGTGAAATAGGACGATAATTGCTGACTAAAGATTTATCGCCAGATTTATAAATAGGTGTAATCCAGTGAGTACGCCATTGGGATGGAATATTACCAGAGGACAGGCTAACTGCAAACAGGTGACAAATTGGCTTGAGTAGTGATAAACAGAGGCGTAGCCAGACCTTACCTGATGGTAGGGCACACCAATTTTTATAACACACTGCTAACTACCCACATACCTAAATGGTGATCATACGTGTGTTTATTAACATGTTTTTGAAAGTGCACAGCACTACTAGCTATAACTAGGTAATAGCATGAAACTAGTAGCTAACATACATAAACTATGCTACGAAGCATGTATAGAAAAATGTGACTATTGTGCATGGTTATCGATTGTGGGAATGCATTACGATGGTCACATGTATCACATAAGCTACGAGCAATATTTTCTTTTCACTGCATGATGCCAGCCACACCGACCTTCACGGAGAAACAACAGCTAGGTGCAGTCTTGACAATTCACAAACTGAAACTACGCCTGGCATCTTTTCGGCCACGGAACACATCTACACGGGTTTATTCACACTTTCACAGCCACATCATTTCCAGTGATTTAGTAGACAATAATGCTGTATCATTTAACTCTCAGCTGAATGGCCTTCTAACCACACTCGGTACGGGATATCCATCACTAAATGGCTTACAGCTGTCAGCTCACTTGGCTGGTATCACACAAAGCGGCACAATATAGGCTGCAAGTTCAGGCAGAAAACAAAAAGGCTTCGTTAAATCCAGAAACTTACTTGTATTATTACAACTGTGCTACTGGTATGCCTCGTGTATGCAGTGTGCACACTGCCTCCTCCATTTTGAAAAATTTAAAGCGTATCTCGTGAGCATCTTAACTTCGATTCTAATTGATTCGTACTTGATTACCATGCTGGATCTTGCGCTCGAAATCAATAATTCACATGAAATATAAAATGTGAAGTGTTCAATCGCTAGATTCAATACTTAGTTACAAAAATGGAGCGAAAATGCGACAGGATTGTGTTAGCACTGCTGGAGAAACCATGTACGGGTGTACGTCTGCTTTCTTTGTGTGTTCATCGAAGAACCACGTGAGTCTTGCTGACCTGGTGATGGTAGGGCCTGGGAAGTTGATGGTAGGGCACAGGCCCTAGTAGGCCCGGGTCTGGCTACGCCACTGGTGATAAAGCACAGCATTTGTAAACTAAAGGGCTGATGTTGTCAATACCGGGTGCTTTGATACCATCTAGAGAGCTGAGTATAGTGAGTACTTCAGACTCAGTGATTCAATGTCTTGTAATATTATGTACTGGTACTAGTAGACAATGCAGACTCACTGACTGGAGTAGTGATATCAGAGGAAAATACTGAATAGAAGTAATTGTTAAATAGTTGGGCTTTCTCTTGATCGTTACAAGCCTGTTGATTGTTGAGGAACATCTGAGTAGGGAAGTTATCATGTCCCTTTATGTTAGAGATGTACTGATAGATTTTGTTGTTGTGAGTATGAGCAAAATTGAATATAAGATTAGATTCATAGTCAGACTTGGCCTCGGCCATCGCTAGGTGTAGCTCACTTGCTATTTGTCAACTTTTGACTTGTTCAACTCAGTGGGATGTTTCTCATACTTTCTTTTCTGGGTACGCAAGCACTTGACTTTGTGTCGGATGAAGGAAGTGAACCATCTAGGTTGATTGATATTTTTGATGGGTACTTTGGGCACAAACATGTTAGTAGCATTGTGGGTAGCTGCCTTGAGTTGCTCCCAAATAAATTCAACGTCCCTCGAGTTAAAGATTTGACTAAGTTGTAGGAATACAGGTACTGGTTCATGTCTGCCCAGTTACTGTAGCTTGATAATAGTTGTACTTGTATTTGGGTAAATCAGATGCCTTGTTGTGGTGATGAACAATGGAAAAAGTAATTATGTGGTGATCTGAAGAAAGGTCAGGTGGCAGATTAGGGTGAACATCAATGTTTTGACAGTAATCAGAATTAGTTAAGATCACATCTAGAATGTTACCTGCTGTATGGGTCGGACTGTCTATTAACTGCATCAGATTAAGATCAAATACCATTTCTGCATAGGAATTGGAGATAGTGGAATAACCACTGTAGGTATTCCAGTCAACATCAGGGAGGTTTAGGTCTCCAATTAATAATAGATCTGTTGGATTGTCAAACAAGCGCAAGGAAGATAACAAAGATGTGTCACATTGATTCGTGCAGTTGGGGGTCTGTAAGTCAGGCAAATGACAAAGTTGAGGTTGTTAGTAGTAATTTCGGCTGAAAGAACCTCCAGGTCATTGGGGGAAGGTAGTTCTCAGAATGAAATTGAGTCTTTAAAAGCCAGTAACACTCCTCCTCCCCTCCCATTTCTGTCTTTTTGCAAAACATTGTAACCGCAAGGGAGTAGCTCGTTAGTGTAGATGTGCTTTGTCAGCCAAGTTTCAGTTATGGCAATTACATCATCAAAGTCATTTGAGTAGATGTAGGATTGAAAATTGTGAATTTGATTATTTAAGCTTCGAGCATTCCATAGTAAGAAGGAAAAATTACTGAGCAGTCAATTATTGATTTTAGAATGCGCGTCGTCAGATACGCTCTGATCCGTTACATCAGTGGAATCAGTTTGACCAGGGACATTGTTGGCTGCTGGCGGTGCAGTCTGATTAGAAGGACAGAGATATTGCAAACAGTTGTTGTGAACCTGGGTGTGTTTGTTGCCTTTGAGGTATAAAGTTAAGGATCGGATCTTAATGTCTGTTTTGTCAGTTCCTGCTTGTAGTAATTTCCATCGCTCACCAAGTAAGAGTGATTCTTGATGTCTGTCCTCTATTGTTTGATCTGGCTTGATAGTAATGCCTTGGGGTGCTAGGGCTCTATTGGCTAGTATGGTTGTAACATCTACAGCGCGGTTTAGTTTAAGAAGTATGGGATGAGGACGAGAGGACTGTGACAATTTATTGTAGCTTCCAAGGCGTAGGCAGTCTCGGATGGAGTGAGAATCAATATCAGCATTGAGTTCAGAAACAGCAGTTAGACAGTTTGCTAAATCGGACTTTTGTCGTTCATGTCTGGGAGTTGCTTTTGGACACTCCGCAACACCGTGGATGACAACATTAAATTTACGTTCACCAGGAAGAATCCCCCTCAAAGGAGGTTTTGTTTTAGGTTCAGTGGTTGTTGTAGGTGTTTGCTGAGTGGCTGTATGATTAATGGTGTCAGGTGATTCTGTTTCCATTGACTGTGGTAGTTGGGAAGCATTAGGATTAAGTGAAGCTTCTAGATTAGATATTTTGCTTGTCAATGTCTTTATTGTATCCTTTAGACTGTCAATTTCATTGTGTTGTTTAACTAATGTACAATATGAACACAAAAATGGAATAGTAGACTCAACAAGTTTATCGTAACCAATACGGGTAATCCCAGCACACATTCTATGGATCCAGCCCTGGCATTCCCCTTCGCAGAATAGTGCTTCATGACCATCCGTTTCTTCATCAGATTCTAGTATAGCTTTCTCACAAACCAGGCAGATATACGGAGAAATACAAAAATTTACTAGAATAATAATCGAAGTTTTGATTTATGATTCCAGAATCTTGGCAGCCTTGTACGAGATTATTATTATTATTATTATTATTACTAGCAGCGATGACATACAACCAAGTACAGTCATTACGAATCAATCACCAGCGAATTAGTTTTAGTCGCTGATATTAAAACCACAGGTCACAGTATAGCTATAGTTTCTGAGATCATATAGGCATAACAGTGCAGTAGGTTATAGATTATTTACACTCATGGTGTGTATTCTCGTCTATATAATAGAGCTAGTAATATTATATATATAGTAATTCACATCAGATACACATGAATCATTACTGATAAAATTCAGAGAATACATGCATAGCTTACAACTGAATCAGACTATAGGGCTAGTTGGTAATAAAGTATATAGCTGCTATATAATATTGTATTTATTTAGCCAATACAAACTAACTTACCACAAAGGTCGTTTGGCATGGCTTCTCAGCCACTGCTAATTTGCCTGCTGAAGCCATTAACCAACGCGGAAGCGCTTCACACAAATTGAACCACACTAGCACACAATACTATTGCTATACACTACAACCAAAACATTAAACTTACCTTTGTGCAGGTTCACTCACGTCACGCCGATATTATACGGAGTCATCCGAAACTCCACATGGTCACTTGGAATAGGCGTTTATTAGAATTTTAGCGATTTTACAAAGAGAGGGAGTTGAGCAAAACCCTATATATTAAATGAACGCCATTGAATAAGGACCCGATTAAAGGTTAGTATATGCATCTAGAGTGCGTAGTTTCACTGTTTTTTATAAATTACCTAATACTTAATTACCTAAGACTTATATACGCCCATTTTTGACGTCACATTTAACCGCAATTTTTATTATGCTTAGTACTTGGTTGATAATTATTATTATTAATTTTGTCAAATGACAGGGTCACACAAAAGGACAAGCCTGCAAACGTGCTCCCCTACATACATAACTACACACAACTACAACATACATACATACATACATACATACATACATACATACATACATACATACGTACACAAATAAGTAAATTATTAATCATACAATAACAAATAACTACAATCATAAATTACAAAACTAGTATAGTTACAAACACACAACTACACACAATAAAGCACTACAAGAGTCAAAAGAGAAAACGACACAGGGTGGAGCGGAATGAGCCGGACTGTTCAATCTTAAGTAATAGCGTTCCATAAAAAAGGACTGTTTACAAAAAAAGAGTAACGATAACAGTTGATAGATGATGAAACAGGTCGAATAGTGAGAGGATGAGACCGAGTGGAAGCACTGGAAAACTGAAAGTATTTAGTAAAATTTCCATAATGAAGAATCTCATGAAGTTGACAAATGGAAAAATAAATGACGTTGGTGGATACAAGGCCATTTCAGTTCTTGTAAACAATCATCTGAGGACTTACTCCAACAATAAGAAGATTTGGAATCGTGTCGGACCCCCGGCCATTGTACAGCTTCGTGTACAGCGAAGGTGTCATACCGAGTCATACACATGCATTCACGTACTGCCAGTAAATTTTTAAGTAGCTAACTGTTAGTTTACGATCACTGTAATAAATGCTATAAGTAGTACCTTTCAATGGATCGGTGTAAGGTAGGGCTGACAATACAACTGCAGAAGACGAAACAGAAGCAAAAAATGGGCGAATCAACTTGGTGTTTCCATATAAGGGAGTCACGTGGTGTTCACTGTGCGCGCTTTATACAAGGTAAGCGCCTCTATATATTATTTTTGAAGTCTTCTACAATATAAAGCTGAAAAGCCGTCCGTCTCTCTGTTTGTCCGCATTTTGCTGTCGGGTCTACATCTGTCATATCTGCATGGATGCATGCCGAAAAGCTGTCAGCAGCAAAAGATTTCCTCAGATGTCGACATGGATACGAGAAACATATGATTGTGGGTTTAAATTTATTTAAGTGTGAGTGTATAATGGCTTGGAAAAAAAGGCAACCGCCTTGATTTTAAATATATATCAGTGATTATAAAGTAAGTTTCTTGTACTTTTAAGCTACAAGTGTTAGTTTATAACACAGTGTAAACTAAACTGAATATCCTATTGTTTCGGAATTATTCTCAATTCTTTTTTCATCCGATTATTCCCAAAATTATTCCAGCATAATAGACGCATGCCTAGTTATGCGTCAAGTAAGGATTTGCGCAATCCATGGATTGTCCGGCGCTAAGTAATGATCGATGGTTTGTGCAACAATTATATACGTATAGCTAGCTAGCTAGCTAGCTATGTACGTAGCTCATAACGTAGCTATATACGTATATGCGCGTGTTTATATAGCTACGTACGTAGGTAGCTATATAGCTACAGTTATTAGCTAAAAATGAAGCTATACCTGCGTATAGGTGTTGCTATTAGCTATATAGGAAACTTTATAGCTATCGCTATCGTGCAGCTGCCTGTACGCCGTGTCATTAATTAACTAACCTTGTACACGCGGACGATAGAGTGCTTGAAAAAACCCCGTATATCCTTTGAAAGATACTTCTTTGATACTGGCCCTTCCTCAGATATCTCTCCACAAGCGCTACTGCTGCTACTGTGACGTTTCGCGGACATCACGGTGTATTGTATAATTAGCGCATCTTAATAATTATAAGCGCCTCTATAATAATTATTAAGTGCCACCAGCGGTAATTTAGCGTTTATTCTGAAGGGGGGGTCATCTGAGCCCTATGACCTCCCCCTGGATCCGCCCCTGTTTAAAGGCAAAGTATAGGTATAGGCATATACGTATAGGTATATGCATATATAGGAGACCAGGTAGGCATAGTTTACGTTAGCTATAAGCATAGGCATACAGAGACTACGCAGGCATAAAAGACTTGAGCATAGGCACAGGAGACTTATAGTATAGCCAGGCATAGGAGGCTTAGGAGACTTGGTAGGCATATAGGAGACTAGGTATAGGCATAGGAGACTCAGCCAGTATAGTTATAGACAGGTTAGCGGACTATAGGGAGTGTATTTACACTGTAGCTACACCTGCAGGATAGAGCAAGTACATTTACAATACTAAGGCGATTGTGTGGAGCAGTTGACTACATAGCTATAAGCTTAAGATCTATGCTTAGCATGCCATGCACACCTGCCACCTGCACAATAGGTTGACTATATAGGTAGGCCGCATAGAAGACTATTATATCATGTACCCCTATAGGCATATAGGAACTAGGTAGCTATGCATATAGGCATAGGAGACTATAGCTACCATGCACAGCATGCATTTAGCTACCCTGCACGATAGGGCAATTATAAGCATAGGCATACAGAGATTACGCAGGCATGAGAGACTAAGTATAGGCACAGGAGACTTGCTATATAGGCATAGGAGGCTTAGGGGACTAGGTAGTCATAGCTAGGAGACTTAGCTGGTAGTTAAGCAGACAGGTTAGTGGACTATAGGGAGTGCATTTAGCTACACCTGCAGGATAGAGCAGGTACATTTAAAACAATAGGGTGATTGTGTGGAGCAGTTGAATAAGCTTAAGATCTATGCTTAGCATGCCATGCACACCTGCTACCTGCACGATAGGTTGACTATAGGTAGGCCGCATAGAAGACTGTTATCATGTAGGCATAGGAACTAGGTAGCTATATATAGGCATGGGAGACTATAGCTACCATGCACAGTATGCATTTAGCTATACCTGCACGATAGGGCAGGTACATTTGCTAGTACTATATATAGGAATACCATAGGGTGACTTATTTTTGAGGATATAAAATTTCGTGGATTTAAAAAATTGAAATTTTTGTGGATAAATTTCAAGGATACAAGTGTTAAGTATTATAGCAAACAGTTGGAACAAAACTTTTCGAAGATTGATATTTTTGACTCTAAATTTCTGCGAATTCCTCGAAAATTTTTATCCTTGAAAATAATTTGCCCTACGGTACGTATATAGACTACAGTATGTGTACACATGATGTATGCACACTACAGCAGCTGGCCATGCATGGTAATATTTCTATTGTTCTATACTTCATGTATGCAGCCATTGCCTATACACTGATCATAATTTGACTGTATATCATTTGGGATTACCCTAGTGTGTCCGCATTACAGAGTTAAGTTGTCCTGATATCTTGACACCTCTCTAACTTTCATGCAGTTCCTTGTAACTAAAACACCATTTGTTATGCTACTCATATGCAAATCCAATGTATGTACGTCGTATGGTATACAAATGTTATTATAAAGACCGCAGGATAATTGTAAATACAAAATTCTAACTAAAATTATAACAGCTTAAAAGGTTATAAATGAAGCAAGTCAGTAAGAAAACACCTGAATCCTTTTGTTGATATGATCACTGACATACACGTTACCGTTAGCACTGATAGCTATTCCATAAGGATGTTGAAATTGACCAACAACTGATCCTTGAGATCCAAAGCAATGCATAAAATTACCATTTTTGTCCAAGACTGACACACGATGATTGTTAGTGTCAGCTACTAAGATGAAGCCATACAAATCAACAGCAACACCATAAGGACAACAGAATTGACCCCTACCAGTTCCACGTGTACCAAACTTTCCCACATAATCACCATCCAGTGTAAATGTGTATATGCAATGATGAGCCCAGTCAGCAACAAGTAATTGATTGTTACCATTAAGTGTTACATCATAGGGATCACTCAGTTGTCCTGACCCAATAGTGTGGTGAAATTTACCATCAGTTTGAAATACTGAAATACGATAATTGTTACAGTCAGCAACATACACTTTGTGATTATGTACAGCAAGTCCTCTAGGATTCTTCAGTTTTCCATCCTCAGACCCTTCACCTCCAAACTGGAGTAAATATTTACCATCAATAGTAAACTTTTGTACCCTTTTGTTATTACTATCAACAACATACAGGTGATCATCACTATCAAATGCAACTCCTGCAGGAAATTTGAATTGACCATTGCCAGAGCCATTGCAACCAATCTTCCTAACCAATTGATCCTCACCATCAAATATGTACACACACTTGTTGGAGGAGTCAGATACTGCCCACATGCCATTTTTACCAAATGCAATACCCCAGGGATGACCCATCTTACCATCATTGTTCAATATTTTGCTGGGCTTGTTTACTGATGTATAATCTCTAACCATGACACTGTAGGGGCTTCCTTTAATCTGCTGTCCATTGACAAACACTGACAACTTCACCTCTCCAACTTGCTGAGGTACAAAAGAAGCCATATAGCTACCATCATTATTATTATCCCTAACTTGTGTTATGTCATTGACTCTTACCAACTGAACACTCACTTGACTACCTCCTCTGGAACAACGATCTCCATTGTTCAGTTTGGTGATAATGGTAACTTTTGTCTCCTTGCCTTTAATGATGTATTTTGGAAGTTCAACTACTTCACAATTGTGAGGATCTACTGATGAGCAGAGCAAACCAAATTGTGGGAGGGCTTGTTTGATAGGTACAAACTTCATTGTGGCTTGTTGTACTGGTGGAATATTTACTTTTTTATATTTGTCAGTTATTTGCTGCATACGATCAATCACTTGTTTCTTTACAGACAACACTTCTTGGTCAGAACTCTTCTCCACAGCATCATTCAGTTCCTTCATGCTCGCCACTTCTGCTTGTGCATACTCTACTTCTTCTAGTTGTGTTGTAACTGCTTTCTCCTTCTGTGACACTGTGCCACGTACTTGTTGTTTCAATTGTTCTTTCTGTTCCATCAGCTTTTGGATCACTCCATCATAATGTTGATCAATCTTCTTATTCACATCATCACCTTGTTGTCTAATCTTCTTCCTCATCTTCTCAATATTATCATGAGTGTCAGACAGATCTCTAATCATTTCTTCTACAGGAGCAGTCGTCTTCTTCAACTCTTGCCTGTGCTTATTGACCATCTTCTTCACGGTGTCATGATTGTGGCCATTATGATCCTTCACTGTACAATACAGACACACCAGTTGATCACATGTCTCACAGTAGAATAACAGCTCTATGTCATGTTCCCTGCACATCATGACTTTTGGCTTTGGTTGAATGGCGACATCTTTCTTGGACCTCAGTTCAGTTAATGGAACAATGCCATGACCATGAGATCTGATGCTACGCTTGTGACACTCATTACAAACATGACATAAGAACATCGTACAATCAGGACAGAAAGCCACTACCGGATCTTCTCCACCACACTCGTCACATTTCACTTCTGCCTCACCTTCTACTTTACGCTTAAGGATGAACTCATCCACCAGACGATTGATGAAGAAGTTGTTGTCCAAATCCTTCACTCCTCCTGGAGGAACATTCGCTTCCTGCCTGCATTCAGGACAAATGATCTTAGACTGCACCTGCATCTTCTCCAGACAATGTTCACAGTAGGAATGATGACAAGGCAGATATTTGGGATTCTTGAACAACTGATAACACACTGGACAACTGAGATTGTCAGTAGCCATCTTTACATCTTTAGCAGCCATCATCAAATGTGTACTTGTAGATCACTGAGTAATAGAACACCACGTCACAATTTAACTAGCTACATAGCTAGCTACTAGCTAGATAATTTCAAACAATCCACTACTGTCTGAATAGCTATGCCAATGAATATACTTTAATAGCCGATAGCTTCCAGCCAGTTAAGCCACAATGCCACACACCTAATATTATATTCGAATAGGTATAGCCCCGCCCAATTTTTCCGCAACTAATTTTATGATCATGCATGATAGAATTATCCATACAAAACAGCTACATATATACAGGGAACCTTTACATATGCAGACAAATACGATAAAACTAAACTGACTGAAACCCCTTGTCATAGTTAACATCGCATTATATAGTTTATAGCAGGGCGATCGGCGCTAGTAGTCTGGCGTAGCCGACCCTTTAAAAAATAAAAGGGTCTGGTGATCCTAGCATTGTGCACTTGTGCAAGAGGAATGTAATTATAGAACGCAAACTCGATACGTATTTAATGACGTATAATATCGATATTTTAACATGGCGTCTGTAACAGTGATTTGTACCGGTTGTGGAAGCGATATTTCAGATGCGAAAGGGAAAAGATTGCTGTCTACCGATGCAGAAAAACTGGCAGCCTGTGTGTAATAATCATTGTTTATTTATCACATATATTATGTAACCATGCATTGTCTCAACCATAGTACCTGCATGGTCTTTCATAATTGATGTAAGCGGTGTTATTACAGCAACAATTGAGAGTGTAGAACCAAAGATCTTATCAAATACGCCAGGCAAACAAGCATAGCAGAGGCTTTTACCGTAGCCAGTAGGGAATATGGCAAAAACATCCTTTCCCATGACAAACTCTTTGATTACGGCCTTTTGCTCTGATTTCAAGGAATAGCAACCCAACGAGCTTACCACGCAATCACTAGTCGAATCAACTTCGTACGAAGAAGCCATTACTATCCCGTAATCGATACGTAAAAACGAAAAATAGCATCCTCAAATTTCAATAATTACTTGAGAAGCGATTTGATTGGATGCACCAGTTTTCGGTAACTCAACACAAGTACGTGCTGTTAGATTCACCAGACCCTTGGATCAGCGCGCGCCTTTGGCGCGCGCGATCTATTCCAAGGGTCGGCCACGCCAGACTAGGGTGCTAGTATCACTATACGCGCCCTTCTATAGTCTATGTTTATACTAAAAGAATACCTTCCAGGCTAATCGGAGTAGGTTGAGCTGATATCGCAACAGAATCCGAAAAATTGGCGAAACGATCAAGGTATTTCCATATAAGGGAATCATGTGACACGATTCGATGACCACAATTGTTTGTTGCGCGCTTCACCAAGGCAAGCGCATGAAGAAATGAAAATTGTAGTTGTGTATTCAGAGCTGGAGTGTTGTGCAGTGAGGACGACTCTCGCTTAATATTGGTGGTCTCGTGATCTAATGATCGTTCAACCTATGTTTCATACTGCAGAGTGGTGGAATAGGTTTGTGATACACTTTAATTACACATGCATGAACCATAGATAGTAAGCTCTCTACTATCTATGCATGAACACACTGTACAAGTATATTGTTATGGTACTTTTAGATTAGAGGTAACACTCTACACAATGGTAACATCACAAGTGTTCATGTGTAAGCAGGGAATTTTATTCGAGGGGGAGAAATGGTGACTGGGGCCATAGTTGCTGTGACAAATTGAGAGATTTTCAAGAATATAGATGGGGCAAGAGTTTAACTGACTGTTGAGTGAAGCTGCTGACTACCGTACAATGGGAAACTTTGATGAATCCTCACTTCAACAGCTTTGACAAAGTAAACTTTGATGATTTGCTTGACATCACTAAGTGCATCCATCTTATATTGAGTGTATTGATTGGTTAAAGTTTGGCAAAGTCACTCTGATTCGTCAAAGTTTCCTGTTGTATGGTATTTATCATTGAGACCTAACTCATCATTTACAAGTTCCTGACATCAGTGCGGTAAAAATATATGCTTTATTATTAGCTTAAGTGATCAATTATTGATCATGTTTTGACTAACTGCTGTAGCATGACAATTATCCATCATACTGACTTCCAGTTTTCACCAATCGACAGCCGATTCTTTGGTGTCTTTGCAATATTCATCTTTGTGATGTAATTAGTTTTCCATGACATGCAAAAGGGTATGAGATGTTGGCAGTCAATTATCGGACATATGTACCAATTATCGGACGCTGTACTATTTTAGTACGTATCAATTATCGGACAGCCATGAAATATTGTGGCATAGTTTCTTATGGATCCTTTAGATATTTTTGCAGAATGTAAGAGATGTACATGTCATGAAACCTTGTCCGATAATTGACCAGCAGTACAAGTTTTGTTACGATGGAGTGTCTTTGTACAAAGCACATGGTGAACTAGGAGTAGCGATGAGTTGTATTATTGATTTGATGTATTTTGGTCAAACCCAGATCTGTTTTCACTTGTATTCTACGTATCTACGTATGTTCATGACCAATCATGCAAACATACATACATAGTACATACCTTGTATTATATGTATGTTTCTGAATTATTTTTGTGAGTTTCTGAATGAACCTGTGTGCTTTCTCTATTATTGGTGTGTACCTCAGAGGTGCATTCAGAGAGGGAAACTCTTAATCATAGTGATGGATCTTGTAAGAATGTGGTCTGGGAGTTCCTCAAAGCTATAAGGTGTTTATATTTATAATACCATAATCACAGGTACTGTAAGATTTAAAGATCTTTAAGGAAATACAAGAGCTTTTACTTGAAGCTTAAAAGGACTAGCCAAAGTAGTGTATAGGTATAATGGATAAATTCCATTGTAATAAGAAAGGTTCGTACTGCAGAGGTGAATATCGGTTTTCAAAATTAACCAATCAAATGTCAGATCAACTTGATGCTTGATCTGACATGTACCAGTCAATCAGCTAATAATACTATTGACCTCAAACAATTCAGTTTACACTATTGTATAAGTTAGTCCCTCCTAGCTTGTTTATCTCCTAGCAACAACCAATTGTTTTGTGTTAGCTACAATAATATTGGTACAGGTATTTGTGTTCAAAGTGCTTTGATAGCAACGCCAATCTATTGTATGTTTTATTAGAGTGTTTCAGTAAAATCTCTGAAGATATATGTAGCATAAAAGTGAGGGGCATAGGAAACAGAGCATGAAATAACAGTTGGACATCTGAACATTTCTGACAACTTTTGGTGTTGACCTGTACAATTCCCACTTTGATCTGACATATGTCCGAGCCAAAATTTAATGCTATAGCATAAGTTTCTACTAATGTCAGATCATTTTTTGATAAATGTCAGAACAAATTGTATGTTGTACTGACATGTGTCTGAGCACTTGCAGTCCTTATTTAAAGCTCTGGGAAGCTACTGAAAGTTAGGGGGGCCACTTAGCTAAACTCAAGTGATTTTCTATTGCAAAAATTAAATTCCTATGGAAGGTCTTAAATTTATTTGGATGCATGGTCCCATGGCCCCCTACTATGCCACCCATGGTAAAAGTAGCTGCTTGAAATGATCTCAGAATGTAAAAGTGTTCACTAAATAATTATTTCAAAAGGTTGTTGTAATAGTATAATTATTAGTTCTACTAGCATTGTAAGATGGCATGCCAACGGAACCTGCGTACGTAAGTTTTTATTAATGCTTGTTTATTTTCTAGCATCACTTGTTGTTACAAAACTGAAGGTGGATGTTGACGATATAATAATATTTTAGTAGGTTTGCTGTGAATTATCACATCCATAGAAGTTTCCTGTCACTGTAAGTAAACCCTGCGATTTAAGTAAGCACTTCAATTATTTTGTCTACGTAGGTTTGTGGAGACATTCATGGACAGTTTTATGATTTAAAGGAACTATTCAAGGTGAACACAACTTTCTCCTAATACGACAATTTATTATTTTGTTGTATCCAGGTTGGAGGAGATGTGCCGGATACAAATTATCTCTTCCTGGGGGATTTTGTTGACAGAGGGTTTTACAGTGTGGAGACATTTTTATTGCTACTAGCACTAAAGGTTAGTGCTGTACGTATCTTTAAGAAATGCTGATGTTTCATCTGTAATGTATCATATCTGGTATATTAAAGGTGAAATATCCGGACAGAATAATACTGATACGTGGTAACCATGAGAGCAGGCAGATCACTCAGGTAAGGTATTTTGTAAAGAAGTCATTTAGTACACACAAATGTGAAATATCCTAAATAATTCAGAAATTAGCACTAATTATAAATATTTACTTCAGGTGCACAATTTTTAATTTTGCAGAGTACAGGAATATTTTACAGCATCTTTACTTTACGGTACTACGGTATTCAAAAAATTAGACGGTATCAGAACACAATATTCACATTTAGCAAACTTCTCAACAGCAGCATGCTACATTAAATAAAAATTAATTTTGCATGCATTATAATCATTATTTATATCGGCTCTCTGTGTAATTAGTTGTAGTGTTTGATAATCACCACGTGTAACCGTCACTATAAGTGCGCCATATTATATTCTTAATCACATGATACAGTATGACATAATCAATACTTAATTACACTATATTGTCTGTTACATCTCCTCCCCCTTTAATCAAGTTCTTCAATCAGTCTTGCGGGGCGCTTATGCACGAACTCAGCAACACCGCCCGTTTCTTGGCTGCTGTTGTTATGTCATTTGCCACAAAGTAGCTTTCCAGCTGCTCCATATACGCCTCCCAATCTTCCGAAATACCCGAAAACTCTGTAATAGTACCATGGTGACTCGCCATCGTATCCTCGTCGCCAAATGTAGTGTTTGATAATCACCACGTGTAACCGTCACTATAAGTGCGCCATATTATATTCTTAATCACATGATACAGTATGACATAATCAATACTTAATTACACTATATTGTCTGTTACATTAGTGATACATTTATAAACATTGGTAGTGGATATATTGCTGATGCAATAATCATTGCACCTTTGCACCACTCTATAAGCTTAGCATACAACTTGTTGTTTGTGTTACAGATTCATACAATAGATAGGAAACAAGAAGTTCCTCATGATGGTCCAATGTGTAACCTGCTGTGGTCTGATCCTGAGGGTAAGCCATCCATCTAGTAGCCTGCAGTGTAATTGTGTTGATTGTGTTTGATTACAGATATCCAGGGATGGGGTGTGAGACTCAGAAGAGCTGGCTTCTTATGTGGTCAGGATGTTGTAGCACAGGTAATCCTATGAGTGTGTATCTCAATTATGTGTCATAAGGCAACATCATTGTTTTGTTCATCACTATTTGTTTCTCCCTGTACAGTTCAATTCACAGAAGAACATTGATATGATCTGTAGAGATCACCAGCTGGTGATGGAGGGCTATAAATGGCATTTTAGTAATTCAGTGTTGACTGTATGGTCAGCTCCCAACTACTGCTATCAGTATGTATGATGTAGTGTGATGTCATGTGACATGTGTGTGTGTGTTTGTGTTTGCATGTGTGTTTGTGTGTGTGTGTGTGTGTGTCAGGGAGTCAGAAGCTATTTGGCTTTGGTCAGGCAGATATTTGTGGTGAAAGTGTTTGGGGGCTCAAGATGAGTTAGTGAAATATCAGATAGTGTGCAAAGCACACTCAGCATGCTCCTACTAGGGGGGTCTGGGGGCATGCCCCCCCAGGAATTTTAAAATAGATGTTCTGAGATTGCATCTGAGAGCATTTTCGTCAAATAAATACATTTATTGTTTTTGTACAGTATACTCATGCATATAGTTATATTTTGTACATGTAGTACTGCTTCTTTCCAATAAGTAAATCCTGCACTGATGAAGGCAGGATCCCTTTTTGTGCTGGCTAGGAATTTCCTTTCAAATTCTGCCACCATACACACATGACAAAATGCGGAATCCGATGAAACGTCATAATGGAGCCAGTGATACGTGTCGCACCACTCTCCACGAAAAGATCGACGGTCCTTTCCTTGTGAGCCAAAGCTTCTTTTCGGAAATTTAAAGGTTGGAATTTCTCGGGAGGACGATTGACTTGGGCTAGACTGCTCGTTAGATCGCCCATTATTGTGGCTAGAGGTCTCTTTTACTCCTCTAGTTTTTGCCACAACTAGGGGTATGGGTAGGGAGGCGTCCATTTTTTATCGCAGACTTGCTGACCTGCTGTCCCACAGGAACAATGTGACTTATAATACCTGAAATGCACACTGTCATTTTTTTGCTGCGATCTGCCGCAGTGTGCATTCGTGGCAGTCGATCCATCTCTTATCGATCACCTGATAGTTCTCCTGAGGTGGGCCTGGCTGCCTGTCCCAGGGACCACTAGACATCTATGCACCTAGCTACACAGTTTTTAAACAGTTGTCCAGCACTAACACTTCATGCTGGGGGTGGTGGCAAGGGCGTTACATCTAGCCCGGGAAAAAAATAAAAAAATAAAATAAAAATTATGTGCGAGATGATTGAACAGGCACTTGAAATAATACGCACGAAATTTTTATTTTTAACAAGCTCTCAGTGCTAATTTTTATAGGCTGTAGAAAATATTGATCCGGCAATTGCCGGACCTGCTGGACCTACTCTGACGCCACTGTGTGTGTGTGTGTGTGTGTGTTTGTGTGTGTTTGTGTGTGTGTGTGTGTTTGTGTGTGTGCGTGCGTGCATGCATGCATGGTGCTGTATAAATGTAGATGTGATTTGTACAAAGATATAATGGGACAATGGGAGCAAAGTAGTGTCTTAGTGCAAAGCACATGGTAAACTGGGTCTTTTTCCTAATAGGCTAGCCAAAGTAGTGGAAGTGTGGAGGATGCAATAGATTTCTCCTAGTCCTGCACTGTCACACCTTTGTATACAACTATTGAATTTCAACATGTGTTTGTGCATGCAATCTAATCCAATGATGTGTTGGCATGAGACTATAGCTACTTCTCTAATTGATGCATTCCATATGCTCTTGTACTCATGATAGCCTTGAATGTGTAGCTGTCATAATATACCAAACTTTGATGTGTCATAATTATAATCAAAGAAGCACTGCTAAATTTAATTATGTTGGGCTTATGAATATTAGTACTACTCTTCAAATGTCAAATTTGATTTGCCAAGTTGACATATTACCAAATATGTATATTTTCCTGTCACATTTCAGCTTATACAGATATGTTTTTGTAAAATGTCCTAAATCACATCTTTTTGTTCAATCTCATATGTTATGTACGTATGTACGTATGTCTTATTGTTCAAACACATAATATTGCAGCTAATACATTAGCCTATCGATTACCCATAAATCTTTAATAAACAATTGTATGTATGTATGTATGTATGTATGTATGTATGTATGTATGTATGTATGTATGTATGTTACATATTAAGAATGTTAAATGAAAATCAACAACCTAATGTGATTGGTAAGAAACAAGGACATGGTATAGTGAATAAATTCCATTGTAATAAAAAAGGTTCATACTGCAGAAGTGATTATCAGTTTTTAAAAGTAGCCAATCAAATGTCAGATCAACTTGATGCTTGATCTGACATGCACCAGTCAATCAGCTAATAACACTATTGACCTCAAACAATTCAGTTTACACTATGGTATCTTGCAGGTAGCTCTACGTAGGTATGTAGCTTTATGCATGAACATGTCTCCGCAGTTATATATACGAACACACGTGTAATTGTATAATTTTATCATACAGGTTTTTGAAACAGTATAGAAACCCAAAGAAGGAGGCTCATATAAAAAAAGTTTAATCACAGGCCACACCAGTATACTGCTATTTGAGGGAGGAATATAAACAAATAAGGTTACTGAATCATTGCAGAACTTCACAGGTAGCTATAACATACGTAGTATAGCTAATGTTTAGCTTGGTAGCTAAATAAGGAGATGAGTGGGATAATTATACCATTGTAATCAACTGCTCTATACTGACAACTGTAACCATTGTTGTGAGCTAGTAGACATTATAAAACTAGACTAGTAGTAGTCCTTATAGAAGAACTGTACGAGCGTCCCTTAAGATTGTTCTTATACAGCTTCCTAGTTTACCTTATACTGTACTCTAGGAGTCTTCTAGTTTTTCTGTCTTCTTTTGGGCAACAGTATTATGAGCAGTTCTATTGCAAAACTATCATTTCAATATTATCTATATTGTTATATTTTTCTATAATGTTTCACAACAATTGGGTATGCTTTTTGCACTTCCTAAATGGCATTAACACAATCCATTATACAAACATTGACATTGTTGCCCTTGCAAATGGCTGACTTTCAGATGCTCATGTGGTTAGTGGAGCTTGTGCAGTTCCTCTACTTTGACTTTGGCAGATTGGTTACTTTGCAGTGGATTGTGAAGGCAAATTTGGCAACTAACGCAGTGTGTGTTTTATTAGAGTGTTTCAGTAAAAATCTGTTTGGAGTCTTCTTGAAACAACTGCTTGAAATGATTTCATAATGTAAAACTGTTCACTAAATATTTTAAAAGGTTGTTTGCAGTAGTATAATTATTATTTCTAGCATATTAAGATGGCATGTCAAATTACCTACGTATGAAGCAGTTTTTATTAAATGCTTATTTTATTTCCCATGCAGTACTGCTTGTACGAAGTGAAATTAAAATGTTAATGTTAAACTTCAGTAGATTTGCTGTGAATTACACTAAGGCAAGGTAAGTTGTGTCATATGATAAAAGAATGAGCTTTTAAGCTTTTCATACTTACAGAAAAGAGTAATGTACAGTGAGTAGAGTTTCCTGTCACTGTAAGTAAACCATTGGCGATTCTTAAGGTACAGCATGATTGTCTAGGTTTGTGGAGACATCCATGGACAGTTTTATGATTTAAAGGAACTATTCAAAGTGAAAACTATTTGCTCATAGTGCGACAATTTATTATTAGTTATATCCAGGTTGGAGGTGATGTGCCGGATACAAATTATCTCTTCCTGGGGAGTTTACAGGCAGTTTTACAGTTTGGAGACATTTTTATTGCTGCTAGCACTGAAGGTTAGTGCTGTATATCTTTAAGAATTGTTGATGTTTCATCTGTAATGTATCATATCTAGTATATTAAAGGTGAGATATCCGAACAGAATAACACTGATACGTGGTAACCATGAGAGCAGGCAGATCACTCAGGTAGCTAAGGCATTTTATAAAGAAGTCATTTTTAATTTGTAGTTAGACTGAAAATGTGGAACATCCTAAATAATTCATAATAGATGGATGGGTGTTATTATTGTGGGCAACTGGCAATTGTGAAGGATGGTTTATTCGACATTCCGGCATACGTGGCTACTTCAATCAGTGTGACGCATTCCTGTCTCGAGTGAGTACGGTACAGATTTAATGCAACGTCGCACTCGCGAGTAGTAGCTACACTCCCAAGTGTGAGTGGTGATGCTCGCGTGTGCGAGTAGCTACGCTCGCGTGTGTGAGTGCAAACACTCGCGAGTGCTTCACGAGTAGCTATATGTACCAATAGCAAGTACAAGACAAAAGTATGCCGATATATGCCGCACTCACCACTTCGACTTACAAGTTCATGCGCCGATATTTTATAGGTGCCACGCCCACTTTATAAACTGTATAGCTTCGTGTTGCTACTTCGATACAAGCTTTATGCGCTTGATATTCGGTATGCGTCACGCCCACTTTTGACGAAAGCTCTCTATTTTACAGTTACTTTATGCTGAAGCACTTTGTTTTGCTACTGGAATAGAGTGAAGCTATTACACGGCTTAAAACTGATTCCTGTGCACTATTTCGCTTGCAATTTCACCCGCACTCGCGAGTTGTTGCGCTTGCACACACCGGCACGCGCGATTGCGACGTTGCATTAAATCTATACCGTAATCTCAAAAGTGTACAGCTATGTAGCTTTTTAAGGCTCTCAATATATTTATTTTCTTACGTGGCAGTGTCTGGCTTTGCCAAAGAATTGTATTAAGCTTGGTAGTCAACAAACGATCTTTGTTACTGCTCGATCTGATTGCTTCCCGCACTTCTCTGTTAGCTTATAATTAAACTATCAAACAACATCCAAACACACAGTGATGGTTTAACACATACGTACATATGCAGAATGTGTGCAACTCCACAGCTTTAAATTAGGACTGAAAGATGCTTGGACACATGTCAGTAGCTACGTACACTGTTAAAACTGTAGTATGGAATCCATACTAACATGGTATGTATTTCATACCAAATCCTGTCATACCGACTCATATCACTGGTATAAAATATTTTGGTATGCAGTACATACCTTTTGTGGGTGACAGGGTATGCATGTTATACCAATTTAATAAACGCCTAAGAAAATATATCAGTAAGCGTATATTTAGGATAAGCGCCGCAATAAGTTTTCTACCAAACAGTGTGTTAAACAATTCCACAGGTTTTGCGTTTGTTTCTGAGGCTTAGACCACTGAAAGCAAGGCTATTAACATGAGGGGGGTGTTGTTTGTAGCTAAATATCGAGCGCCTCGTAGTTATGTTATAATCCTACGGCATACATTAGTTACGTACTAACCGAATGTAACACATGTTTACTAGGCGATTATTGTGCAATGTCACTTAATACACAACGAATTTATTAATAGCGTGCCTTAAATAGAAAAAACGTATGCATAGTAATGCAGCTTAGCAACGATGACGCAAAACGTTAATTACCATGGTAATTCCCTTGAAAAGAATGGATACCGGTTCGTGTTATACTCTTACCTGGACTGTTATAAAGACATGAGTACAGTAAAAACATGCGTACTATGCTTCATAATGCGGAACTTTCCCTCTAGCCTACTGTACCAGCGAAATTTAAAACTGTTTAGTCACCAGTATTAAATCTTATGCCATATTCACTGATGTGCAGCGGAAAGAAAGGCAGTTACAACCCGTTTTGTTCAGCAAAGGTTAACAACTCTGAACGGGTAAAGTTGAATTTGGTGATACCTTAGTCTTGTATCATTCACTGATGAGCAGTAAAACAAATGCAGTTACAACCTGTTGCAAGTGTTTTTGCTGAGTTAACAAGTCGGGACTATGCAACAATAATGGTGTGACTACTTGATGTGTAGCATCAGTTGGCCGAGGAGTTGAAAGCTGAAAGTAAAGAGTTATTATGCTTTTCATGACTTAAATATGCTGTTACAGGGCTGAGTTGCTACCGAGATGAGTTTGCTATATGCCAAATTGAGCTATCATAGCCAGCAAGTTTGACCGGTATGTTATCATATTTCATATTCTGTATGTTAGAAGTGATTATTAAATTTATAGCAAATTGCTATGGAGCAAGTGAGGGACTAGCTAATGACATATGCAGAAACAACACTTCATGGACTCCATCTAAAACTAGCAAAGGTAAATACATAGGTTGCAATTGTATGGTTAACGTCTTACAGATTTTTTATAATTTTCATAGAGACAGCATCCTGTTATGTAATACAGGTATGTTTTATTTCTCATGCTTTTTGTTGGTAGTCCAGCGAATTCTCATGTCTCCCCTTAGGCCTCTGCAGTGCCCCATGGACCTCTACAAAGCTCCTGCGCCCTGTAATGGCCCACTTGCATTTCCAGAGGCTGAGAAACATCATATTATCTTGATGATATACTGATCATGCTTCAGGCCAAGGAGTCTGCTATAGGAGGTAGGAAAGACATCCAACCTGTTGGAGGCGCTGCATGGGATTCACAATAAACCATCCAAAATCACAGGTAACATATTTGCACCAGATACAGTTCCTAGTGTTGTTTTCCCAACAGATAATCAACCACCATTCTCAACTGCCTCCAATTGTATAGGATATACGTGCATACAGATACAGGTATTTTTGTTATGCTTTGGATGTGTATGTTGGTAATGCCACTATATCCTTTGCAGGACATATTCTTCCATCTTTAATTACAACTGACTGCTGTAAAAAACAGAAACAAACAATGTGTATTATATTTTATTTACAAATTGATCAAATCATTAATAATTAATGTAAATATTATTTAAATATTAAATAAAAAATTAAGTATGCATATCATACTTAAATTGGGTATGTAATCCATACTTTTTATGTGGTGGTATGTAGTGCATACCCAAAATTGGAATGCTCAGTGTGAGTCGGGAAATCACACCCTTTTGGTATGGAATTCATACTTTTGTTTTAACAGTGTATGTCTTATTGTTCAAACACGTGATATTGCAGCTAATACATTAGCCAATCGATTACCCATACATCTCTAATAAACAATTGTATGTATGTATGTATGTATGTATGTATGTATGTATGTATGTATGTATGTATGTATGTATGTATGTATGTATGTATGTATGTATGTATGCATGTATGTATGTATGTATGTATGCATATCAAGAAATTTGCGGAAGTTTGCTATAACTTACATGTACCAGCTGTAACCAATTATGTTAACATAAAATGTATTGATGCTGTGGCAAAACAAGTCGAATTTTACCTAATATTCATTGTAACTTTTTCTTCAAGCTTGCTATTCACTTTTCTACGCTTGCTCCATATTAAGCAACTCTTGACATTGATTCACACTACCTGTTTGCCTTGATTGCAGAAAAATTTTGCGCGTCAAATCACCATTGATCCTTCAGTGTAGCTACCTTTTCCCATACATTTTCTAATGGGAGCTTAATAGGGCCTGAATACAACGACCCAAAACTTTTTGTACACGCACTGTGTTAAATTTTCTACGCTAGAAATTCATTCTCTATGAACTGGTAATTCTAACGAAGTACAACACTATAAGATTTTAACTAGAATTTGGGCACGTCAAAAAACAATAAATTACTTTATTGTATAGTAATTTGCTTGCTACACAGTGGCAAAAAGGCTAACAATTTAGATATTAGCTAGATATGATAGCTACGTATATTTCGTCTCTATTTCCCTTAGCTTGTGCCGTGCACTGTACGAAGGGAATAACAACAATCCGGCATGTTTTAGCGGCTACTGAGCGCGCATAGGCTTGGATGAAACCGACTACGCCAAGGAGAGTCAAAGGAATTAGCCCTCGAGTTAGCCATGGGCTTGTGCCGTATCAGTATCAGTTTTGCGAATCCATTCGTCGCTGTTGGACCCGTAACCAACGTAATGTATCTTCACACGGTGTTGATGCCGGGGTTCAGTACGGCCAGGATGGCGGTCATGGTCAGGGGCCTCAGGGCGTCTCTGCGGGCCTAATGACTGTAGCTGCTTTCCTTATTCGAGCAGTACTACTCCTAGTACGACCTTTTACACGATCAATGCAGCTCAAAGTGTTCATCTTCCACTAGCTATGGCTTGAGCTATAGCTACTAACCCCGCAATAGCTGAGTGTACAGTATAATACATAAGTCTATATTTCAGCTGTCACATTATGTTAATTTTATGTTGGTAGAGTCAATTACATATAAAATAAAAGACAAGTATAAATTAACTATAATGTATATAATTATTATACAAAAAGAATAGAGGCATTACGTAATAAATTATGTACTTAATTTCATCTTAATATGTCTTTGATCTTTATTGAAACAAATCACCTTGTTTGTTCCAAGCAGCTGCAGCAAAAAGTTCCGTTTTAGGCCTATATTTCTTCATATGTATGTATGTATGTATGTATGTATGTATGTACTATGTATGTATGTATGTATGTATGTATGTATGTATGTATGTATGTATGTATGTATGTATGTATGTATGTATGTATGTATGTATGTATGTATGTATGTACGTACGTACGTACGTACGTACGTACGTACGTACGTATGTATGTACATACGTACGTACGTACGTATATGTTACATAATATACAAGATAACTACAAGATACCATAGTGTAAACTGAATAGTTTGAGGTCAATAGTGTTATTAGTTGATTGACTGGTACATGTCAGATCAACCATCAAGTTGATCTGACATTTGACTGGCTACTTTTGAAAACTGATAATCACCTCTGCAGTATGAACCTTTCTTATTATTACAATGGATTTTGTCCTCTATACCATGTCCTTGTTTCTTACCAATCACATTAGGTTGCTGATTTTCATATAACATTCTTATTATGTAACATACATACATACATACCTGCAGCATTTAACCAAGTAAAAATAGTTAAGATGGTAGTAGTGTCTTTGTTTAAATTATAAAGAATGATGATATTTACAGTATGTTCTATTAGGGTGTTTTATAAATTTCCTGGTTGATCAATGTTATGAACCACTAGCATGATCTGCTCTTGTTTATTTGTCATGAAGTGAATAGTAAAATATAAGCTAATCATTAACTAATTCTTACTAGTGATGCCACAATAATATATGAAGATATATATTTCCTCACGATGTTCCAATGTGTGACCTACTGTGATCGTGTCATAAGGCAACATCATGTTTGTTCATCACTACTTGTTTCTCGCTTTCCCAGAATAACATTGATATGATCTGTAGAGCTCACCAGCTGGTGATGGAGGGCTATAAATGGCATTTTAATAATTCAGTGTTGACTGTATGGTCAGCTCCCAACTACTGCTATCGGTATGTATGATGTAGTGTGATGTCATGTGATATTTTGTAAAACAGTAGTTAGCAAGTTAGCATGTGCCTAGTTACTTATAATTGGGTTTTTTTCTGCAATGTTTGTGTGTGTATGTGTGTGTGTGTGTGCGTGTGTGTGTGTGTGTGTGTGTGTGCATGTGTGTGCGTGCGTGTGTGTTTATGGCATGTCTGTGTGTGTATTTGTGTGAGTGTGAGTGTGTAAGTGTGTGTGTGTGTGTGTGTGTGTGTGTGTGTGTGTGTGTGTGTGTGTGTGTGTGTGTGTGTGTGTGTGTGTGTGTGTGTGTGTGTGTGTGTGTGTGTGTGTGTGTGTGTGTGTGTGTGTGTGTGTGTGTGTGAGAGAGAGAGAGAGAGACAGAGACAGAGACAGAGACAGAGACAGAGACAGAGAGACAGAGAGAGAAATTGTTAGTTTGAAATTTAACTTTTCAATCTTAGTAAAATGTTCCAATGGTTTAAAGCTTTGTTGTTGCATGAGTTATATAGGTTTTCTCGTATTTATGCATATCCTGCTAAAGTTTATCTTTCTAATCCTATTTGATAAGTTTATAAGTATGTGTTAACCTTATGAGATTACAAAAATGGATGTGTCTATGTATAGGTAGTGCCGGAAAAAATTTGATAATCACATGCGAGCATCAGGTACGTAGTGGTACCTATCATCAGTATGGGAATGACAATGATCTATAGCAGCACTCCTATGTGTGTTTCAGCCATTGTTGGTTGTTATGATTTGCATGCCCAACCATTGTCGGGTCATGTATAACCTTACAGTACCCACTAAAAAGTAAGCGAGTGCCCATGCATGATTCACCCATATGGGTTATCTCAACATTCCTGTAGGACAAATCATATGATCTTATGTACATTTTCAAAACTATCACTCTAAGTACCATTGAAAGCCATTGTTCAATATTCCTATTAATGTTTCTATTTCTTTCATGTAAATGCTAGAGACAAAGTCTCTAATAAAGCGCGGGTTCATTGGCTATAACAACGAGTTATTTATTAAAAATCCTTTTGGCTACTGAATGACATGCAGTACAAAGCTGAATCCAGCAAATGCAGCTGGGGAATGCAAATTGAGGCTTTTTAAAATTTAGGGGGGCTTTTCTTGTAAGCACTAGAGGTGTGCGATATACAAAATGTTCATATCACAATACAGGAGCCATTTTTATCACGATATGATATATATCACGATATGTACCTATGGTCTAAAATTACCATGAAGCATTACTATGAAGATATTCTTAAGTAACAAACTTGTTATTTAGCAACAACATTATAACATGTAGAGCAATATTTACTCAATGAACTATGAAGGGAAATACTAAAATTAGTATATCACGATATAAAAACTTCATATCGTATCACGATATATGAAATTTTCTATCACGATACACAATATATACTATCATATAATTATTGCACATCACTAGTAAGCACTAATACTACAGTATTAGCTATAGTCTGTAATCTTTTAAAATACATTTCAAAATTGGTATTTCAAAACCTAGGGGGCAAGAATTGACCTAGGAGGAGTGAATACCCCTCACAACTCCACATAATTATTACAACAGTCATTGTTTTGGTGATGGGATTAACCTTAGTAACAAACTGTATAGCTATATCCAGGGTCGGCGCTACCGGTACGGCCATGGCCGTACCACTTTTCCAGCAGAATTCTTTTTTGGTTGGACATTGTTATAATTACGAAAACATACGCTCAACAGTCGTCGTATTCCTCATCAGGCATGCATGATTCACGCGATTCAATTTTCACACGTGATTTCATTCTATTTTCAGTGGTATACCTCGTGCTTTCGCTCGTGCTGGCTGGTGTCTCTAGTAGAATTGCAGAATAATAGACTGATGAACAAATGGTTAAGATGAAATTAAAGATCTACCCGACACACCGTGTCATCCTGTCGGTAGTCATTTCCATCGCGCACCTTTGGAAGTGCGAAAAAGGTGAACAGAAGTTTTCAATCTTCGTGGTGCCGTCATTTTAGTTGGATACATTGTGATAACGCACAGGATCTTGTGTTTTGTTTCAGTTGCTGTACGGCTGCTAAGGAAGGAAAGGTGCGAGTAACTAGTAGTGAAGAAAAAAGTTTTGTTGTTAGAGTTCTGTAACTGGAAAGATGCAACAAGATGGTGATGAGAAAGACTCCAATTTCCTTCAGCTGTTGATGTTATGAGTAGAAGACAATACCAGCACTAAGCCAATGCTATATAGCTGCATTTAATAACATGATTTATGTGTAGCTATCTGACATGGCTATATGTATTTTACTGCACATACAAGTTTCTCAGGTTGTAAACAGTTCCACAGTAGCCACATATAATACCCATGGCTAAGGCCCTAAAATTCCCCCAAATTCAATCTCAGAGCATCTGTTTTTCAAAATTTTCCTGGGGGGGCATGCCCCCAGACCCCCCTAGCATTAGCATGCTACACATGCTGATTGTGCTTTGCACAATAACTCAGAGTCATGATGATTACTGGTTATAAGTTCCCCAGTGGGCCGTACCAACTTGAGAATGGTAGCTCCTGGCCTGGCTACATCATCAAAAGATAGTGACGATATGATAAGGTGATATGTTGATATGTTACTGTAGGTGTGGTAATGTTGCAGCAATTTAGAACTGGATGAAAACCTACAAAATGATTTTCTAATATTTGAAGCAGCACCGAATGTAAGTGATCATTTTGTGTTAAACCAGGTGTATCCCCTTAGGTCAGGCTCGTATGAGCTGTAGAATTTGCTTGTAGTACTCGACACTGTGTTTCTTGTATATACCATAGATCTATCTACGTATATATAAGGATCTAAGTATATATATGTTATTTGCCAAGTAAGGATTTGCGCAATCCATAGATTGTCCGGCGCTAAGTAATGATCGATGGTTTGTGCAACAGAGCATGGATTAGCTACACATTCCATGGATTGTTAGCCCTACATTTTGCACAAAGTAGCTATGGACAATGCATATACCGGTCAGCTATATAGCGATACACAACGAACTTTTTTGGACGGAAGCTATTTATCTACTATAGCTAGTTAATGATACGCCACTCGTCACGCTACTCATTGCTATAGTTACTGCATAACCATGCATGCTGTTAGAACCATTTAGCTAACTGCATGCTATATATCTACTGCTACTGCATGCACACATGGGGGTAGCTATAGCACAGATAGCTATAGTGCTAGTTGTAGCTAGCTAGCTACAGAGTGTATATAGCTACATAGATTGTAGCTATAGCTATATCTCCCGGAGTATATTTCTATGATCTGTGATATGCATGGCTACCAGTGTAGCTATATGTACAGATGGCTAGCTATAGCTACACTGCATCTGTGCTAAAACTTAAATTTGCAGGTAATCAGAGCTGATTGGATGAGGCGGCTGCCACTCGGCAATCTATAGCACAAACGATAACACAAGCATCTACATTAATCCATACATTGGACAATTGCGCGTGCAATCTCCTATCAATAATTCAGGGGCGGCTCAGGCATCTTTCCATTGGGGGGCAAACTTTATCATTCACTTACATAAAAATAACTCAGGTATCTGAAATATACTGAACTGTACACATGTTGGACAATTTTGGAAGGGCGATCGTCCCTCCTGCCCCCCCCCCGCTCAGCTTCCCGTGCAATTTATTTAAGCATATCTATATAGACTAGCTATGGAGCCAGCATATGAACTTGTTGGCTATCTAGCTACATTGTTAACCGGCTATTAAACCAGCTAATTATTAATTGTTTAATTGCTATACGTACGACAAAGTAGAACAGCTCAGCTATATAGCTAACTGAAATTTTGTCCATTCGTGCATGCACGCATATATAACTATAGTGGTTTCTTAAATTTATGGAATTCATAGATTGCACAATTCATGCGCAGTACATGGATTTTTGCAACTACCGTTACTTTGTGCAGGACAATCCATGGATTGCACAAATCTTTACTTTGCGCATAACATATAATATTATAAGTATAAGGATCTATGTAGTATATGGTAATTTTGCAATTAAATTCCTTGTGTAGTTTGAAGGTGACCAGGAAGCCATACCTACACAAACCCTGAGGTTAAGGTGGCAGTATACCACAGATTGCATACATGTTTGTTTAACTTTGGTGTATATACACATCAGACCATCTATAGTTATGTGAAGTTTTGCTGTTTTATATTGTAGAGTAAGTCTTACACTATCACCACAGCAAATTTCATAAAAATACAATGTTCCCATGCAAAGGAATATTGCTGAATAAATAGTATATATTTATAATTACCTTGCACGTCAAATCATGCAAATCTCCAACCACTAAATCGCACAGGATTAATTTCTCTATTACTGTATATGTTAGTGCCTGGTAACTCTCGTTTCTACATATAACAAGAAATCCTGCTAGTTCACTCACAGAAGTTGCGTTATTCCCCACTCTACAGAAAACTGCGTAAACATTGATAATCTGTTACACTAAACTTTTTTGCTCGACATTGGGCCCTCTTCCGCCCACTGTTGCTTACATACATAACTCAAGAAAGTTTTGTACTTGCTAGTATACGTACTAGAGATGTACTGATTCATCGATACATATACTTGTAATTGCATTTTTGTAGCTTGGAGAGGCATGTAGGAAGCCACAATTAGTGTAAACAGTGAGGTTATCATTTCACTTTTCAGACAGTGTGTCAACCTACACACGTAGCCAGTGCAAATATGTATAAATAACCAGTCACTTGTAAAAAATTTACTTGTGGGATTACTTTTCTTAACTTTTTGGCTCGAATCACAAGATACAACCTATAATGTAAATCAGTGATCATGTTGCTAACTATAGCAGTATAAGGCAACCATTTTGCTATATCGGTATAATCGGATCTAGAGCTGCACGATTAAAATTTTTATGGACGATATATCACTTGAGAAAATACCATGATATTACTAAATATCACGGTATTTAAAATTATAAGTTAAATATGTAAATCATCACAATGCCAGTACCAGGATACTGTTGTATCTCTATTATTATTAAACACTATACTTTGCTAGAAGTTAATGAAAGAATTTATTTTATCTATCATCATTTTAAATACATAGGGAAATACTCATTAAATACACAGAAATACTTTAATTACCAACATCACGATATCAAATTCAAGATGATATCAAGAACGATAACACGATAATATCATAATATTGTGCAGCTCTAATTGGATCAGTATCGGTAATATTTTTAAGAAATCGGTTCAGTATCGGATTAGTTCATATTTACTGTATCGGTACATCTCTAATATGTACGTACTCTAGAATAAAACTGACGCACAATAACACTTTTGTACATTTTAATGGACACACACAAAAGACACACACATACGTAAGTATGTAGACACATGCTTATAGACAAATGTACGTAATGTAGGGCCAGTATCTCTTTTGAGTGATTTCCAGATGTTTTGTGTTGTCAGCTTAATAATTTGGTGTGCATTATTTATATAGGAAGTTTGTGGTGAACCAACAAAACAGCCGATAGCAGAATATTTCTTATAGAACAATAACAAAAACCATTTCCTTACCTCAATATACAGTAGTAGTACACACGTATATAAAATCTATTATTGTGTCATGTTGTAACTTTCACTACATATATACCTACACACATAGCAGCTATTATGTTGTATTGTAATTTTTATACTTAATAACATAATGTGTTATTTGTTATTGTAATAGGAAATGATCATGTTAACAATTAATGTATAGCCTAAAAATTTCGAGGGTGAAAATTTTCGTGGATTTCATGAATTTTGAAGTGCCCACGAAAATTTTAACTTTGAAAATTTTTGTCCTGTAGTATAGTTCAATGTAGTACTTCAATTTTTATCCACGAAACTGCTAAATTCACCATTCCACGAAAATTTTAACCCTCGAAATTTTTAGGCTATATGGTTTAATATGTACTGCAGTATGTGTACACATGATCGGGATGCGTTCACACTGCAGCTGGTGTGTAATTTCTATTGTTCATTATTGGAATGTACTTCATGTATAGAGCCATTGCCTACACTGATCATACATAATTTGACTATCGTTGGGATTATGTTATGTGTCCTCAATAGAACTGCTGATTGCAGCACATTTCAAATCACCTGTCTGAATGGGTGAATTTCAGTTCCATTCCATTTGTTATACATATTACTCATGCGCAAACCCATATACGTATGTTTGTGATGTACCATTAACATTAATGAACAAGAAATTAAATTAATGCAATATAATAAAGATTGTAAAATATATTGACTATAAGTGTAAAAGTGTACAACACAAACTAAATATGATAATTGAAAAAGGTTATTCCAATCTATAATAGAAGAAAGTCAGTAAGAAAACACCTGAATCCTTTTGTTGTTTACATCACAGACATACACATTACCATTAGCACTGACAGCTATTCCATAAGGAAACTGAAATTGACCAACAGCTGATCCATAGGATCCAAAGCAATGTACAAAATTATCATTTTTGTCAAAGATTGACACACGATGATTGTAGTCAGCTACTAATATGAAGCCATACAAATCAACAGCAACACCATAAGGATGATTCAGTTGGCCCCTACCAGTTCCACGTGTACCAAACTTTCCCACATAATCACCATCCAGTGTAAATGTGTATATGCAATGATGAGCACAGTCAGCAACAAGTAATTGATTGTTACCATTAACTGTTACATCATAGGGATCACCCAGTTGTCCTGACCCAATAGTGTGGTGAAATTTACCATCAGTTTGAAATATTGTAATACGATGATTGTTATAGTCAGCAACATACACTTTATGATTATGTACTGCAAGTCCTCTAGGATTCTTCAATTTTCCATTCTCAGAGTCTTCACCTCCAAACTGGAGCAAATATTTACCATCAATAGTAAACTTTTGTACTCTGTGGTTACTGTGTTCAGCAACATACTGGTGATCATCACTATCAAATGTAACTCCTGCAGGATTACTAAATTGACCATTGCCAGAGCCACGGCTACCAATCTTCCTAACCAACTGATCCTCACCATCAAATATGTACACACAGTGGTTGGACCAGTCAGCTACTGCCCACATGCCATTTTTACCAAATGCAATACCCCAGGGTCTACCCATGTTACCATCATTGTTCACTATTTTGCTGGGCTTGTTTACTGATGTATAATCTCTAACCATGACACTGTAGGGGCTTCCTTTAATCTGCTGTCCATTGACAAACACTGACAACTTCACCTCTCCAACTTGCTGAGGTACAAAAGAAGCCATATAGCTACCATCATTATTATCCCTAACTGGTGTTGTGTCATTGACTCCTCCCAACTGAACACTCACTTGACTACCTCCTCTGGAACAATGATCTCCATTATCATGCTTCGTGACAAGAGTGACTGTTGCCTCCTTGTCTTTAATGATGTACTTTGGAATACCAACTACTTCACATTTGTGAGGATCTACTGAACAGAGCAAACTAAATTGTGGGAGAGCTTCTTTGGTAGGTACAAACTCCATTGTGGCTTGTTGTAATGGTGGAATATTTACTTTTTTATATTTGTCAGTTATTTGCTGCATACGGTCAATCACTTGTTTCTTTACAGACAACACTTCTTGGTCAGAACTCTTCTCCACAGCATCATTCAGTTCCTTCATGCTCGCCACTTCTGCTTGTGCATACTCTACTTCTTCTAGTTGTGTTGTAACTGTTTTCTCCTTCTGTGACACTGTGCCACGTACTTGTTGTTTCAGTTGTTCTTTCTGTTCCATCAGCTTTTGGATCACTCCATCATAATGTTGATCAATCTTCTTATTCACTTCATCACCTTGTTGTCTTATCCTCTTCCTCATCTTCTCAATATTATCATGAGTGTCGGACAGACCTTTGATCATTTCTTCTACAGGAGCAGTGATCTTCTTCAACTCTTGCCTGTGCTTACCGACCATATTCTTCACAGTGTCATGATTGTGACCATTGTGTTTCTTCATTGTACAATAGAGACACACTAGCTCATCACAACTCTCACAATAATGCTTCAGCTCATATTCATGCTCACTGCATACCAGAGCCTTGGCCTTTGGCTGTATCGTAACATCTTTCTTGGACCTCAGTTCAGTTAATGGAACAATGCCATGACCACGAGACTTGTTGCTACGCTTGTGATGCTCATTACAAACATGACATAAAAACATCGTACAATCAGGACAGAAAGTCACTACCAGATCTTCTCCCGAACATTCGTCACATTTCACTTCTGCTTCACCTTCTACTTTACGCTTTAGGATGAACTCATCCACCAAACGATTGATGAAGAAGTTGCTATCCAAATCCTTCACTCCTCCTGGAGGAACCATTGCTTCTTTTCTGCATTCAGGGCAAATGATCTTAGACTGCACCTGCATCTTCTCCAGACACTGTTCACAGTAGGAATGATGACAAGGCAGATACTTGGGATTCTTGAACAACTGATAACACACTGGACAACTGAGATTGTCAGTAGCCATCTTTACATCTTTAGCAGCCATCATAATGTGTACTTGTAGATCACTGAGTAATAGAACAGCACAATTAAGTTAATAATTACATACGTATATAGCTAACTAGGTTATTTCAAACGAGCCAATACTATCTGAATAGATATAAGCCAATGAATATACATAATTGCTGATAACTTCCGGCCAGTTAAGCCACAATGCTACATACATAAATTCGATTAGAATAGGTATAGCCCCGCCCAATTTTGCCGCAACTAATTTTATGATCATGATATATACAACAAAACTACAGGGAACCTTCACACATGCACACACAAATACGATACTACTAAACTGATCGAAACAAACTTCAGTATTGTTAAAACTGTGGGATACCCACTTGTCATACGTAGTTTAATACATTCGCATGGTTTAACAGCGTAGTGGTCTCGGCGCTAGTATATAGCGCTACGCGATCTTCTGTCTATAAAGAATACCTTCAAGGCTAATCGATGTAGGTTGAGCTGATAACGCAACAGCAGCCGAAAGAAATGGGCCAGACGATCAAGATATTCCGTTTTCATGTGACACACCTAATCCTGTGACCAGGGGTACGACAGGATTCCGAATCTCGTCGATGGTTGCCAAGATTCTAGAATCTGGAATCTTAACTTTCATTAATATTCTTGTAAAACTTTGTATTTATCCGTATATTTTTAATCACGTGATATGGATAGCCTTATTTGGTATACAGGAATCTTTAGAATCAAGTCAGGAATCTTGGAATCAAGCCAGGAATCTAGGAATCCTGCCAAGATTCCAAAAGATTCCAAATCACGTCGAAGAAAATTCATAGTGTCGGCCCCTCGTCCTGTGACTCGTGACCACAATTATTTGTTGCGCGCTTCACCAAGGCAAGGGCCTAAAGAAATGAAAATTGTTGTTGTGTATTCAGAGCTGGAGTGTTGTGCAGTAACGACGATATCACTTAATGTTGGCAGTCTCGTGATCTCATTATCGTTCAACCAATGTTTCATACTGCAGAGTAGTGGAATAGGTTTGTAATACACTTTAATTACACATGCATGAACCATAGATAGTAAGCTCTCTACTATCTATGCATGAACACACTGTACAAGTATATTGTTATGGCACTTTTAGATTAGAGGTAACTCTACACAATGGTAACATCACAAGTGTTTATGTGTAAGCAGGGAATTTTATTCAATGGGGAGAAATGGTGACTGGGGCCATAGATGCTGTGACAAATCTCAAAAATATAGATGGGGCAAGAGTTTAACTGACTGTTGAGTGAAGCTGCTGACTACCGTACAATGGGAAACTTTGATGAATCCTCACTTCAACGATACGGGTGTTTATATTTGGCTGTATTTTAAATCAACCAAACTGGTGAAAGTGTAGTAGCCTTAGTATGTCTTTGAAAGTGTTAATACCATTATTTTGCTGTTGGTTAAATCTGTATACTATGCTTCTCATAATACATGAACCTTGTCCAGTTGTCCCATAGATGATACCATCTGATAATTGACCACTTATACTACGTATAATAATTATAGTAGGCAAGTGTTTTATCATATAGTACAAGTTTTGTTACGATGCACCTTAACATCACTATGTTAGCAGGAGGTAAGGAGGAAGGTGGTAAAAGCATATAGCCTATATGTAGCTATGAGTTATTGCTGAAGATTAGCATGTTTAAGATTTTGGGCAAGGTTTAAATGATTTCTGAAATATTTCAGCTCATATTTCAAAAATTTTCATTGCATTTCTGTGTGTGTTTCAATAATGTTTAAAGTTATGTTGCTTCTTGTATGCAGAAAAGTACGAAGAGTTTGCATATTTTACAATATTTCAGATTTCTAGTGGCCTGTATAGTACAAGATTTCTAGAATTTGGACCCTCAAAATAATTATACCACATTGAATAGTGTGATAGAGTATGATTGTATTGGTGAATATGTACGTACATAAGTTTTCATACATACCTTTTACCAAGAGTACATATTCATTTGTGATGTAATTGCAACTGCTCTGTTACAATAGTGCATGTCTTATAAAACAATTTATCATCAAATTTCATAATGCTTTATTATTACTGAATATTTTAGCTTGTTGGATTGTTCACATGTGTATAATTTGTGTAAAAGGACAATCTTGTTTACTTACCTTGCAACAAAAATACACACTCTTGTATATTAGTTCTATTTTGTTCACTTTTATAGCAGACTGGTATAAGTACATTTGTAATCATCCAGTGTTTACATGTTTGTTACGTACGTACACACAAAGTCATATATATTTTGTGCATGCCTGTGGTGCTGTATAAATGTGACTGGGTCTGCAAAAATCAATCATCTAGTCGCACAAAAATCGCCTAGTTTTTTCAAATATATCTTATGCTGTATTTATACTAACAAGCTAAATGTTTTACCACAAATGCAGAATTTAATGGGGGATCTTTTAAAGTTAACAGAATTAAAATACTCCTTATAGAACTGAAAATATTCATGAATATCTAACTAGGTGTAATTTGCACTCACATGGTTGATTATCACAGGCCAGTCACAAATGTAGGTGTGGTTTGTGGTCAATAGATATTAATGAAAGGTCATGAAATATTCTTAGTGTAGACATCTTGATGCATTTTATGCATAAAATGTGACAAATTTTGTGCTCATTGGTGCTTGTCATTTTGATACGTATTCTAAATCACATTTCTCTTTATAAAAATTGACAAAAAGGTTTAACTAGATATCAGTCTCCATTGCTGCATAGATAGTATATACCTCCAGAGAGGCACATACTATCTACTTAAGAATGATGGATGTATGGGAAGTTTGGTGCAATATGTTTTGATGATAGGATGACGTGATCTTGTACGTAGTTGCTTACATTAATAATTACTTTGAAGTCCTGCATCTTAGTTTGATCACGTGATGACAAGCTAGAGCTAAGCAGGGATACTAGTGCTTATCCCCGTGGGTGTGCATTTTTTCATACTTCCCATGTCACGTTAGCTGAGATAGTTACATATATTGTCACCTCAAGCTAACGGAGTCTTTAGAGGGAGGAGGGAGGAAGGATTTGGGTGAAAGCAAAGCTAAAGTACTAGAACATTAGCTGGCTGGAACCATCTTGCAATTGCTTTCATGAAGCGGTAACCGAGGCCCGCCAAATTCTGCCCAAAAACCTGTTTATGGTAACACCTCCCATGTGATTCTGCGGTAGCTAGTATATCGACCTGCTAGTTAATCCTGTTTAACCTTCTGTTAAACTTGTAAGTTATAATACCACATGATGTAATACAATTAATAGATCACTTTATTGAGTCAGTTTATTATTCTATCAGTGTGTTCCATGTTGGTTGACATTTGACAATTGTTGATCCCTGTGTAGGTCAGCAGCAGTAAGACGATGACAATGGACTGGTGATCACATGAATAAGTGCAAACATCTCCACAACTTTTCTTACTGGACATCATGTCATTGAGGTGACTATAATTCATTATGGTGTGCTTTACGTATTTATAATAACATAGACAACTAGTTCAACACATTCTAATAGAGCAATCAAATAGTTAGAACAGTCAGTGTGTACAGCCGCCAACCAGTTGAGGTTACACCACTGAATTAATGATGCATATCCATGGTACAAAAGAGTCCAATTATTGTAATAACTAAATTATTGTGCATGTAAACACTAAAATACACTAATAGCATAATTTATTGACATTGTGACAGTAGCTATCGTGTGTTTACAACTATTAATTTTGATATAATAATTTTACCACTATCACTCAGCCTTGAACTGATAAGTTATTGTGCCCCCAGTCATGAAGAGCTTTGTACGCCCCTGTTGTCTTATGAAACTCAACACTGTTATGTGAGTGAGGAAGAAATATGGACATGGTATACCGTACGTGGGAAAATTTTGGCGGGGTAAAATATTGGCGAATGCGCTAATCTGAATCAATTTGAGGGTAAAATATTGGCGAATGAGTCGCATGTATAGCTAAAACTGATCCTAAAAAGAAACATTGGCGGATAAAAAATTGGCGAATGGCCTTCTATTCGCCAAATTCGCCAATTTTTTCCCACTCCAAAATTTTCCCACGTACGGTAGTGGATAAATTCTATTGTAATAAGAAAGGTTCATACTGCAGAGGTGATTATCAGTTTTCAAAAGTAGCCAGTCAAATGTCAGATCAACTTGATGCTTGATCTGACATGCACAAGTCAATCAGCTAATAGCACTATTGATCTCAAATAATTCAGTTTACACTATGGTATAAGTTAGTCCCTCCTAGTTTGTTTATCTCCCAGCAACAACCAATTGAGATACAATAACATTGGTAGGTGAGAAACATACTTTGGTGAAGTTGTGTTCAAATTATTTTGACAGTGGAGGATCAGTGAGAATTGTGCAGTTTAAATTTGGCAATCAATGCATTGTATGTTTTATTAGAGTGTTTCAGTAAAATCTGTTTGTAGTCTATTGATATAGCATAAAAGTGAGAGGTGGAGGAAGCTACTGAAAGTTAGAAGGGCCACTTAGCTAAACATTTCTATTGCAAAAATTAAATTCCTATGGAGAGTCTTAACTTTAAAAAGATGCATGGTCCCCTAACCCCCTACTTCTGCCACCTATGGTAAAAGTACGTAACTGCTTGAAATGATCTCAGAATGTAAAAGTGTTCACTAAAATACATACCGTATAGTGCAAAAGTTTGACGGGGGAAAACTTTGACAAATTGACAAATGGCCAGCGATTCGTCAAAGTTTTCCCTTCCAACCTTTTCCCAGTTAATGCTTTTCCTATGAAGCCTACGTACAATCAATTCGTCAAAGTTTTGCTCATCAAAGTTTCGTGCGTGCACCATTCGTCAGAGTTTTTCCCCATCAAACTTTTGCGCTATACGGTACTTCAAAAGGTTGTTGCAATAGTATAACTATTAGTTCTACCAGCAGTGTAAGATGGCATGCCAAAGGAATCTACGTACGCAAGTTTTTATTAATGCTTGTTGTATTTTCTAGCATCACTTGTTGTTACAAAACTGAAGATGGATGTTGACGATATAATAATATTTTAGTAGGTTTGCTGTGAATTATCACATCCATAGAAGTTTCCTGTCACTGTTAACAGGGGAGTCAGAAGCTATTTGGCTTTGGTCAGGCAGATATTTGTGGTGAAAGTGTTGGGGGCTCAAGATGAGTTAGTGAAGTATTACTTGTTACAGATAGTGTGCAAACCTACTAGGGGGGTCTGGGGCCCAGGAATTTTTGAAAAATAGATGCTCTGAGATTGCATCTAAGAGCATTTTCGTCAAATAAATACATTTATTGTTTTTGTACAGTATACTCATGCATATAGTTATATTTTGCTACTGAATATGCATACAGCCTACTAGCTAGCTACTACATTATTTAATGTAGCTAACTAGCTACATTAAAATGCTAGTTGTCATTGTTATAATGCATGTGCCTTTTAAAAGCTGTAACCGCTTCTTTCCAATAAGTAAACCCTTTTTGTGCTGGCTAGGAATTTCTTTTCAAATTCTGCCACCATACACACATGACAAAATGCGGAATCCGATGAAACGTCATAATGGAGCCAGTGATACGTGTCGCACCACTCTCCACGAAAAGATCGACGGTCCTTTCCTTGTGAGCCAAAGCTTCTTTTCGGAAATTTAAAGCTCTTTGGAGGTTGGAATTTCTCGGGAGGACGATTGACTTGGGCTAGACTGCTCGTTAGATCGCTCATTATTGTCACTATATAATTATGTGCGAGACGATTGAACAGGCGCTTGCAATAATACGCACGAAATTTTTATTTTTAACAAGTTCTGCTAATTTTTATAGGCTGTAGAAAATATTGATCCGGCAATTGCCGGACCTGCCGGACCTACTCTGACGCCCCTGCTGTAAGTAAACCCTGGGGTTTAATTAAGGTGCTTTAGTTATTTTGTCTAGGTTTGTGGAGACATTCATGGACAGTTTTACGATTTAAAGGAACTATTCAAGGTGAACACTACTTCCTCATAATACAACAGTTTATTATTGGTTATATCCAGGTTGGAGGTGATGTGCTGGATACAAATTATCTCTTCCTGGGGGATTTTGTTGACAGAGGGTTTTACAGCATTTAGACATTTTATTACTACTAGCACTGAAGGTTAGTGCTGTATATCTTTAAGAATTGCTGATGTTTCATCTGTAATGTATCATATCTGGTATATTAAAGGTGAGATATCCGGACAGAATAACACTGATACATGGTAACCATGAGAGCAGGAAGATCACTCAGGTAAGGCATTTTGTAAAAAAGCCATTTTTAATAAGTACATTGAAAATGTGGAACACCCTAAATAATTCATTTTATCCAGCTGCTACTCTGTGTATACACGCACGTACGTATTACCATACTTAACTTTTTATTCGATGAAAAGTTCAATGATAAATTTTTTGTATGATCTGGACGTATGAAATTTATTTGATAGGGAAAATTAATGTGACAAGCTACAATGTATACAAGCCGAGCAATGCAAGCATAGCTATAGGCGGTAGAGCTGTATGATATATGGAACAAGCATAGATAATGGATGGATGGGTGTCTATTATTGCTAATATTAGTGGGCAAGTATCAGTTGTGAAGGATGGTTTATGAGGACATTCTGGCATACGTAGCTACACACTTCAATTCCTCATGTGACTCATTCCTGTCTTGAGTGAGCATTATCAAGAGTGTACAGCTAGCCTTTTAAGGCTCTCATTAAATCTATTTTGTTATGTTACAGTGTATGGGGAATAGTATGAAGCTTAATTGGTAGTCAGCAAATGATCTTTGTTACTGCTCAATCTGATTACTTCCTGCACTTCGCTGTAAATACAGGTAAATTTCGAAATTTTTAAAATTCGCTATGGATCGAAATATTGGATTTTTTGCTGCGTTTAACAAAGATACAGCCTAATTACAGCAGTACTAATGCATCCAGGTAGGTTTTTTTGGCTAAAGCCTGTTATAAGGTTGTTTTTAAAAGTGCGCAAACTCTGGAAGCCATAGTTTTTCATAGCGATCCCTACTATTAAGTACTACCGTACTTAATGATACACATGAGGTGAATCAAAATATATTTGCTGTATGTTCTATTAGAGTGTTTTATAAAATTACTTTCTGGTCGACTGTTATGAACCACTAGTGTCAACTTTGTTTGTCATGATGTGAATGGTCAGCTCTCAACTACTATGTCAGATATTGTCAGTCATTTGACACTTGTAAACCAGTAGTTAGCATGTGTCCAGTTACTTATAATTGGTTTTTTGTCTGCGATGATTGTTTTTGACTACAGATATTCAGGAATGGGGTGTGAGTCTCAGAGGAGCTGGCTTCATATTTGGTCAGGATGTTATAGCACAGGTAATCCTATGAATGTGTATCTCAATTATGTGTCGTAAGACAACATCATTATTTGTTCATCACTATGTTTCTCCCTGTACAGTTCAATTCACAGAATAACATTGATATGATCTGTAGAGATCACCAGCTGGAGATAGAGGGCTATAAATGGCAATTTAGTAATTCTGTGTTGACTGTATGGTCAGCTCCCAACTACTGCTATCGGTATGTATGATGTAGTGTGATGTCATGTGATATGTGTGATGTGTTATAAATTTCCTATGGACCTGTGGGTAGTTCCTTAGTTTTGTCTGCAATGGTGTGTGTGTGTACGGTATGATGCACAAAAACTTTGCGACATGTTCGCGAATGTTCATATGAGCACTTTGTATGTGAGTGGCTCACGACACTTAAGTGGCAATTAGCTCTGTGAAGCAGTAATGATATTCACAAGCTACTGGCGAAGCGGTAATGACATTCATGAAATAATTAATTATTGTCTTGAACAGATTACCATTGTTAATACTTGTTTACCAGTGCCCAAGCTCATTTGCTGGTTGTCACTAGTGCCCATTCATGACAAACTCACCACTAACTGGCAACATCAGAACTTATACGAATACTTACGAAGCAATCGCGACAAAGTGCAAAGTTTTTTGTGCACTCTACCGTATGTGTGCATGCGTGCGGGTGTGTGTGCATGCGTTTGTGTGTGTATGAATGTGCAAGTGTGTGTGTGTGTGTGAATGTGCGAGTGTGTTTGCATATGCATGTGTGTGTACATATGGGCTGTGTGTGAGAGGTAAGGCTAAAACAAGGTTGAAATTTCTTTGAACCCTGAAGCTTTCATTTAAAATGTTCAAAGCTTTCGTATTACACACATAATTATGTTTTCTTGTATTTATTCATATCCCGCTAAAATTTTTCATCTTCCTATAAGTATGCTTATAAGATCGCCAAAATAGGCATGTCTATACATACGTATAGCAATCATGCATAGCTAAACTCGGCTAAAATTACGTTTTCCTTGCATTACCGTATAGCCTAAAAATTTCGAAGGAGAAAAATTTTGCGAATACGTATCTTGGATTTTTGAATAACCACGGAAGTTTAATTATCCTATGCTAACAATACTGTAATACATGAAAATTTTATTCACGAAACTGCTTAACTCATGATTCCATTAAAATTTTAACCTTCACAATTTTTGTCTACGTATATGGTTACTACTGTTTTATAAGGCTAAGTTAACAAACCAAATTGTTTTGGTTTAAAAGTGAGGTGTGGCACACGGGCATCGATCACATAAAAGAAGTGTAGACTGCCCCTGTGTTTACGTACATGAAGTTATTTAATTTACGTTACTAAACGTGTTCAAATTTTATGTGCTCATATGCCCTATTTTCTCATATCAGGCCACAGTTTAAATCACGTGCTTTCAATCATCACCCACCATACAGTTGGGGATCCCAGTTCACAAATGTTGAGATATACATACGTAGATGTTATTGTATAAACAACACCTATGTATACAAGTCTTCAGGCCTACTACACAGGGTCACCAAGAAATGGGTGTACACAGGGCAACCATTACAGTTTACAATATCAATATTTTACTGTATGCTCCATTAGGGTGTTTATAAAATTTCGGTGTTGTCTTGGTGTTGCACACACCAATTATTAAATACATATTTGAAATACATTTAGTATAATATGCATCGCAGTAGGTAAAAACGGAAAAGAAAATAAGGAAGGCTTGAAAACAGTCCAGCTCAGCACCGTTGTTGTTACCCTATTGTATAGGTACCTTGCTTCATGATCTGCCTGTTAAGGGTTCAATTCTGCTTGATTTCTTAGTTTTTAGCTCAATTTACCTAAATTTTCTAAGTATCACATATTTCAATATTTAGTATTTCAAATCATATTTGGAGTCATAATTGGTGCATCTGTGCAACACCAAGACACTACCAAAATTTCTGTAGTCGATCACTGTTATGAACCACAATTATTGCAATAAAGAAAAGAGCATTCAATCGTAATTCTTTTGTATTTATTATGAGTACATTATGAAGCTTCAGAGGATAAGTTTATTCTACAAAATTTGTCAAACATTTTAAAACATGTGAAGGTTTTGTTCCAGCCCTAGTTTGAGGGTGTCTGTCACTAATAGTTAGTATCCGTTCACATAAAATGAAGAATTGAAGTCTTTGTGACTGGCTAAACAAGGTTTATACTATCCACTTAAAATATACGTACGTATTACAATTGTCATATTTGATTTGCTGAAATGTGTTGATATGTTATTGTAGGTGTGCTAATGTTGCAGCAATTTTAGAACTGGATGAAAACCTACAAAACAATTTGAAGCAGCACCAAATGGAAATACATACGTACCCTTTAGGTCAGGCCAGCATAAGCCATAGAAATTGCTTGTAGTACTTGTTTTATTATTTATATAAATACTGTATTTCTTGTATATGGTAATTTTGTAAATACATTTTTGTGTGGCTTGGAGGTGACCAGGAAGCCATACCTACACAAACTGTGAGGTTAAGTTGGCAGTTTACTGCAAATTAAAAAAATTATACAAGCTTTTGTTCAACTTTGTTGTACAGGTGCGTATGATATTTTGCTGTTTAATATTGTAGAGTAAGTCTTATACGTACTATCACCACAGAAAATTTCATAGTGATACAGTGTTCCTATGTAAAGAAATAGCACTGAATAAATAGGATATATAATTACCTTGCCCGTAAAATTGTGCGAATCTCCAGCTGCTAAATCGCTCAGGATTAATTTATAACTTCTCTGTTATGTGTTATTTAGTGTCTGGTAACTCTCTTTTCTACATACAGCACAAACCACCTGCTAGTTCACTCACAAAACTTAAGTTATTTCCCTGCTCTACAGAAAACTGCATAAAGATTGATAATCCGTTATACTAAATTAATAGTTCTTTTGCTCAACATTGGGCCCTCCGCCCACTATTGCTTAATACACACACACACACACACACACACACACACACACACACACACACACACACACACACACACACACACACACACACACACACACACACACACACACACACACACACACACACACACACACACACACTAGTAGATACATGTTAATGTAGGACCAGCATCTCTTTTGAGTGGTTGATAAATGTTTTGTGTTGTTTAGGAAGTTCATGGTGAACCAACAAAACAGCCGATAGCAGAACATTTCTTATAGAACAATAACAAAAACCATTTCCTTACCTCAATATACAGTAGTAGTACACACGTATATAAAATCTATTATTGTGTCATGTTGTAACTTTCACACTACATATATACCTACGTACACACATAGCAGCTATATGTTGTATTGTAATTTTTATACTTAATAATACCGTATAGGTGGTAATTTTCAAGGTATGAAAATTTCGCTAAAAGCTTAAAAATAGGATTTTCGTGTTTATTTGTTCGCGAGACACCTGAAGACAGAATGCACGTTACACAGACAATAGTATAATTGATGATGCACGAAATGTTCATGATTATATTTTCACGAAGGCTATTTTACTCACGAAATTCGTGAAAATTTCATCCCTCGAAAATTACCGCCTATACGGTATAATGTGTTATTTGTTATTGTAATAGGAAATGATCATGTTAACAGCTAGCTATAGTACGTATGTACAGTACTGCAGTATGTGTACACATGATATGTTCACACTGCAGCTGATGTGTAATATTTCTATCGTTCGTTTTTGGAATGTACTTCATGTATAGAGAGCCATTGCCTACACTGATCATGCATAATTTGGCTATCGTTGGGGTTATCTAATGTGTCCTCAATAGAGCTGCTGATTGCAGCACATTTCAAATCACCTGTCTGAATGGGCAAATTTCAGTTCCATTCTATTTGTTGTACGTATTATTCATGCGCAAACCCATGTACGTACATATGTGATGTAGCATTAATTAATATTAATGAACAAGAAATTAAATTAATGCAATATAATAAAGATTGTAAAATATATTGACTATAAGTGTAAAAGTGTACAACACAAACTAAATATGATAATTGAAAAAGGTTACTCCAATCTATAATACGCAGAAGAAAGTCAGTAAGAAAACACCTGAATCCTTTTGTTGTCTACATCACTGACATACACGTTACCATTAGCACTGACAGCTATTCCAAAAGGATATTTAAATTGACCAACAGCTGATCCTCGAGATCCAGAGCAATGCACAAAATTACCAATTTTGTCAAAGATTGACACACGATGATTGTAAGTGTCACCTACTAAGATAAAGCCATACAAATCAACAGCAACACTATAAGGATGATACAGTTGACCCCAACCAGTTCCATATGTACCAAACTTTCCCACATAGTCATCATCCAGTGTAAATGTGTATATGCAATGATGATCATAGTCAGCAACAAGTAATTGATTGTTACCATTAACTGTTACATCATAGGGATCACCCAGTTGTCCTGACCCAATAGTGTGGTGAAATTTACCATCAGTTTGAAATACTGAAATACGATTATTGCTATAGTCAGCAACATACACTTTGTGATTATGTACTGCAAGTCCTCTAGGATACTTCAATTTTCCATTCTCAGATCCTGCACCTCCAAACAGGAGTAAATATTTACCATCAATAGTAAACTTTTGAACTCTGTGGTTCCCACAATCAACAACATACAGGTGATCATTACTATCAAATGCAACTCCTGCAGGAACATTGAATTGACCATTGACAGAGCCACGGCTACCAATCTTCCCCAATTGATCCTCACCATCAAATATGTACACACAGTGGTTGGACCAGTCAGCTACTGCCCACATACCATTTTTACCAAATGCAATACCCCAGGGTCGACCCATTTTACCATCAATGTTCAATATTTTGCTGGGCTTGTTTATTGATGTATAATCTCTAACCATGACACTGTAGGGGCTTCCTTTAATCTGCTGTCCATTGACAAACACTGACAACTTCACCTCTCCAACTTGCTGAGGTACAAAAGAAGCCATATAGCTACCATCATTATTATCCCTAACTTGTGTTGTGTCATTGACTCCTCCCAACTGAACACTCACTTGACTACCTCCTCTGGAACAATGATCTCCATTATCATCCTTCGTGACAAGAGTGACTGTTGCCTCCTTGTCTTTAATGATGTACTTTGGAATACCAACTACTTCACATTTGTGAGGATCTACTGAACAGAGCAAACTAAATTGTGGGAGAGCTTCTTTGGTAGGTACAAACTCCATTGTGGCTTGTTGTACTGGTGGAATATTTACTTTTTTATATTTGTCAGTTATTTGCTGCATACGATCAATCACTTGTTTCTTTACAGACAACACTTCTTGATTAGAACCCTTCTCCACAGCATCATTTAGTTCCTTCATGCTCGCCACTTCTGCTTGTGCATACTCTACTTCTTCTAGTTGTGTTGTAACTGCTTTCTCCTTCTGTGACACTGTGTCACGTACTTGTTGTTTCAACTGTTCCTTCTGTTCCATCAGCTTTTGGATCACTCCATCATAATGTTGATCGATCTTCTTATTCACTTCATCACCTTGTAGTCTTATCCTCTTTCTCATCTTCTCAATATTATCATGAGTGTCGGACAGACCTCTGATCATTTCTTCTATAGGAGCAGTGATCTTCTTCAACTCTTGCCTGTGCTTACCGACCATATTCTTCACAGTGTCATGATTGTGACCATTGTGTTTGTTCATTGTACAGTAGACACACACCAGCTCATCACAACTCTCACAATAATGCTTCAGCTCATATTCATGCTCACTGCATACAAGAGCCTTGGCCTTTGGCTGTAACGTAACATCTTTCTTGGATCTCAGTTCAGTTAATGGAACAATACCATGACCACGAGACTTGTTGCTACGCTTGTGACACTCATTACAAACATGACATAAGAACATCGTACAATCAGGACAGAAAGTCACTACCGGATCTTCTCCAGAACATTCGTCACATTTCACTTCTGCCTCACCTTCTACTTTACGCTTTAGGATGAACTCATCCACCAAACGATTGATGAAGAAGTTGTTGTCCAAATCCTTCACTCCTCCTGGGGTAACAATTGCTTCTTTTCTGCATTCAGGGCAAATGATCTTAGACTGCACCTGCATCTTCTCCAGACACTGTTCACAGTAGGAATGATAACAAGGCAGATATTTGGGATTCTTGAACAACTGATAACACACTGGACAGCTGAGATTGTCAGTAGCCATCTTTACATCTTTAGCAGCCATCATCAAATGTGTACTTGTAGATCACTGAGTAATAGAACACCACAAGTATACATACTTCAAACAAGTCAATACTACTATACGTTCCAAAGCTGATAGCTTCCAGCCAATTAAGTCACATTCCGGTCACAATGCCACATACAAAAATTTGAATATGTATAGCCTCGTCCATTTTGCCTCAACTAATGATCATGATAGAATTATCCATACAACAAAGCTACAGGGAACCTTCACACATACATGCACAGGCAAGGAATTTTCGTGGGCAATTAATTTACGTGGGTTTCCCCATAGATAATATACCCGAAGGTTTCGCGGATGGTTATCTATCCACAAACATTACTACAAAATGAAGCTATTTCAATGGATCCAGCAAATGTCCCACGGAAATTCCTTGCCTTACGGTATAATTTATATATGGAATATCTATTTATATATTAAAGCTCGTATTAAAGGCGATCACGATACGTATACACAACGCTACGCAATTGTAAAAGAATACCTTTCTGACTAATCGGAATTGATAACGCGACAGAAGCCGAAACCAGGGGGTTACCAACTCCCAAAAAAGGTGTACGGATTTCGAAATCTTTGGATTTCACTGTTTTTAAAATAGATTTCATTAGCAAAATCTTCACTATACTCCAACTTTCTTTGATTTCAGATTTCAAAAGTTAAATGATTTCAAAGAGTTCAAATATGATTTCAGGAAGCCAGGATTCTGGATATGATTTCAGGATTTCTGGCCATTTTACTTTTGGTTAGCCAAAACTATAACCAAAATTAATAAGTAAAAATTAGTATAGCTAACTGAAATTTAAACCTAAAAGTAAAACTTTTGGTTATGACATGTATAAAATCTATGATACATGCTTTCCTACATAAATTTGGAAACTAGCAAGTGATTTGTTGTGTATCCCTGAAGAACATAAATTTTTCTGTTGCCAGTTACTCTTGCAATGGTAAGAAGAATTGGTTAAACTTACTGTAATTGTGAAAAAAGTTGAAGCTAGAGTTGTGCTCATGTACGTATACATACTACGTACTATTCATTTTATAGAGTATCTCCTTCATGCAACTGTCATGTAGCTCACAATTTTGATGGTGACATGACGAATTGGGCGTTAGGAAAAATATTGATGAGTAAAATTTTGTATGAATTGTAGCAGCCTTACATGCAAATAGCTATTGGACGGAAGGTATTAAAAAAACATAAAATTCATAAATATTTACCCCTTCAAAATTTTGCACTGTACAATAGCTATACTACAAAATTCAACCCTGTTAAATCATCAGAAATGGTGATAATTGCATTTAACTCCTACGCTTATACAAAGTTTTTCCAAAAACTTGTATGTAGTCAATTTTTCTTAAATTGAAAATTACCAAAACTAAAATTAAAATTTGAATATAAAACTCTTGGTAGCTATACCAAAATTATACCAAAATCTAAAAGTAATTTTGGTAAAAAACCAAAACCAAAACTAAAACTAAATTTTAATACCAAAACAATATACACTATAGTATAAGCAGGGAATTTCATTCAAGGGGGAAATGGTGACCGGAGCCATAGATGCTGTGACAAATTGAGAGATTTTCTGGAATATAGCTAGATGGGGCAAGAGTTTAACTGACTGTTGAGTGCAGTTGCTGACTACCGTACAATGGAAACTTTGATGAATCCTCACTTCAATAGTTTGACGAAATAAATTTTGATGAATTGCTTGACATCACTAAGCACATCCAGCTTACGTATTTGGGGTAGCTATATTGATTGGTTGAGGCCTAAATGGGGGCAAAATCATATACAAGGTCAAAGTGCCTCCTTTGCCCTCATAGAAAAATCCCCAGCATTAACATTAAGTACACTGAGCAAAATCATTATTAGCATAAGTGGTCAATTATTGAACATGTTTTGACTAACTGCTGTAACTAGACGAGAATCTATCATACTGACTTCCGGGTTCCACCAATCATTAGCCCATTCTTTTTGTGCCTTTGGAAATGAATATTCATCTTTGTGATTAAATTAGATTTTTCGTGACATGCAAAAGCATACGGGGTGTCGGCAGTCAATTATCGGATATGCGTACCAATTATCGGATACTGTACTTTTTCTAGTATCAATTATCATACAGCCATGAAAGTTTATGGAATAGTTTTTTATTACGGACATCACAAGAAGCAACATAACTTTAAACACTATTGAATCACACAGAAATTCAATGGAAATTTTGAAATATGAGCTGAAATATTTCAACCTTGCCCAAAATCTTAAAGATGCAAATCTTTAGCAATAACTCGTAGCTACATATAGGCTATAAGTTTTTACCACCTTCCTCCTTACCTCCTGCTAACATAGTGATGTTAAGGCGCATCGTAACAAAACTTGTACTGTATGATAAAACACTTGTGTACTATCTAGGCTGCTACGTTCACTAGTTTTACTGATTTTCTAAAATACAGCCAAGTATAACACCTGCATTGTTATAACACAATGACAGAGAGAGGTAACAGCACCAAACTTACATGGCTTACTTGGCATAACATTCCTTACATTCCACAATATGAAATTATTTGTATCACAATAATCACGATATAGAAAGTATATCACGATAATCACAATAGTCACAATATGGTTTAATATGCTGAACATGGATGCACTTTATTATATTATTTGCTTCAATAACTTCACCAAGTCAACTATACTTTTCTGATACAAGTACACACTGTCAAAACATGTGTAGCTATATAATTTTATTATTTTTGCAATACCAAATAATCTTGCATTAAATAATTAGAAGTTATAGAGTGCCTAAAATTAACAGAAATATAAATGATGCCAAACGTGACAAAATGGTCTGTTTTCTAAAATCTGGTCACATATAGCATATAATCACAATTATTGTGGCACCTTAATACATTCTGCAAATATAAGGGATCCATCTAGCCTTGCAGAAAATATGGAGAATTTGCATATTTTACAAGATTTCAGATTTCTAGTAGCTTGTATGAGATTTCTACAGAGTTTCGGACCCTCAAAATATCTTTACCACGTTGAATGGAGCAATAGACAAGTTTTAAGATGATTGTATCAATGAATATGTACATACGTAAGTTTTCATACATACCTTTAGCATGGACGGCTCAGGCAGCTTTCCATTGGGGGGAGGGGGCAAACATAAGATTGTACTGAACTGTATTCATGTTGGACAATTTTGAGGGGTCAGTTGCCCCTCCTGCCCCCTGCTAAGCCTCCCCTGCTTTTACCAAGAGTAGCTACATGTTGATTTGTGATGTAATTGCAACTGCTCTGTTATAATAGTGCATGTCTTATAAAACAATTTAACATCAAATTTCATAATGTTTTATTATTACTGAATATTTTAGCTTGTTGGATTGTTCACATGTGTATAATTTGTGTAAAAGGACAATCTTGTTTACTTACCTTGCAACAAAAATACACACTCTCGTATATTAGTTCTATTTTGTTCACTTTTATAGCAGACTGGTATAAGTACATTTGTAATCATCCAGTGTTTACATGTTTATTACGTACACACAGAGTCATATATATTTTGTGCATGCCTGTGGTGCTGTATAAATGTAGGTGTGGTTTGTGGTCAATAGATATTAATGAAAGGTCATGAAATATTCTTGGTGTAGACATCTTGATGCATTCTATACATAGAATGTGACAAATTTTGTGCTCATTGGTGCTTGTCATTTTGATACGTATTCATATTAAAAGTAAATCACATTTCTCTTTATAAAAATTGACAAAAAGGTTTAACTAGATATATATCGGTCTCCATTGCTGCATAGATAGTATATACCTCCAGAGAGGCACATACTATCTACTTAAGAATGATGGATGTATGGGAAGTTTAGTGCAATATGTTTTGATAATGGAGACTGATAGGATCACGTGATCTTGCAGTTGCTTACATTAATAATTGCTTTGAAGTCCTGTATCTTAGTTTGATCACATGATGGCAAGCTAGAACTAAGCAGGGATACTAGTGCTTATCCCTGTGGGTGTGCATTTTTTAATACTTCCCATGTCACGTTAGCTGAGATAGTTACATTTATTGTCACGTCAAGCTAACAGAGTCTTTAGAAGGAGGAGGGATTTGGGTGAAACCAAAGTTGAAGTACAAGAACATTAGCTGGCTGGAACCATCTTGCAATTGCTTTCGTAAAGCAGTAACTGAGGCCCATCAAATTCCTCCCAAAAACCTGTTTATGGTAACACCTCCCATGCAATTCTGCGGTGGCTAGCATATTGACCAGCCTGCTAGTTAATCCTGTTTAACCTTCCGTTAAACTTGCATTATTTTAAGTTATAATACCACATGATATAATATAATTAATAGATCACTTTATTGGGTCAGTTTATTGTTCTATCAGTGTGTTCCATGTTGGTTGATTGTTGATCCATGTGTAGGTCAGCAGCAGTAAGACAGTAACAATAGACTGGTGATCACATGAATAAGCACAAAATCTCCATCACTTTTCTTACTGGACATC